>JADWQK010001779.1:0-600000 GCA_017933935.1 Sesamia nonagrioides
ATCAGTTTAAAGATTCAATAAGTCATCTAGTGAACTGAATGTGAAGGAAAACATCTTGAGGAAACCTGGGCTTTAAGTCTGAAATCGCCAACCCGCATTGAGCAAGCGTGGTGATTACGCTCAATCCTTCTTTTTATGAGAGGAAACCTGTACCCAGCAGTGGAACGATAGAAAAGGTTGATGATGATGAAGTCATCCAGATGAACCTACAGCCAAGAGTTTGCAAATCTTAATCTCTGTACATCCATCGCCATATGTGTTTGCAACTGTATATTATGTATTTATATCCCATCTGCTTGATCGCTTGTCCCGTAAGTGGCGTTATCAAGCTGGACTTAATTACGTTTTGATGTCCTATAATTAGGGCGAATTGGAATAACGCGTCGGTTACATATCGCACATGTTCGTCACCATTGTTTGATGCCTGCTTTTAATCACAATTCTTGGAATTCAGAGCATTTTGTATCATTCCTATTATAGCTTGTGACGCTCTAATCCTTTGTGGTTTCGTGTGGGTTTAAACTTCACGATTTGCATATTTGTGGTCAATTTCCAGGTAATCTATGTAGGTGTTGGTAATTATGGGCTTTGAGTTGTATTTATTGTAATGAAATAACTATAACTGTATTTTTGTATTGATTTCCAGGGTATTTTATACACTGTTGATGTTTTGTTCCCTACTCACATACGTAGTGACATTATTGTTTGGTTTCCTTCACTAGAAAGTATTTTTATTCCCAACCCACCAGTTGAAATCAGTTCATTGTACTTCTTTGTTGGTGTTGCACTCGTCATGTAATAATAAGTGAACATAGTCTAAATAACATTTTATCGCATTCAGATATCGTCGGGTTTGTAAATATTATGAATTTATGACATTATACTTATTTTGTATTCGTTTTGTTTCAGGTAATCATTGTTTGTATGCGGAAGGACAGTTTGGTTTAAAAAACAGTAATGGACCTAGTGAGGTTACTTGGGGGACACGGGATGGTATAACTTGTTTAAATGATAATAGAACATCTGTCAGTTGCCGGATTTTCGATGCGTGGTTTCTCACGCAATTAAGTTTATGACAGAGGAACGCAAACCTAGGCCGATTCCAATCTAAAATCCTATTAGAATAGCTAATTGAATTCTAAATTAGCTTCAAAAAGCAATAAAGGCATACAAATCCCGGCCTAATTTCGTGCAAAACCATTTATTCTCACCAATAACACGTTTCCGTCCAATCGTAGCAACAAGTGACGGATTTCACTTTCGCGTTTGCTGGGGTCAATGAACTGGCTATGTTTGCCCTACCGGCTTGGAAAACCAAACTTAATTGAATGCTAAAATGTCAAGCAAACAATGTTGTGGCCTCTATTACAAAGGTATATGGTTCAGAATTAGTATGCTTTTGTTTCTGTAAGAGCATTATTAATGCTGATAAAAGGCCACCGTCCAGCGATTTACCTTATCACATAAGCGAAAAGGAAAGTGGAATGGTCGTAGATTATAGTATTGTTAGGGTTAGCCTTTCAGGCGATCTACTATTTTATGCTAATAGCAGTAATATTCTAGTTTTAGTCAATAAGGTCGTTTAAAATGTTTCCAAGTACCTACCAGTTTTTTGAATACAATTATTTAGGTTAACGCTAAAATAATCTGTAACCAATTCTACTGAACAACAAAATTATTCAGGCGGATATGACAAAAAACAAGTTTACCTTTATGTTATTATCGCTGCAAATAAATCTATATTGTTTTTAGGACCAACATCAAAAGTTACCTTTGGCTTTAGAAAGATCAGTATTTTATTACGAAAGCATCGGCTGAGTGGACAGTAAACTCGCTACTCATCAAATAATTTTAGTGGGGAGCCGTCTGACGTTATTGTTATATTTCTGTTAGTGCCCCTTTGTCCACTCGAGTCCCCCTACTAGTTCGTTCGCCAAATCAATAAAGCTTTTAAACGTAATAGTCGTCTCCGCCGATATTTACGAATTAACCAACCTGAAACTGTGTTGGTTTTCTGAGATTTTTCGCTTTTCACACCACGGCCATGTATATGCTTAAGTATTATAAATGGGAAAGTGAGTTTGTTTGTTTGTTTCGCTTTCACGCAGTAACTACTGAACCAATTGCTTTGAAATTTTGCAGACGTAAAGTTAGAAGTCCGGATTAAATAATAGGGTACTTTATATCCCGGAAAAATTTGATGTTCCCGAGGGAAATCTAAAAAGCGCAATATAATCGAACTCCACGCGGGCGGAAAGCTAGTCTTTAATATGTCCAATCGATATAAAATTGAAAGTGTTTTTGAAGCACTTTATGAAGAGAGAAAGAGATATAAATTTAAGTACATATTTAAAAGATAGAAATTAATCTTTCGTAAATTTCAATTTGTATCTGACCTTAATTGGTCGTTTGAAAATTTGTAATTTAAGTAGTTCAACCTCATTAAGAAACGTTCTCAATATAATCTTGGCTTTATATTTTGAATAATATAATGCGCATTTTAATGTTTTATCCATTTCGAGGATTCATAAAGCTGTATATTTTATACCACTTGTTTGTCATAATAATCCATTTGTGAAACTTTTGTGAGAGAAATTTCATAATATTATGTTGAATTTTTATATGGAGGAAAAGAACAGTCTTTCCGCATCATCATAGATTACATTATAATTATGTGCGGTGGCCTAGTGGTTAAGACACCAGCTTCCAGCCACCAGCGGGCGGAAAGCTAGTAATCAAACAAATATTGACGATATATTCGTTGTCCAAGTCTTATCTTAGTGTAATAGTGAACGTGAACTTAGCAATGACTAATAAAAAATATTACCCAGAAGAACTAAAATATCACCTTCACTAACGTAAATGCTATTCGTTCTTCACACTTCACTGTGAAATCTCCATATTTTAACTTGCAGAACCAATCGAGTTTGCCAAGCGCTTTCAAACTTGCTACTTCTGAGTTCTGTCCATCTCATTGAATCTATTGTCGTTCTGATTTTATTCGGTAACTTCCTTGAGCTTTATGGTTCAACACAAGATGATGTCGTGATTAACCAAACTTTTGATACGCTACTGTCACCTTTTGTTGAGTATGCAAGGGAATTGCATGACTTAATTCCTCCATCTCCGTTCCACCACCAGACGACCCGTTGTACGGCGAGTTTCCATCCTTACGTTGTTAACACCTCTGCGATCCGGACGGGTCTGTGTCCGGCTTCGCTTCCACTTTTATACAGCGTGCATCGCGGGACTGGAACAATTTGGTCGCATTACAATTTGAGTGTCTCCAAGGCTTTACCATCAACGATTGCATCACTGCTTACCATCAGGCGGGATTGCGATCTAGCACTAGTTTATAATTTATAAAAAAAAAAGTGTTTAAGATTACGTTAAATGTGGTATAAAATCTTGTTAAGAGTTAATTAGTTACACTAATGTAATAATTATTATGTAGTTGTTGGTTCCTTGTATTACTTTAACATACGTCATATCATCACGTGTGAACAGCTGTTCATTTCTGTTTTGTAACTAGAAAAATGATTGACTATTGTTTCGACTTGTTTTCGCTCATTAGCTAGGTTTTTTACCACAGTTCTCACACAGCTACAGTTTTCGTTTAATATTTAAAATAATTATCACAAAGAATAGATATAGGTCAGCTTTATTAGACAGAAATTTGCTAAGCTGATTGAAGGCTATGGCTTTATCTAGCTAGCACGTGCATAAAGAAAGTGTTGGTAACCTAATAATCCACCTAACCTAAAATATTCCAAAGTAATATACACTTGTAAGGACCCTTGTCCTTACAGCAACACCTAAAATTCACTGGCTCACCACTACACTCGTATCGCAAGCAGCACACGTCCAACCTTGACCAGTGTCATTAACAGACTGCTAGATTGACAGCTATATTTCGATGACGAGAGTACATGAGACAGTGTTAGTATGTACCTTTTAGGAGATACAAACACTACTGTAGTTATCATTACGAACATTTTGGAGCCCATAATTTTTTTTCTTCATCATGGTATCATTATTATCAGTCGATAATGTTTCCACTATTGGAACATAGACCTCCAATGGTTAGTAGAAGTAGGCCGTAATCCACCACGTAGGCTCAGTGCGGGTTGGTAGATGTCATGAGTCCTTGAAATTTTGGTTCCAATTTCTTTACGATTTTTCCTTCACCGTCTTGATAGTAGGTGATAAAATAATTTGCACAAAGGAAAAAGCCTCTCTGGGTTCGAGCCTGCAGGCACCCCTGGTCTCTACCACTGATCTTATTTATAGTTTATGCCAAACCATTTTTCAAACTTTGTAATACTCATTTGTGAGATTAATTTATTATACGCTTTAAGTAATTAAGCAATTCAAAAGACTAAAACGTGCCTATAGCATGGAAAAATAGATGAATGTCTTTTGTCTGTACTTTAATTATTCTTCTTTAATGATTTTTGCTTTGTGATAAAAAGTGTGCTTGTTTGTATCTACCATAATAGATGATATTGTATAGGGGTTTTGGGGAAATAACACGACTTCATTGAATGCTGTATATGGTCGACTGACGAACCGTTTATTGGCAGACTGCGATCGATACACGCGCAATGTTGAGGGTACAATGTTGTCACATTTTCTTACACTACCTACTTACAACATACATTACACCCTACCACTTATTCTAAACTGCACTTATACAACTAATTTACAATTAAATACATTATTCATGGCTGGTACCTTATAACCGGTTTCCTTACACGTTTGCTTCGGGTCTCGGATGCTGTTGCTGGTGGTGGTGGTGGTATCAGTGGACTTACTTCACTATCAGGTCCGCCAACGTCAGTTGGGAGTGGACAAGTTAACATAGACCGTGGAGACTTTCTCCAAATCTGATCTATATGTCTTTTTAAAGGTGGACCATTTTCCCTACTAACCAAGTAATAACGAGATCCTAAGTTCCTGTCAATTTTACCTCTAATCCACTTATCCTCCCCTCCAAAACCTCGAACCCATACGTCATCTCCTATCTCTAACACACGCATTATACCACCCGCCCTTTTGACCTGTTTCTGTTGAGCCTCTTCTACTTTTTGTTTCACGCCTTGTACCTTATTCCCAATGTTCAACAGATCTAGGCGAGACCTTAATGTTCTATGCTGCAGTAACTTCGCAGGTGACTCTCCTGTTGTACTATGCACGGTGTTCCTATACATAAATAGGTACGACTTCAATGCCGTATCAACGTCTATACCGTCCCTAAAAGCCTTTTTTAATGCATTTTTACAAATTTTAACGGCATTCTCTGCAGCTCCATTCGACGCAGGGTGATAAACAGGCGTAAAAATATGCTTAATACCGTTAACACGCATAAATTCTGCTACTTCAACACCGGTAAAAGGAGGTCCGTTGTCCGATACTATCTCTTTTGGTAACCCAAACCGAGCTAATACATCCCTTAATACCTTAAGAACTTCCTTTCCGGTCGTTCTTTTCATTTCAAAAGCTTCGATCCATTTAGTCGACGAATCCACTATGATAAAAAACGTCCTACCATGAAAAGGGCCTAGGAAATCAACGTGTAACCTACTCCACGGCTCTGAGATATAAGGCCAGGGTTGAGGGGGTGCTTTCGGTGGAGCTGGAGCTTCCAACCGACATGTATTGCATTCCTGACATACGCGTTCAATGTCTGCATCGATACCAGGCCACCAAACGTAACTACGAGCCATTGATTTCATTTTAACAATGCCCATGTGGCTGATATGTAACTCTTTTAAAATAATACTTCGCAATTCCGTTGGTATCACAACTCTATAGCCCCACATTACACATCCCGATTCGACGTACAACTCATTCCTTCTAACAAAATAAGCTTGTAGCTCCGCATCGGGACAAGAGCTAGGCCAACCTGACCTTATATATATCATTACTTTTCTCAAAACACTATCCGTATTCCCCAGTTTACTGACATCTTCACTGGTTACCGGTAAAAAATTCTGTACGAAATTTATATACGTGACTTCGTTCTGTTCTTTGTTCCTTGTACCCACTGGCAACCTAGATAAAGCATCTGCGCCATTCTTATCGGTAGGTACGTATTGAATTTGATACTGATAACCAGAGAGGACTACCGCCCACCTTTGTAGCCTACTTGCTGCCATCGTTGGGATGCCCGTTTTATCCCCAAAAATAGAAACAAGTGGTTTGTGGTCCGTCTTGAGAACAAATTCTCGCCCGTATAAGTACTGATGGAACTTCCTTACTCCAAAAATAATAGCAAGCGCCTCTCTTTGAATCTGCGAGTAGTTTGCTTCCGATCCGTTTAAAACCCGCGATGCGTAAGCAATTGGACGCTCGGTTCCATCGGGCCACACATGAGCTATGACCGCTCCCACCCCCTGCGCACTCGCATCCGTCGTCAGCGTTACCGGCATACGCGGATCATAATGCGCGAGCACCTCACTAGAAGACAACAGATCTTTAATGCTGTTGAAAACTTCCGTACAATCCTTTGTCCAAACAAACTTATTATCTTTCCTTAGTAACTCGTAAAGGGGGGTTAGCCTCATACTAATATTCCTAACAAACTTGGCGTAGTACATAACCATACCCAAGAACGATCTAAGTTCAGATACATTGGACGGTATAGGTACTTTTTTAATAGCTTCTACTTTACCTGGGCATGTCTTTACTCCATCTTTACTAATTATGAACCCTAAATAAGATACCTCATCCGCAAAAAAAGTACATTTCTCTTTCTTAACCTTTAACCCGTACCGCTGTAATCTATCAAAAACTTTAAACAAAGTATCCATATGTTCCGCCTCGTCCCGGCCTGTCAAAATGACGTCATCAAGAAAAACTCCTACCCTAGGCATACCTTCAAATATTTGTTCTATTTTTCTTTGAAATATTCCCGGACTTGATGACAAACCATATATCAAACGATTGTATTTATATAATCCCCGGTGTGTATTAATTACTGTATATAATTTCGATTGTTCATCCAGACAAAATTGTGCGTATGCTTGAGATAAATCAATTTTTGTATATTTATGCCCCGAATGTAATTTACTTAATAAATCATCTATTCTAGGTAGGGGGAAAACGGTCAACCTCTAAACATTTATTTAAGGTAAGTTTATAGTCACCGCACAATCGTAGCGAGCCGTCTTTCTTAATGACTGGTACGACCGGGGTCGCCCAGTCAGATGTCTCGACAGGTGTGATGATACCGTCCCTCTCCAGCTGATCCAGCGCTTGCTCCACACGCTCCCGCAGCGCGTACGCGAGTGGTCGCGCTCGCAAATATATCGGCCTTGCGTCAGGCCGTACACGCAAACTCACCTCACCATCAGTAAAACAGCCGAGACCGTCAGAAAACACCTCAGAGTATCTGCAACGCAATTCATCAATATTAAAAACTTTAGTACTAGTCATATTATTTATACATTGTTGATTGAGTTTATCAATAACTTCTAACTTTATTTTCAAATCGTATAACCATTCTCGACCCAATAACGGCTCTTTACCGTGGTCTATTACAAATAAATCTAACTCTTTGCAAGCATTACCAAACCGTACATAGGGTTTAATTTTGCCCCGTGGATACACCTTTTCGCCGGTATAATAGTTAAGTACTAAGTTGGATGTAATTAAAGGCAGGGTACTTAAATTTTTTTTATAAAACTCGTAACTTACACAAGAAATCCTACTACCTGTATCTACCTCCATACAAATATTTTTTTTATCTATTGAGACTTCAATATAATATGGTTTATATTTCACCGAATTATCTAATTGAAGTACATTTAAATTTACTTGTTCTAGGTTATCGAAATAATAATTATTACCAGCTGACTCCTTCCCCTCGTCCCTCACTTGTGTCCACATAAGGTCTATGTCCTTTTTCAGCCTAGGACACATCTTCTTTAAATGACCTTCCAGATTACACACACGGCACGTATATCTCCTAAAACGGCACATACTCGTATCGTGGTATGCGCCACAAGCGGCACACGGACTTGCCGCTGGTTGCGGTCGCCTCGACTCGGCCGGCGCCGCTCGTGCACCGCGCTGACTCACCGCTGGCGCGCACTTTGTATCCTGCCGCGGGTTATGTGCCGCTGACCGACGGCCGCGAGCCCCTGACCGTCCGCTGTCTCGCCCGGCCGCGCCAACATAGTGCGTCGCTGCTGACCCTTGCGCCGCGCCTGTGACGTCACTGCATTGACCGCCGTCCCGAGCCCGAGGTTCTACCATCGCCGCGTCAGACTCCGCGGTTTCCATCGCCACGGCCAACTGGGGCGCCTTACTGAACGTCGGTACCTCTCCCTCGAACAAGCGTTGTCGAATGACGTCATTTTCTATACCGCAAACAAATTGATCCCTGAGATTATTATCCAGAGCTTCCCCAAAATCACAGAACTTCGTCAACTTTTTCAGCACAGCTACATAAGTTGCGATATTCTCCCCTTTCCACTGTTTTCTTTGCCTGAATTTAAATCTCTCGGCCAGTACATTTGGTTTCGGTTGAAGATGACTTTGCAGTATTGTAACAATCTCATCAAATTTTAATGTAGAAGGCTTCTTCGGCGTACATAATGTGACTAATAATTCGTAACACGCACTTCCCATGGCCGTTATCAATGTTGGCACTTTTAAATCCACTTTAACATCATTCACTATAAAGTACTGCTCCAACCGCTCAATGTATAAAGTCCAATTATCAGTTTCGACGTCAAAAACTTCCAATTTTCCCAGAGGCATCTTGTATTAAACGCAGTATATCACGCTATGGTCCAACTCGTCGCCAAATATTGTATAGGGGTTTTGGGGAAATAACACGACTTCATTGAATGCTGTATATGGTCGACTGACGAACCGTTTATTGGCAGACTGCGATCGATACACGCGCAATGTTGAGGGTACAATGTTGTCACATTTTCTTACACTACCTACTTACAACATACATTACAGATGAGTTTTTCTCGGTGGTAGGCAACAACATCAGCCGCCGGCATAAGTTACCACCCACCAGACAAAGTCTTGCCGCCAAGCGATTCGTCGTGTTCCGGCATGATGTCTGGTGAAACCGTACGGTGGACGGGTCTGAGCAGTTGTGTTGCGATGTGTGCTGGGTACGATGTGCCTAATGTTGTTGTGTCGGGAGTTTGGTTGTGGAGGGTCTCCAGATCATCCTCTGGCGCAGCATCGTTGGTCGTGTTGTTGGGTTAAACATTGCATCACCTCGCTCAACTGCCGTCTTCCTTCCTCTTCACTCAGTTTTTTTTGAATGAAGAGGCTTAATAAGCTAGTGCGCTTTACCATCAACGATTGCATCACTGCTTACCATCTGGCGGGATTGCAGTCAAGCACTAGTTTATAACTATTAAAAAAAAAAAAGTGATGTTCGGACGAAAGCAGGTCAAGCTACCCAAAACTGTCAACATTCCCACTCAACCTGGATCCTGCCGGCAACCCTTCCCGCGCGAGTTAATTGAAGGCCGACGGCGGTTTGTCGGCGGCTAGCGTACGCTAGCGCCTAGCGCCCGCCGACACAACCTGGGCCGGTTGAAAGCGAAGCATGTCGGCAAACCCTCCGCAGATAACCGCCGATGGCTGGCGGGTTGTCGGCGGCCAGCGTATGCCAGCGCCTGCCGCCTGCCACGCCGGCCATGCCGAAAGAAGCATGTCGGCAACCTTCTCCCGCACGAGTTACCCGCCGACATGTCGGCGGCTAGCGGTCGCTAGCGCCTAGTTGCCCGCCGACACAACCCGGGCTTATGTTGAAAGAAGCATGTCGGCAACCTTCTCCCGCGCGATTTACCCGCCGACATGTCGGCGGCTTGTCGGCGGCTAGCGTACGCTAGCGACTAGTTGCCCGCCGACACAACCCGGGCTTATGTTGAAAGAAGCATGTCGGTAACCTTCTCCCGCGCGAGTTACCCGCCGACATGTGGGCGGCTTGTCGGCGGCTAGCGTAAGCTAGCGTCTAGATGCCCGCCGACATTTCAGCTGTAGTGACGTGCTAGTATTTTAATGCCAAATAAGTTTCTGATGTCGAGCCGCCGACATGCCGCCGGCAAAGTTTTACGACTTGCAATGACTGAAGCCGCCAACCTAGCCCGCCGGTAAAATGTTGCCGACGTTTGCCGCCGCGGCTTTGGTATGTAGAGCGCTGTAAAGCTACAGCCATAAAGTTGAAAATCTAACAAAGAAGTTAGACAGATTGTAGTAGCTTGGTGTGCTCTCTGTACCTTGTCGTAAACAAATCCCAGAGACGCCCAGAGAGGACCAAAGTCACAGACATAGCTGAGAGGATTAGCAAGCTGAAGTGGCAATGGGCTGGTCACATATGCCGCAGGGCCGACAACTGTTGGGGTAAACAAGTCCTCGAGTGGAGACCGCGTCTCGGTAAACGTAGCGTAGGACGCGCTTGGGCGAGATGGAGCGACGACATCCAAAAGGTGGCTGGTAGTGGCTGGCGGAGAACTGCATCGAGGAACAGGATCGAGCTTGTTGGCGTGCCATGGAAGATGCTTATGTCCAGCAGTGGACGAGTAGAGGCTGATGATGATGATGATGAATGCGCCTGATGGGGTTCGAAATTCTACGTCGCGGCCGATACCACTAGACCACCCCTGCTACTAGGCCACCACTCCTCATTCAAAATTTAAATCTAATTTAAATTTGCCTCGGTTTCTTTTATCAAGATTAGGTAATAAAACTGTGTGAGCAATTGCAGCAAAAAGAAGCATGATTCATTAAAAACGCTCCGAAACATTATATTTGCAACATTTTACTGGGTTAAGGTCAGTGTGGTAATTATTTGTTTTAAATACATGAATAAAACACAGAATTAGAATTCTGCATTGTCTAACGTATTCAAATCAGTTTCTCTTTTTATTTTATTTGTTTTAGTTATTATCATATGTGACCAGCCCATTGCCACTTCAGCTTGCTAATCCTCTCAGCTATGTCTGTGACTTTGGTCCTCTGTCGGATCACCTCATTTCTGATCAGGCGCTTTACTTTGTGTAAATTATTTCATCACCACTGCTCTCAAAACGGTAAAGGAAAATATCGTGAGGAAACCGGCATGTCCTAGAGAAAAAAAATTCGAAGACTTGTGACATCTACCAACCCGCACTAGGCCAGCGTCGTAGATTGCGGGTCACTCCCTCTCACCGAGAGGAAGCCTGTGTCCCAACTCCCTACAGTGGAAACATTAGGCTGATTATGTAAGTATTGAATAGTCTTTCGATGGTCTTGATCATTATCCATATTAACATTGATATAGTTTTTTCAATTCAATTCATTTATAAGTGTGATTTTTGGTAAATACATTTTACAATGTGATCTTAAGATCTAATAAATCAGTTCCTCAAAAAATCTACCATAAAGGCATACACTTTTTAACAGAATTTAAAATCATAAAAAGGATTCACAATATATTAAAATGATGAATAATTTGATGAATTTCGAATATAATGCTATGTCAGATTTTTATAAATATTAATGTCAAATAACTTACAATGTCAAAATACAATACAATGTCAAAATTAAATAGGTGGCAAATGGCAATGTCAAGTTAATTATATTATAGAAATAGTATAATGTCATAATTAAATGAGTATCAATGTCAAATAACTTACAATTTATCATTAAGGAATTCCTGAATTGTATAATAACTTTTCTCCAATAATAGACGTCTTAATTTGTTTTTAAATTGAATAATATTTAGGTCCTTAATCCCATTTGGTAATTTATTAAATATTTTTGGGGCCATACAAAGCGGCCATCAAGGCGGTCTTTGAAGGTCGACCGCATAGTTCATGCCTGTATTTTTCTCTAATCATTTTATAGCGATGTTCAGATGCTTTTCTAAATAGAAATTGTCGAAGTTTGTTTCGCCATTGTCGCTATAAACCAGCAGTTCAATCCTGTAACCATCTCATCGCGATAACTAAGGTAACTGATCGTGGAGTGACCATATTGTAAGTAATGCTAGGAATTGACACAAAAAATTCAAAACTCACTTTTTCTTACCTTTCACGATAAGAAATTTACAGAATCGATCGGCATTTGACTTAAAATAGAGTTTCCAATATGGCCAGACCTACAATAACATGTCTTGTAAATATCTATGTTAAGAATACAGGATTGTATGTGCGCGATAATATCTAAAGCTACCACTCGAATTTTAAAATTTGTTTTTACATTTAATAGTCCAATTTGTGAGGAAGGTTATAGCTAGGCATTTAACATCACGCAAACATCTTTTGTTAATATCTATGTTAAGAATAAAGGATTGTATGTGCGCGATAATCCCTAAAGCTATCCGTAGGATTTTAAAATGTGTTTTTACATTTAATAGTCCAATTCGTGAGGAAGGTTATAAGGTAGGCTTTTAACATCCGGAGACGACGTCGACGGGATCCCGTCGAGGAAGCCGCGCGGTATGGGGTGTACCGCGCGGCCCAGGAGACTCTGTGGCTGGCCATCGGCGACTCTAAGTCGCGGGCCAGGGAAGAGCTGCTGGGGTCCCTGGATCGGGACCCGTGGGGGCGTCCCTACCGTTGGGTACGGGGCAAATTGCGTCCCTGGGCGCCCCCACTGGTGCAAAGTATGCAACCCCAGCTGCTAGAGGCGGTGGTATCCACCCTCTTCCCTGAGCGGGCGGGACATGTTCCCCCGGCGATGGTCTCACCCTCAGCCACAGACTCTCCAGAAGAGGAGGGCACCGATGTCCCCGAGGTGACGCAAGCAGAGACGGGAGCGGCCGTGTCGCGGCTCCGGGCCAAGAATAAAGCGCCCGGACCCGACGGAGTTCCTGGCCGAGCTCTCGTCCTGGCCCTGAAGGAGCTAGAGCCCCAGCTGAGGGGGCTCTTCACGGCATGTTTCGGGCAGGGTCAGTTTCCCAGTGTGTGGAAGGAGGGGAGGCTGGTCCTGCTCAGAAAGGAGGGGCGCCCCGCGGACTCGCCGTCCGCGTATCGGCCCATAGTGCTGCTCGACGAGGCGGGCAAACTTTTTGAGCGTATAATCGCAGATCGCCTCGTCGGCCACTTGTGCGGATACGGGCCGAACCTGGACGACAACCAGTTCGGTTTTCGTCGGGGGCGCTCCACCATAGACGCAGTCATGCGCGTGAGAGCCCTGGCGGAGGATACGGTATCCCGGGGTGGGGTGGTGTTGGCGGTGTCTTTAGACATTTCCAACGCCTTCAACACCCTACCCTGGAGCTGTATTAGGGAGGCCCTGAAATACCATCGGGTGCCTCCCTACCTCCGCCGCATAGTAGGGGCTTATCTGGAGGATAGATGCGTCATCTATCGGGGACGTGACGGTACCGGTCGGCACCAAATGTCGTGCGGTGTTCCACAGGGATCGGTCTTGGGACCGCTCCTGTGGAACATCGGCTACGACTGGGTGCTGAGAGGCGAGCTCCCGTCGGGCGCCGACTTGACGTGTTATGCGGACGACACGCTTGTCACTGCCCGGGGGAGCTCGCACAGGGAGGCGACGTTGATAGCCACGGCCGCGGTGTCACAGGTGGTGACCCGCATCCGGCGCCTGGGCCTGGAGGTGGCCCTTGACAAGTCGGAGGCCATGGTATTCCATGGCCCCCGGCGTGCGCCGGCGCCGGGATCACATATCGTGGTCAGTGGTGCCCGGATAGCTGTCGAGTCCACCATGAAGTATCTGGGATTGGTGCTCGACAGCCGATGGGAATTCGGACCCCACTTCCGGCGGCTGGCGCCCAAGCTGATGGGTGCAGCAGGCGCGCTGTCAACGTTGCTTCCTAACATGGGGGGCCCGAGCGCCGCCTGTAGGCGGCTATACGTGGGAATCGTGCGGTCCATGGCCCTGTATGGGGCCCCTGTGTGGGCGATGGACCTGACGGCCGGAACACTCGCCATTCTGCGCAAGCCGCAGAGGGCGATGGCCGTCAGGGTCGTCCGCGGGTATCGCACGATTTCCTACGAGGCGGCTTGCGTCCTGGCCGGATCCCCGCCCTGGGACCTAGAGGTGAAAGTACTCGCGTCATTGTACCGATGGCGCGAGGAAGAGCGGACACGGGGCTCCAGTCCGGCGCAGCGGCAGATCGAGCTGCGCCGAGGGGAGCTCCGTCAGGTCCTGGTGGCGGACTGGCGGCAGAGGCTTATGAGCCCTACCGCCGGCTTCGCTACCGTCGAGGCGATCCGGCCAGTACTCGACGACTGGCTCGGGAGAAGGCACGGCTCCCTGTCGTTCAGGGTGACGCAGGTGCTATCGGGGCACGGCTGCTTCGGCAAGTACCTGTGTCGCCTAGGCAGGGAACCGGACGCTCGGTGCCACCACTGCGTCCAATGCCGGGAGGACACGGCGCAGCACACGCTCTCCGAGTGTGTAGCTTGGGAGGAGCAGCGCCGTGTCCTCACAAATGAAGTAGGAGGCGACCTGACGCTGCCGGCAGTAGTGCGGAGGATGGCTGGCAGCGCAGAGTCGTGGGACGCGGTGGTGTCCTTCTGCGAGGACGTGATGTCGCAGAAGGAAGCTGCGGAACGGGAGAGGGAGATCTCAACTCCCTTCCCGGGCCGCAGAAGACGCACCGGGCGCCGAAGAAGGGCGGATAACGCCCTCTTCCGCCCCCCATGAATGGGTCCAGGGGCGAGGGACATGGGGAAGTCCCCGCCCCCTATTGATGGACCCCGAGGCGGAGGCGCGCGCGAGTGTCAGCGCGCGCCTCTGAGGCGATGCACGGGGTAGCTTAACACCCCACTACCCCGTGCAGGAGACGAGGTGCGGACAGACCGGATCCAGCACGAGAGTGTGGGGCTGCGAAAGAATTTAGACTCCCGCGGTCCCACGCGCGCTCGTGATAGAAGAGACACCGGGGTGGTTTTAGTCAGTAAAAGTCTGACAGACCCCGTCGCCCACCCTAGGGCGGCGGACATCCTATGAGGATCCCCAAAAAAAAAAAAAAAAAAGGTACACGTAACTTTCAACAACTTCGAGAACAGAGTCTCCAATCTTTATAGGAGTCGGTACAACATGGGCATTAGACATGACTTTCGTCTTGTCCATGTTCATTTTAAGACCGACTTTTAAGAAGTCAACATCGACTTTCATAACTTTTATTCAATTTTTATCGATATATTTCATATCCTTGACTGTCAAAACTTTATTTATTGCAGTTTGGCTGTATCAAAAATGGTAGATAAAGTGAAGAGGGTTGCAGCCAATGCTTCGTGGCTATTGTGGCTAGGAGGCTAAATGTTAGTCGGTCGACGGTACAAAGGACCTGGCAGCGATATCAGGAGACTGGTTCCGTCGATAGAAGGCCTGGTTCTGGAAGAAAACCATGTACCCAACCACGAGACGATCGTTTTCTTGTGAAATCTTCGTATATGGATCTAGATAAGAACAACCTCCAAGAAGTAAGAAATGTGCATATCAGTCTATGAACGGTCGGGAGGAGGCTTCTCGTTGCCAATATACGCAGTAACCGCCTTTTCCGCGGCCCCAAATTACTCCGTGACCACCGAGTTCACAGGCTTAGGTTCGCTAGAAATTGTGAACCATGTAGAGATTGTCAAGAAGTTTGGAATAGGGTTTTGTTCTCTGTTGAAGCCAGGATATCTCTGTTCAGTGAAGATCGACGTCGGCGAGTGCTAAGAGAACACTTTAAAAACACCTTATGGTGGGGGCTCTGTTATGTTTTGGGCAGGAATAAATTCACTGGATCGTACAGAGTTAGTCTTCATTGATAGCGGCTCACTGACTGGGCATCGATACATAACGGAAGTTCTAATTCCTCATGCACAACCCGCATTGGCCGCTCTAGGTGAAGACTCGATTAATATGAACGACAATGCTCGCGCCCACCGATCTCGCAATGTTGAAGCGTATGTGCAAGAGGTCGGCATTCGTCGTTTGGATTCGCCAGCTCGAAGTACCGACCTCAATCCCATTGAGCATGTCTGGGACGTTCTGAAATGGCGTGTGAGATCTGTACAACCGGCTCCGCAGACCATCAGAGGGTTGAAGAATGTGATTACTGCGAAGTGGGAACGTATTCCGCAAGCAAGTATCCGAGATATACTCTCTAGCATGCCCAGACGAATTCAAGCTGTGATTTTAGCTAGAGGGGGGTGTGATACTAAACATTTATATGCTTTTACTTTATTACAGAAAAACATACAAAAAAGCTTTTTTAATTTTAACCTTATGAACATATGCACTACTAGCGAATATACACTACTAGCGAGGTTTAGCATTATTGCCCATAAATTGCATCAAAATTTTATGAAATACTGATGAAAGCGATTATTTTTTTATTAATTTACCAAATTGTGAGGATAAAACTAACTATAATTATCAAACAAAGAAATATTAACATTTGAAATGGTTCATTGCTAGGTGCCCGTTCTTTTGCAAATGAGTTTAGCTGAAAATTTCATTATACTTTAGGGGCATGTATACAAACACAATAAAAAAAGATTTTGTCAATCGGACCCTCCGGACCCGCGAAATTGGAAAATTCCGGATACTTTTTGAACACACCTCGTAAATTCAGCACGAATCCTATGACAAAGCACAAAATATATTGTAACGTTATATTCTCTGGGTGGCTAATTTTACCCTTACCCGGCAGTTACAGTAAATTTAATTATGTAAATACTTGGTAGCTAGGAGCATTAAATAAAACAATAAATGGATACAATTACAAATTTATTTTATAATTACCCTGTGTCATAAATATATGACAAAACAATCTCCTAACTTACCTAGTCGATTTCCTGACTCACTCCGTCTCGGGTCGGAGTGGGACAGGGAATCCACATGAGACAATTCAGCAAGCTCAGGGTCGCTTGATGAAGGATTCGTGAGGTGAACCGTTGTGACCACAGCTCAGTCGTTACAAAAGTTATCTCAGGTTGTGCACAACATATATCAAGAAGACTTGATAAGTATAGCCTATTTACATGCAACCTGTTTTAAACTCACTCTCACTCACTAGATATATCAAAACAAATAAATAAGGACAGGTAGTCTACGTTTCTGATTAGCTCTCCTGACTAACGCTTCTGGTTTACGGTACAAAGACCCTTGGCTTCACTAACTGACGGGTGTCAGATTAATGCACGGTTGAACGCGGCCTGCGGGATTAGGTATTTCGGGAACACCCGGAGCAAAGAAATTATGACAGCATATACCTGTCTAGTCGTCGTCGAAAGAGAATTGGATCTGCCGTACCACCAGAGTTCAGCACACTTCTACTCCAAACAAGCCTGATCCGATCGGAATCAAGGCCACCTGAGGCAAGTCAGGACGCGACGCCTCCTCAAGGGTTCCTGCCCTAGGCCCGCCAAAAGAGCCAAATCTAGAACAACATTTGACCTAAGTCAGCACTAAAGAACAAGAAAACACGGGGAGAAATATTCCGGGTATAGAAATGAATACTCCAAGAAATATCAGCCAAATCGCTAGACGCTCAACCCCATAAGGTTATGGCGCAAACACGCCTTCCTTGCGTACCAGCAACATCAGCAGACCAGCCACCACCGAGCACGACATCAATCGTTCTTCTCGAAACTTCTTTAGCCAAGCGATCGACCCACCCCAATTGTCTTTTCCTGAACCATAGACTATTGCGTTCCGCGACTTGTATTTTAATTTCAGACTCATGAGTTGGTTCTTATTTTTAATATTTATTTATTCTATTTCCTTTTTTATTTTATTTAACCCGGTCGTTCCTTAATTGGAATTTATTTATTATATTATCGACCGTACTTTCGCGCAACGCCATCTCTCGGCTCGATGCAAAATATTTGACACGAGTTTAGCCCGTGTCTAAGAGATGTCGCCTGCTGCTATATTTTTGCTACGTGACAATATTCAATGTACTTTTATTACAAAGTGTACTCTAAAAACAACCTTTTTCAACATCGTATAATGCCATCGCGAATGGAGTCAAGTCTTTAACATGGTAATGGTCAATTACAAGTTTTTACACATAGACTAACAATTAACTATGTACTAGGTAGCAGTAAATGTTACTTTCGCATACTACATCGTAATTCTGTGACCATTTCAGCGTGCGAAACTTAGGGTGGGGACACGTCTGCGGAACGTACGGCGCCAAAACTCAGCGGCTGAAGTGTCAGTCGCAATATTCAGTTGTTATGACAATCGAAACGGTCAAAACGCGACGGAAAGTTACGTGGCGTCATCGTCAGTCTGTCTATGTCGACACTTTATGGTGTGCGGTTTTTGTGACGTACCTGAATTGCCCAGAAAAATGGATTTAATTAGAATATTAGATATTATAGAGGGCTTAGAAGACGTTGCCGCTCTTCGCTATCGCCACACGCGCGATGCACAATACACGCCGAACGTTCAGCTACGCCCGCCAAACTTTCGGTCGCACAACGCATCGCGTGATGTGTCGCTTACTATGCAAAATACATTAAATGCGTTTTAGCTGAAAAAACCCTACGCGAACGCGGTGTAATGTCGGCTGATGTGTCATAGGGTACTTGAAAAACACTGCGAGCGTATTTAGCCGAACTTTCGGCGCCGTACGTTCCGCAGATGTGTCGCGACACTTAGGTGAAGTGAGCGTGGAGTGGGCTTTTCTTTTTGTTTGGAGGGGCTATCATCAAATGACTTCTCCCGCTCTGGGCGTTGCGGCAGTGCGCGTCAGACTCATACTGACCAAAACCCACCCGTGTTTCTTCACTTGCCTGTACACCAGGACCACGGTTTCTTTTTAAACCAATCCGCAACCCTAGCCCAGGAGACATCGGTCCCCGTGCTCCCACCACGATGTGGGCTTGGAGTGGACTGTGATTCCAACTATTGCTAATGGCCCCGACACCCTTGTTCAAAAACTATATTAAATTTGTGTTCAGTGTATCTTTTTCTTTCTATTTCATTAAGAAAAGGATAGAAGATAGCATTTTAGTCTAATCCTGTCAAATTAAGTTACTCCATAGACATTTTTTTTTTGGTTCAATTCTTTCCGTTCTCTGAACGGAAAAGGCAAAGGCATAGTACGCCATACAGCCTAGTCTTCAGTAAATATTCTCTTGAGTAAACTTCTATCCTAACTTATCCTAATTAATCCTAACTTATCCTAGCTTATCCTAAACTTATCCTAACTAATCTAATTCCTTTCGTTTCCCGCGTTTGGACGATAAGGAGCGGTTTAGCGTCAAGACATGATGTGGCCACTATGCTACAATATTTCACTGTTCTTTTTGAATTACTCACTTAATGCACTTTTTACTACATAAATCACGCGTTTTTATTTAGTAAACGACACTATAAATAATTTTAAAAGTCCAATGAAAAATGAGCGTGACACTCATCTTGACATTCCCGCCAAACCTCCCTCCATAGACAGTTAAGACGCGATTTTTTTTTCTCTCACTCTCTCTTTCTTCTTCTTCACTGTCCATCGTGATATATCGTAAAGTCATTTTCGTATCCATAATCTGTGATCTTCTGTCAATCTGCGAAGAAATATTTTATTTTAACACAACAAGAATTAAATTATTATTATTTTAATTTGCGCTAAATACTCTCCAGCGTTTGATGGTTTATTAATCGTTCGCACGTGTTCTTGGCAAAATTGTGGCGTCTCTCCCACAAAGGCCATTAATCAAGAATTGAATTGAATTGAAGACGCGATTATAAACATGGCGACCAAAAATACGTCTATTTACGTCAGTCGTAGTGCAACAACAGTGGATAGGCTCTTAATGAACTAGTACGCCGTACCATCAATGATTGCATCACTGCCTACCTTAAGGCACGATCGCGCTCAAGCACTCCCTAATTAAGTAGGAATTTTTACTGTAAATTGTTCCTGTTATTGGTATGTGTTTGGTAATAGATGACATACTTACATGTCTTCGTCTTTTTGGTAGTCTTTCGGTGTTTTCTTTCACCATTTTAAGAGAGGTGATAAAATCGAATACACGAAGTACCTACCTGGGTTCGGACATGCGACCTGTCACTCTTAAGTCGAGGCCAATACCATTGAACTGCTCAAATACTTATTATTATGCCATCAATGAACTTTCAATGCTCAACTTAAGCCTTCAAGGTCGCTACTATTATGTGTCATAGGGGAAATTCCATTCAAATTATCAGTGGCCCCAAAATGTCTGTCCTGTATGTCATCATATTTTAACCGCTAAAATAAAGATGACCTTTAACCTCATTATAGAAATTCAAAATGAATAAAATTATGTATAAGTATACACATCCGTCCACTAATTGAACTGAGAAAAATTGCCGATATTGTATTCCTGTTCAATTTGGCTAATGGTTCAATCGACTGTTCTGAATTATTGTGCAAAATTGGGCTCTGTGTTCCATCCTTTATTTGGAGGAATCATGAGCTTCTGTATGTTGTCTGTATGGTGTCATTTGTGACCCCAAAATGCCGGTTAAGCTTAAGGGGCAAGTCTATGAAACCATCATTAGACCTGTTCTCCTGTATGGCAGTGAGAGGTGGCCTGTGCTTGAGCGACACAAGCAGGAGCTGCGTGTCACGGAGATGAATATGCTGCGGTGGATGTGTGGAGTTACGCTGAAAGACCGCATCAGGAACTCTCGCATCCGTGGCAGTCTCCATATCCGTGACATAGCGGACAAACTGCAGGAGGGTCACCTACGTTGGTACGGTCACGTATTACGAAAACCGGAATGTTACGTAGGTCACAAATGTCTTGCCATGGCGCCTCCGCCGGGTCGGAACAAGCGGGGTAGACCAAAGAAGTGTTGGCTTGACGTTGTAAGAGATGATATGCGTGCCAACAATCTCACACCACAGGATGCTAAAGATCGCGCGAAATGGAGGAAATCGAGCAAGAAAGCGGACCCCGGGCTCCAACGCGAAAGCCGCGGATGCAACCGGGATAAACGCTAAGATGATGATGATGATGATCAGCCTCTGTATGTTCCCTTTGAGCGGTGCGTATACCGGCAAAACTGTTATATGATAAGAGCTAGCAGAGCATATAACTTGTTGTCTCAGAGGGTTGATGATCTCGATTTATTCTCCACCAATGTTCCTAAACTAAAAAAAAATCTTTGTGTTAACTTCTTTGTAATTCACTAAAACATTTTCAGTCTTTACTAAATACTCTCCCAGTGCTTACTTGTTCTTGATTTCACTTTCCTGTCCCGTGCTGTAGGTACGTTACTGTTTCATGTGCTAACCTAATAATGTCCGTTGAAACTTTTAATTGCCCTTCTTTCACTATCTTCTGCCTGTATACATATATGCTAGGTGAAAGTTTCCTTAAAATTTAAAAATAAAGTAATAAGAAACACCGGGCATTTCAGTTTTGCCAAGATTCTTACATCCAAACGGTTGATCGCTGTCCTAAAGTTGGATTATGTAACTGAAAATAAAAAACAATTCACTTCCATAAATATAATTCTTTATCTACTTACACCGAACAATAGACCATATTTAAAACTACCATTAAACTATCTAAGGGAGATAAAAATTAAGGCCACCTAAATGGCCCTCATCTCTTTTTCTTTGCTGTTCTAATCTCTCTTCGTCTCTTCCATCAATTCCTAAACCCAGCCTTTCAATCAGCTTCTCCCCCTTGTCTCCATGTAACGCAATGAACTGTTTTCGTCTCTTCAAGGCCACGTCTGGGTCGAAAATATAAGATTTTTTGTCATGGATGACGGGATGACCAATTAAGTTCGTTCGAATAAATCCAGCAATAGGCCCTGTAGGGTTTTGTGCCTTTGCCGGTGGGTGAAGTAGAAGCACGCAGAGTGACAGCTGAAAAAAAAAACACTGTCACTTTAAGAACTGGCGCCAATTTTTGGCGGGAACTTTTGTGCGGCGTAAGTTTAGTTGTGCTTAAATTGAAATGTATTTTTATTTAAAATTGCAAGTTTGGCATATTGATATGGCACGCTCGTCTGCAATTTTAAAATAATATGGTTTGTATATTCATACAGGCATCTCACTGCATATAATTTACTTGCAAAACAATGCTGAATATCAAGTAGTTAACTGTTGCAATGCATTTCACAAAAAGACCACTTAAGGAACATTCTGATGTTACATTGAAGCCATTAGTTAATTATTCTGCGTTTGCTAAATGTATGTAATTATAATAATATTGTTTAATAATTATACAAGGCCCGGAGCACAGCTCGCCGCGCGCCGTCTAGTAGTCTATCACTTGGCTTAGCTTACTGTGTCAGGATCACGTTATAAAACCATTCAATGACTATCAAATAAGTTATAACAAACTCGCTATCATTACAAGTTTAACAAAACATAAAAACTTCGCACCGTAACGTTTTGCAACAAAAAAATTAACACAAACCACATTATCTATGCACAAGAAAACTTATTAAAAAAAACTTTAGTTCCCGCCAAAAAACCCGTCAAAATCACAAATCACGTTCGGATATTCACTTTAAACAATACTCACTATAATAAGTTCCCGCATTTTTTTTTTTTACTTTTCTATAGACCAACTCGCGAGGCGTGCGAATGTATACTGATGAAACAAGTTAAATGCAACTTTTACGTACATATAAAGCAGTTCAAGTTGCCCAACGCGGCATAATGGCGCCGCTGATATCGTTACGTCATTGAGGGTTGAGTAACGAACCTTTTTTTTGTAGTAGGGTGAGACGAACTGTTGTTAGAACAATACTTAATATTGGTAATATTTTCGTGTTTTCTATATTGTTAAATCTAAAAAGAATAGTGTGTACAGTGGTCACAGTTTGTGAAATCAAGTACTACAATGACTACACCTCGTCAATTTCAGTACATGATTCATCCATTAATTTATATGATGGTAAACCTCGACCTTACACTAAAATATGACAACTTGGCGTTATCACAAAGGTCCGGCAGTACTTCACACCAGGGCAGCTTCTAACGTTGTACAAAGCACAGGTCCGTTCGTGTGTGGAGTACTGCAGCCGCATTTGGGCTGCTGATGCTAAGTGTCACCTGGCCACTTTGGATTCAGTGGAGAGGCGTGCGAAGAGACTGATTGGCGACCCTGATTTAACTCGAGGCGGTCTCCAAAGCCACAGGCGTAGAGTAGCCATCCCTTCGGTGTCTTATATTACACGTATTTATAGTATTTTAAGTTTTTATGTTTTATATGTTTATATGGGCCTTGATGCCTGAAATAAATAGATAAATAAATAAATAGATAGAATGCATTTTGGGGAGTGTGCGAGGGAATTGTATGATATAATTCCCCCATCTCCGTTCCACCATCGGACGACCCGTCGTACGGCGAGTTTCCACCCTTACGTTGTTAACACCACTACGATCCGGACAAAGCGTTTCGCCTCCTCCTTTATACTGCGTACATCGAGGGACTGGAACAATTTGCAAGCGGCGGTGTTACCGTCGGACTACAATTTGAGTGTCTTCAAGGCTAGAGTGAATAGGCTCTTAATAAACTATTGTGCTTTACCACCAACGATTGCGTCACTGCTTACCATCGAGTGTATGGTTCAAACATATTTTTTTCTAGGGGCGGAAAATCCTCATGTATGTTCGCCGCCCTGGTGTGGGCGGCGGAGTCTGTCAGACTCTTACTGACTAAAAACTACCCCGGTGTTCCATTTCATACCTTCAACGGGGCTGTGAGAAAGAACACTGCTTGCGCAACCCCCTACTGTGGGCCTCCTCGGGTCAGGGGGGGAGTGAGGTGTTTGACTCCCCCCGCGACATCTATGGTATGGTTCTAACCTCTAACCTAATCATTTCATTATTCACAATCCATCCATTTTTTTTTTGGCAGCCTCTGATAATTTTTAGAAAGCACATAATATAAATATAAATAAATAAATATATACGGACAAATCACACAAATTGAGCTAGCCCCAAAGTAAGTTCGAGACTTGTGTTATGGGATGCTAACTCAATGATACTATATTTATAATAGATACATATATAGATAAACATCCAGACCCAGGCCAATCAGGAAAAGATCGTTTTTCCATCATGACCTGGCCGGGGATCGAACCCGGGGCCTCCACGTCGCAGGTAGGCGTGTTGACCGCTGCGCCACGGAGGACGACAAATATCAAACTGGCGTTTAACAATCTTCCTCCTCAGTTAAATTCAGAAGAGTGTATGGTTATTTAATGAATTAAAAGTTCTCCCACTCCATGTCTGTACATTTTAGAATCACGTACTGGATCCATGGTACTCGTTTGTGCGTCGATGTCAGATACACCCTTTACAAGGCATGACAAATAATTGTTCCGTGCCGGAATCTAACTCACGGCACGCCGCGCAGTCACACTCATCCACTGCACCAACTATGTCTTCAGAAAAATTCTAAATGTTTGCTTGGATATGTATAAATAAAGTGAAATCTCGTTCTGATTGAAAATATTTCAAACCACTTTGGTAGTCATTATGATAGAACTTGCTTGACATAACATTTAGTGTTAATTGCGTTTAATGTAACGCGCTAATGGGATTCTAATTTCATTGACTATTCAAAAGTACCAAGTGATGGTTAATTTGAAATGAACAATTTTGATTTTGATTTTTTATTTTGATTTGATATCTTGGACACTAATGACTGATTACAAATTGAAGAAAAGCCATCTTGAGGAAACCTGGACTTTAAGTCTAAAATCGCCAACCCGCATTGAGCAAGCGTGGTGATTACGCTCAATCCTTCTCTGTATGAGACGAGACCTGTGCCCAGCAGTGGGACGATAAAAAAAATGTTGATGATGATGTGTCTGTTCATTAAAGTTAAGTAACACCATGCATGTTGTTTAAGTGTCAAAATGAAACCCATTGCTACGCAATTATCGCAATTATCCAGGTGATTTATGATAATTAAATTTCAAATAGAATAAGGCAATTAAAGAAATTACTAGTTCAACATTTGAAATATCTTGATTAATAATTTCCTGTAAGACCTCAAAACGGAGCTCACCACATAATAAAAATCGTTTTTCTGTTTCTTACATTGTTGAATTATGCCTATGTTCTATGGTGGGTTTGGTTCCCGTTTTCACGCAGAAAATCTTCATCAATCTCATTCTGCGTGAAATCATACCTATTTTTTCTCGGTGATAGACCAAAACATCAGCTGCCGGCAGAAGTTACTACCCACCAGACAGTCTTGCCGCCAAGCGATTCGTCGTGTTCCCGGCATGATGCCTGGTAAAGCCGTACAGAGGACGGGTCTGAGCAGTTGTGGTGCGATGTGGTCTGGGTACTATGCGTTAAATGTTGTTGTGTCGGGAGTTTGGTCGTGGAGGGTCTCCAGATCAATCTCCCTCTGGCGCGGCATCGTTGGTCGTGTTGTTGGGTTTAACATTGCATCACCTCGCTAAACTGCCGTCTTCCTTCACAGTCACTCAGTTTTTTTAATGAATAGGCTCTTAATAAATTAGCAGCGCGCTTTACCATCAATGATTGCATCAATGCTTACCATCAGCCGAGATTGCGGTCAAGCACCAGTTTATAAGTATAAAAATAATCTTAGAACGAAATTATAGTCTCAAAACACTAAAGCTCCCTTCCCACTCTATCCACTCATACGGTCTTGTTTTTTTTTTTGGAGTGTGGCACTAGTTATAACTTTGTGCCAATGTCAAGTAAAATAAAAATCTTCAAAAGTTCTTCTTTCTTTCTCTTATGGCTTCGCACGGTTTGTGCATTTACCCAATGTCACGTAATGAATTATTCATGTGGAAAAAGACGGCCGCGCGGACAGAACACGGAGGAAGATTTGGTTCAAAGCCATGATGTGGCCACTATGCTACAATATTTCACTTTTAGAATTATTCTATACTACATAAATCACGCGTTTTTATTTAGTAAACGACACTATAAATAATTTAAAAGACCAATGAAAAATGAGCGTGGCACTCAGCTTCCCGCCAAAAAACTCTACGGTCTTGTTAAATTCCTGATAAATTTTAAAAACTTAATATGTCTGTGACAAACGCACAAACAGTGTGGTGCCAAAATAAAAAAAATACACCAAAGAGTTCGTTATCAAAAATAACCTCATTCAAATTTTCCCGCTTTTCTCAAGCCCTGTTTTACCGACACCATTTTGACGTCTCCGCGAGCCGTCCGCCGGGAAAAATCAATAATTTGAACAACAGAGTGACGTCTTACTTTGGCTAGTTTGAAGTGAAATAATTATTTATTAATAATAAAATGATGCAAGAATATGACGACGATTTCTTCTATGAAGAGGACAAGATGTATGTATTGTTATTTTTCATTTAAATGCATGTTTTTTTATACGTTTTTCGTGGAGCTTTTAAATGTTGCTCTTTCGAAGACCTCCAAGAGTGATAAGTCTTCTTACTCAATTATGTTTTTTTTTTTATTGAATTAGGAGCTCTTATGTATAGTAAATAGTATTTCAATATGTACTCGTATCAATATATCTACCGTGAATATCATTGTCTAAAAAATTGTATAAATTACTCTTTAAACACCATTATTATGTTTTTTTACCTCAGTGAAATCAAGATTTTAGATCTGTTTTACTGTTTAAATATGTAGATCCTTTATTTATTGAAAGTTAGGTAATCTTTGCCTTATTAACATTCATTCAATTTTAAAGAAAAGTAGCGATTTTAGTGTTTTTGTAGGTACCTATAGCTACAGGTGGAAAGTGTTTTCCATCTTCCCAAGTACTTATAAGTCTTTGCATGTTAAAATAATTTGCAAAAACACTCTTGAATAATATGCTAAAATAATCAGAACAGCAGTAGTATGCTGTAACCTTTTCAGCGTGAAAACTTAAGTGAACTTGTGTGGAGTGTCTTTATCAACCTAAAATGCTAGGAATTTAAACTGATGACAGCTAGCTCACTATATGCACACTTTTCGTTACTTTTCACTGAAAGATTTTTCAGAATCTATGGTCTGAACTTATAGCTAAGATGTTAGTTACACATTCCAATATTTATGCAAACTAAAACATAAATTGCGGGCCTGAAAAATACAGAACAATATCCATTTGAAATTTTATACGCAATCTATCGGCCCTTTTGAACGGAATTTGACATCTATTTATCCATTTTCTTATCGCATCCTGCTGTCGTTTTCTCACTTGAAATCAGGATCAAATTAGAGGATATTGCCCCGCCTTTTTCTCGTAACGCAGTTTACTGCCACAGACTATTACACGGTCAGTGCTTTAGCCCGCATCGCAATACGCCCGCTTATCTGTAACTTCCTTTTTTGCAGCATAACATTATCAGTTGTTTGAACGCCTACAACGTTTGTGTTTTAAGTTATTATTGATTTTTGTGACAATGTGGCAACAAAACAGTCAATTTTATATTTTTAATGATACAAGGATCTACCCACAGCTTCAAGCGAGCATTTTTACTAACTTGTTTGAAGACAAAATGTGTGTATATTTTAGTTTTCTGTTTTAGTTATTTTTTTTTTTTTTTGTATGTCATGTTGGACTCATATTGAATGTACTAACATATTGATTTATTTAACATTTAACAGTGAATATTTAAGAATAATATCCTGCTTGAATGTAGAAATGAGCGGGAAAATTTGTTCCATATGGGTCTTTCCTATAGAGTACAGTACACAAAAGCCAATCATGACGTGTTTGATGTTCATTGAAGGGGTTCTATGTTTTATTTTCATTTTTACACGTAAAAATTGGGCAATGCATGTTGATTCCGATTTCCGTTGGCATGGTTTTTGTTTAGTGTATTTATTTGACGTTACTGTAATTTTTAGTTCAGCATTTGTTTTTAATAAATCAACCTTTCGTGCAGGCGTAATTTCGTTGTTTTAGAATATCTGAAAATATTAAGAAAAAAATACCGTGCGCCATGACAATTTGTCCGTGAATTCAAAGTTTTTTGAAAATACATTTTTATTGTTATTTTTTTTTTCTATTTTTTGTTTAGCAAACCAAATGGAAATGTTTCCAATTTATTACTGCCAATCGAGGAAAAGTGAGTTTAAATTACTTTTTTGTGTTTTTTTTATTTATATATTTCTTTATTTATCTTTTTAATGTTTCACTTAGTGCTTCCGTTACGGTTCAAGAAATGATGAAGGACATATCTGAAATTAAAGTATTTGAAGAGTAAGTGTGTTTTCACATTATATTCACAATAATAATCACGCTGCACCTTTATCAATATTGTTTTTTGTGAATATTTAGACCGCCAAAAGGAGAAATTCGAGATGCAGATACAGAATGCATTTTCAATGATTTGAGATTTGAAAGATATATGATACAGCGTCAAGATCTGTTGTAAGTAAATATTTATGTGTAGGAAGTAACCTTTGATAACTAGATACCTACTTAGTATTTACCCTCTCTATTTCTGTAAATATGAATTTGGAACTCGGATAATCGGGTTTTAGTCTGAAAATGAAACCAACGGGTTTCATTTTGACAGTTCAGTGGCAGATACCTATACCAACGCCAAGCTCGATAAAAAATAGATGTAAACAAACCAATTTAGAGTTATCACAACTCACGTTTTACTAATCTCCTATTATTTACATGATTATTGCCTTTTACGTGCTAACTACTTATTAACAATTCTTATTGCAGCATATTTTAATAGAATCACTAAAAGAACATGCATAATAACTTGGTATTTCGAAAAACCTTTAAAAAGTCGACTTTAATTTTACGTGATAGCCCTAAAAAGAAACATGGATGAAATCCAGGTATTAAACACATTTTGTGGAATTCAGTCAATGAATAAAGTTGAGGCATTTATCAATACAAATTTGCGTATTTTAATTACTTTCAAATCAACTGCATAACACATGCATTGTAATACTTTCAAGTGTGGACTAATTATAATATATAGGAATGTATCAAAAAATTTTACCTATTAGGAAATTAGGTTACATGTGTGTAATATTTCATTCAAATCAGTTCAGCGTTCTATGCAAATCATAAATATCTAAACATAAATAAACTGTTTACATTAGTAGGAAGTAGGATTATTACTTTTATGAAAATCATCCATCTAGAAAGGGCTGTTAAAATCTGTCTTTTAGGCGTAAGTAACTCGTTGCTTAGCAACGGTTGGTTTTCCTCTATTCTTTATCCAGTTTTGCTTTTATATAGTGTGTAGAGCAATTGCGTAATTGCTCTGTGGTTTCCGCTCAGCTAGTCAACAAATATAACAGTAAGTTTATTTTTTCAGATTCTATGCTAATGTCAAGCTAGCTTGGTAGAAGAATGTCTATGCTAGAAGATGCTTATTTTCAACTATTTATCTCTAAATCGAAGCGTTTGCTAAACATATTTTTTATACAAAGTTCTATATCCTGCTATTTTTCTGTATAATTTATGCTAATAATGTAGGCTAATAATAAACCTTACGAAACGGACTGTTTTTTATTTCTCCGAAATCCCTTTTAAAACTTATAATGATTGTGTTCACAAAATAAACTAAATTTAAATTCAATACTTACATCTTTTTCTTTTTAGTTCATTAAGACAAGGACAGTACATAAATATCAGTTTAGTCCTGTCAAATAAATCAGCGCCTGACGTAAATTGACGTATTTTTAGTCGCCATGTTTTTAATCACGTCTAAACTGTCTATTGAGCATTTTAATTTGACAGGACTAAAAACTAAACTAATATTTATCTTCTGTCCTTTTGTTAATAAAAAAATAAGATGCAATGAATTAGGTACGTTCTGTGCTATGTTCAACTTGAAGTACTCGTAAAATGCTTTAAATTTAAATTTAGTTTAATTTGTGAAAGAGGGCTGGCAAGACTGTTGAGGAAATTATTTTTGAATCGCCTAGCTAAATCAAAACACGAAGGTAAGACTTGGAATGTGTTCTGTGATATCCACACTTTAAATCAATGTGTAAATGTCAAAGTATTTCAGTCTCAGTAGTGGTAGGGTAACAGGCTAGTGGTATTACTAACACAATCAACCTATATCGTTCCCACCAGCAGATATTGTTTCCACCACATGGCCTCCTCTGTTAGCTATAATTTGCCACTCTACTTGCTTATAATATTTTCTTTCACTATTATGAGCCCCGCTGTGGCCCAGTTGTTACAGCCGCGAGATACAAGTTGTAGATCGTAGGTTCGAGGCCCGTCAGGTGCTATCACCATCATCATCATCATCATCATAAACCTTTTACTATCCCACTGCTCGGCACAGGTCTCCTCTCGTATAGAGAAGGATTGAGCGTAATCACCACGCTTGCTTGATGCGGGTTGGCGATTACAGACTTATAAAAGTCCAGGTGCTTTACTTTGTGTAAAATTTCTTCACCACTGTTCTGAGGAAACCGGCATGTCCTAGAGGCAAAAAAGTTCGAAGACATGTAATATCTACCAACCCGCACTGGGCCCGCGTGGTAGATTAAGGCCCACTCTCTCTCTCTCACTCACCGAAAAAAGGCCTGTGTCTCTGTAGTTGCAACATTATAGGCTGAATATGTATGAGACCAGTGCCGGTGAAATAACTTACAGAAAGTGCCTGTTTCGAATCATCAAATCTTAAAAGTATAAAAACATATTTATGGATCGAACCCACGAGCTATAACCCGCGCAGATAAAGAAAAGATCTGTAAATGGCGTCCGCTCGCATGTACTCACTGTCTTCATTAATCATTTCAGGATTCACTTTCCAAACTACTGAAGCTACTTAGACGCACTCCGAGTTATCGTTAATTTCGTTCCGCTAAAGTCTCTGTTATTTTGTTGTTTTTGTGGATATTGTTGTTCTTGTTGAGTTTGATTGTTCAAACTAAAACTTCAAACAAACACAACAACAAACAAGTTAAATGTCAAATTTACATTGTAAATCACAATATTTACAACGTAAATTTGACGTTTTACTATCTTAGCTTTTGGTTTGTGATTGTACAATGGCATGTTTTGTCAACCGTACCATAAGTATCCGCCGCGATTTTCAGATCTTTTCATTATCTGCGCGGGTTATACAATTCTATCATAGCCATTACCGCTGGGACACCGACCGACAGCTGCCCCCCCTGGAAATCTCGCAGAACATTTATGAACTATCCTTATTACTAAACAAAGTATAAACGAGAACTTATCTCTTACTTTTAAATAAACCACGCGGTATACACTAACAAAATGTACGGTGTAATTGCCAAAAACCACGGTTTACTTAAATTACCCACTCTAAAAATCTCACCTGCCTCTCCTCGTTCCCCCCAAACCTGACGTGCCATCCCCTAGGAAGCCGGATACGCCCATGGTAATACATAATGTATGTAGTTAGGCAATGGACAAAGGGCGCAATGCTGGTTGGTCACATCTCTTCGAATTATAACCTACACGGTGATACGTTTTCAGGGGTATGACAGTAACATCAGGAAGTGTGGTGCTAAGCAAAGATGAAAAGAACTTGATAGGGATCAGCATCGGTGGAGGGGCACCGCTTTGTCCCTGCTTGTATATCGTTCAGGTAAGTTTGACTCTTATAAACAGAAATGTGACTTTATACCAACTGTTTGTTCTACTGGAAAATGGATTGAAGATTTTTATATTGGGCCTGGAATACCTACCTGTCCAACTATTCTTTTCGAAATGAACTAGATTTGACCAAATCTAATCTTTTTAAGTGTTCTATTTGCATTGATGTCAGCTATCGAATTAATATGGGAATGAAGAGTGGAAGCCATTTAAAAAAATAGACAAAATGGAACACAGGTAGATATACTATGGACTATAGCTTAGAGATTGCTGTATATTACTTTCTACCTAAGCTGTAATGTTCATTGTTAAAATAACAAAAATATAATTGGTTTCAGATATTTTTTTTGTCGGAAAACCCCTATAGCTCAACATTTGATTATTGTATAAAGTCATGTGTTTTTTAAATCAACGTACCTCTGTGCTGCTATGGAGTTTGTTCCGCCACTTCTTCTTTCCCAGCGAAAGCACTAGGAAGTGGCCAAGGGCGAGCGTTTTGGGGGACTGTTTTATGTAATATTGACGTTCAAACAGTGCTGGTTCTTAGCCTAATTTGAATAAATGACTTTTGATTTTAATACAGGATCAAATTAGGCTAACAAGCTGAACGCCTTATACTACGTCATGTCACGTTGCGTTAACATTCTCTTTCACACATTCTTTGAAATCAAATTATATTTAATTTGATACACAGGTACTATATATATATATAATATAGGTCTTACAATATACAGTGAGTTTATACTGTGGTCAACCCCATGGGCATAAAACTTCATTTGTTATAACTTATGTAGTGTTTATTTTGCGTTTACCTTTAAAGATTGCCTTGATGCAAAAAATATCTTATTCATAGGCTAAGTAAAACTTGAGATCCATTTACTGCAATACTAGCTTGTCTTCAACCTTCTACTTTATTTTACAGATCTTTGACAACACACCAGCTTCAAGGGATGGTACACTACAAAGTGGAGACGAGCTGGTGGGAGTTAACGGACAATCTGTAAAGGGAAAGACTAAAGTTGAAGTGGCCAAAATGATACAGTCTGCTAAGGTAGGTAGAAGAAGTAAAACGGCAGGGTTTAGTCGACAGGATCGGGTGAGACCTGTCTACCAGCAGTAGTTTGTGCTATGCTGATGTATCTAGATAACTGGAGGGAAGTTGCCTCATTCTGTGAGACTGTGATAATCCAGAAGGAGGCTACCGAGTAGGATCATGAGAGAGTAGATCCCGCTTGGAGAAGAAGGCGTAGAGGAGGCAACCGCCTTGACGTCTAGCAAGCTGAAACCCCGCCTGCATCATCTAAGACAGGGGGGAAATCTTGCCGGCCCGCTGAATGACCTCAGGGAAGGCGGCGTACAGTAGCCATGTGTTGCCTTGCATAGTTAGGTTCGGTGGGACCCCTTTAGAGTCTCCCCAGAGATGTGCCCTAACAAGCGTTGCACAGAGGGGGCTCAGGATTGATCTTTTAAGAGGTAACGGGGCCCCTTCTATGGGCAGATGTTGACCACCGGGGTGGTTTTGGTGAGATAAAAATCTCACACTCCCTGTTCCTGTCCCCAAACACCAGGGGCCTTTAGAAGATTTCACCCCGAAAAAAAAATAGCTGGTAGAAGTAACATGAGACAGGTAATAAAACGGCATCTAACTCCCAGCCACCGCAGCCCCGGGCTGCTTGGTAAAAACCAGCCCCAGATCGGCGGCGCTTTGTATTCCTCGCGCGCCTCAGAGAGATGGGCGCACGTCATGACGGAGTCCACAAGGACTGATGCCTACCAGGGCCGCGGGTTATTTAAAAGACATACTGTGGCCCCTGGTGCAAGTGAAGGAACTCTGGAAGTTTTTGGTCTGTAAAAGTCTGACACGCTTTGCCGCACCGCCCAGAGCGGGTGAGATCATTTGAGACCAATCATAAAAAATCAGAAGTTACGAGAATAAAATAACTCACTTAAGGTCACGCTGATTAAGATATAATTAAGAAGAGAGTTAGATGCTTTTGTCTAGAACATTTTAAACATTGCTAGTGAATATTTCCACCAACTACGGCGCAAGTGAAGGAACTCTGGAAGTTTTTGGTCTGTAAAAGTCTGACACGCTTTGCCGCACCGCCCAGAGCGGGTGAGATCATTTGAGACTAATCATAAAAAATCAGAAGTTACGAGAATGAAATAACTCTCTTAAGGTCACGCTGATTAAGATATAATTGAGAAGAGAGTTAGATGCTTTTGTCTAGAACATTTTAAACATTGCTAGTGAATATTTCCACCAACTACGGCAACATTTTATGGCCAGGAAAGTCACTTTCCATAAGAAACTTAAGTGGAAGAGGTCGCAAAAAGCGGCAAGGCTGCCCATTTATATTTTTTAATGTTCGATGTAGTTTTTATGCTATGTATTTTTGTACTGTACAATAAGGTACCTATATTTAAATAAACAAATTACTTAAATGGTAAAATACACAGCAGCTTATGCCGCGTTCTTGCAGGCAGACAGTAATATCGATAGCAGAACTGATTGTCCAGGTATTCTCTAACGAACTTGTAAACTGAATCGGACTAAAAGCGACTGATTTAGTCCAGTGTCAATGTTTGAACAAAAAATTCCTTTTTTCCAGGACGAGGTAACAATAAACTACAACAAACTACACGCTGATCCGAAACAAGGGAAGTCTTTGGATATAATAATGAAGAAAATGAAACATCGTCTCGTGGAGAACATGTCGTCTGGGGCAGCTGATGCTCTCGGCCTCTCCAGGGCTATTCTGTGTAATGACACTTTGGTTGCCAAGCTCAATGAGCTGAGGGAGACTGAGACTACGTATAAAAGATTGGTGGAGAATGCTAAAAGGTATTCGTAATTTCAGCCAATAGTAATGTAACTCTAGTTTCCAAAATATCAAATATAGAGTATGTTAACTAACAGAGGGCGTTCCCGTTAACCCGAAATAGTATAGCATACATACATGCTAAAAAAAAAATATTTCCATTCGAAAACAAAATGTTTTAAAATTTTTTCAATACGAAAATATTCAATAAAAATTTTAAATTGACATGTAAAAGAAACACACTCTACACCCGAACATGAAAGACGGCAACGTCGCAATTTATTTATGAATGACGAGCCGCGTATGCGGCGGCGATCTAAGATCTAATTGATTGATGTGTGTTGGTTGATGTGTGTTGGGCAATACAACGTTAGGTAGATACTATTCCGCGCTACTATTTTGATTTAAAACAGGAGGTTTCAAATTTATTTTCAATTATTATTTCCTTTTTTGTCGGATTATTTTATGCTTATTTTTCTATGCTGATATTTTTATTTTAAGCTATTAATGATATATATTAACGAGTTTAAGGGAACGCCCTCTGTTATTTAACATACTGTATATTTTTTAACCAGAAAACTTTTTGGTCAAATAACTTTTTGGCAAATCTTTTATCAGATAGTGACGCTGCTTCCATTATTCACAAATTAAACTAATGTTCGTTTTTTTCTTTCTTTTTAATTAAGAAAATTACAGCTTAATTTAATTACAATCTGTCAAATTTCTTTATTCGATTTTCAACTTTATCGGTAAAGCATTAAGACTTAGGATTGGCTAGGAATTTTTCACAGTTTCGGGTAGGTTGACCAGCTGTCATCTGTACCTACTAAGTAAAATTTTGGAAAAAAATTAAATACATATCATAAAAACGAAAAAATGGCGGAATACTAAAATGTTTACCATATCAGATGTTCATATTTTTCTTGCAGAATGCTAAAAGCCTACTTCGACCTCCTGCAAACATACAAGTCAGTTGGTGACATATTTGCCGCTATAGGAGTGCGGGAGCCTCAAGCGAGGGCTTCGGAAGCCTTCACCAAGTTTGGACAGTACCACCGACTGTTGGAGAGAGATGGCATAAAGATGTTGAAGGCGTTGAAACCTGTGAGTTTGAGTTTGGATTTTTTGCAAGCACAAATTATGAATTTTCGAGGCCCCAAGCTGGTGCCCTGACTTACACTCCACCAATCGTATAAAAGTGTATAGAATATAAACCAACCTAGAATATTAACAATTTTGCATGCTATAAATATAAGCAAAACATGTATGATCTAATCTTTGTAATGAAACCATACCATCTTTATATACCATGTTTTATGCAAATAAATGAATATGAATATGTAATTAACGATATGTGTGTTAGAAGTTTCTCCGCTGTAAGTGTGTAGCCCTATTGCCATTGAGTGACATTTTGCTTTAACATAATCATCATCATTCATCATTTCAGCCGAAAGATGTCCACTGCTGGACATAGGCCTCCCCCAAGGTTTTCCACGACGACCGGTCATGCGCCTCCTGCATCCAGCGGTTTCCCGCGACCTTCACCAGGTCGTCGGTCCACCTTGTCGGGGGCCTACGCTGCTTCTTCCGGTGCGTGGTCGCCACTCGAGAATCCGTTGGCCCCATCGGGCATCGGTCCTACCGGCAATGTGTCCAGCCCACTGCCACTTTAGTGTTGCAATTCTTCGGGCTATGTCGGTTACTCTCTCCTTTTTCTGCGAATCTCCTCATTCCTGATACGATCGCGCAGTGAAACCCCAAGCATAGCCCTCTCCATTGCCCTTTGAGTGACTTTGAGCCTTTATAAGGCCCATTGTTAGCGACCACGTCTCAATTCCATAAGTCATCACTGGCAACACACACTGGTCGAAGACTTTTGTCTTGAGACACTGCGGTATTTCGGACGAGAAGATTCTACGTAGCTTCCCGAAAGCGGCCCAGCCGAGTTGGATTCGACGATTGACCTCTTTCTCGAAGTCGAACCTTTCTAACTGGATAGTTTGTCCCAGGTACACGTAACTGTCAACAATTTCGAGAACAGTCTCCAATCTTTATAGGAGTCGGTACAACATGGGCATTAAACATGACTTTCGACTTGTCTATGTTCATTTTAAGACCGACTCGCTCGGAGGCTCTACTGAGGTCTTCGAGCATTATAGTTAGATCCTCCGCGGTCTCAGCCATGAGTACGATATCATCAGCAAACCGAAGGTGTGTAATGTACAACATCTCCCTGTCTGACACCACGCTGCAGAGGTATTAGTTTTGAGGTCTGGTCCTGTATTCGGACTGACATGGCGGCGTTTTCGTACAACTCCTTCAGCGCTTCAATATACCGATAGTCTACTTGACACCGCTGGAGAATCTGCAGTATAGCCCAGGTCTCGATCGAATCAAAGGCTTTTTCGTCGTCCACAAACGCCAACGCCAACATAATAATGGCGCTAATTCTCTTGTTGACAAACTAAACTAATTTTAAGTTACATACATCTTTTTCTTTCCATTTCGTTAAGAATAGGATAGATGATAACATTTTAATTTAATCCTGTCAAATTAAGATACTCCATAGACAGTTAGACGCGATTATAAACATGGCGACTAAAATACGGCAATTTACGTCAGGAGCAGACTAATTTGACAGGTCTAAACTGACATTTTATCTAACTTCTGATAGCGCCTGTGGCGTAGTCGATAGTGGTATAGTCTACTCGCGTTGGCTGCAGGTGTTCCTCGGTTCAAACCCAGGCAGACACTTTTTAACCTCTTTTTGGTTTTTTGACGGGAAGGCTAAGGTGAATGTCACGCTCATTTTTCATTGGACTTTTCAATTATTTATAGTGTCCTTTACTAAATAAAAGCGCGTGATTTATGTAGTAAAAAGTGCATTCAGTGAATAATTCATAAAGAACATTGAAATATCGCAGCATAGTGACCACATCATGGCTTCACATCAAATCTCCTAGCAGTCGGCTCACGCGGCCGTTTTTTCAACTGTCATTGGCGATATTCGCCATTATTGTGAAATAATTTTATTAAAGAATTTCTATAATATGTTACACGTGTTATTGGCAAAATTGTGGTATCTAACCACAGAGGCCATTTAAGAGTTGAAGTAGTATTCACTCTAAAGAAAAGAAAGAAAAGACATTTTATCTTCTGTCCTTTTCTTATTGAAATATAAAGAAAAAGATGTTTTTAACTTAAATTACTTTAATTTGGGAAAAGAGAATTGGTGCCAATGTCTGTTTAAACCAAATATGTTCAGTATTCTGTGCATATTCTTATACATATAGTAGGAACGAACCTACTATGTATAAATATTGGAATTAGGCAAATCTGTTGAATTTTTTTTTTTAATTGGATCTGAGCATGCCTCTATGAGTTTTGAGGGGAGACTGCAAGATGAACAGCCGTCTCCCTCGTCACTGTAATATACTCGTACATCTATTTTAACTTGGTCAGATCGATTCCTTGAGATTGTCGAGAAATATGCAACGTATGGGGCAGAAGCTCAAAGTCTGAAGTATAGCGGTACGTACAAATGCCACAAATGCGTCATACTGACGTCACACGAATTCTATATCTCGCAAGCAGAGTTTACTGTGCAATTAGCATGTATACAACTTCCCAACTGCAACTGTTGGGAAGTGCCCACCAGACATAACACCCGTCTGGTCGGACGAGCTACCCTTTTTTATGGAGGATGAGTGCAGCTTAGACCCTGTTCCTAATTCCTCCAAACTCGTGACCCCGACGTTATACACAAGCCAACGTGATCTTCAGCCCGACGTGTTCTAACCAGCTACGAACCTGGTTTCTGCCTACTGGTTGGTGTAAAGCTTCTGTAACCGTCTACTGATACTTGTGATTAGCACATTCTAGTGGCCTCCCACAAGACAGCCTCCGTGGCGTAGTGGTAGCGAACGCGGCCGCTGAGCAAGGAGGCGCGGCTTCGATCCCCGCGTAGTGCAAATATTTGTATGCATGAATATGAATATTTGTACTGGTTTAGTCGTGCCTTGGAAAGCACGTTAAGCCGTTGGTCCCGGTTGCCATACGAACAGCTAATTTCAGTCGTTACGGGTTGTTGGAGCCCTCACAAAGTCCAACAATTGGTCTAACTGCAATGCTTCGATATCGCCTTCGGGTTGTGGAGGTCAGGCGGCAGTCGCATCATGGAAAATATCGAAGTTTAGCCAAAAATCACCAGTTAGACTGGTTAAGTGAACCTCAGACTCCAAAGTTGAAAGCTTCGGATGCGACTAGGATTAACGCTGAGATGATGAAGATGAGTGGCCTTCCACAAGCGGGTCTCACCACTGGGATTTCAAGAGGCTATATATATTCACGATATAGTTACATTACACCAGCAGAGTCCGTTTAGGATGGCGACCAGCAGGTAGAACGTCCCTAGGTTGGGCTGCTCTCCCCAGCAACTCCGTATGGCACAGCACAGCATTTACCACACGAAGAAGGCCGAATCGATAAGCTCTCAGTACAGGCACGGCTGTCTGACTTGACTTTTGGCCGGCGTATCCCAGACTTTGGTTTACGCACTTTGAAGCGGTAATGGCGTCACAAAGGCAAGGAGATGATGTGCGCTATCAAGCGGTTATTTCCCATTTAGGTCTAGATGCGCTTCAGCAAGTGAGTGACATCATAGCCAAACCACCCACTGAGGACAAGTACAGGACGCTGAAGGCCAGACTTGCTAACGTCCACGAGGAGTCTGGGACCCGGAAGGTTCACAAACTGATGGAGGAGATGGAACTCTGTGGCCAAAAACTATCACAGCTGTTGCGAAACCTGCGGGAGCTAGCCAGACAGAAAATACCAGACGGTACACTGCGTATTATGTGAACCAAAGTACTTCCACTTAGATCCGTAGTGTTCTCACAGTCTGAACACCGCATAGGTACTGAAGCGCTGTTTGGTCATGACGTAGACGTCATGGACAGCATTGCGTAGCCTAACCAAATCGAGCAGATAACACACGCGAGCGATATAGCTGCCCTACATGAAAAAATGAGGCTGCATCTCTCTAGAGCTGAGGCAGCATCTCTAGAGCTGGCTGAGCTTAAGAACAGCAAGAGACCCAGACCAAGATCTCGCAGACCATTCGACAGACTGCATTCAAGATCGCGTTCATCAAGCAAGATGAATTGCTATCGCATGCCATCTGAATAATCAGCGATCTGTTACTATCATTGTAAGTTCGGCACAGAGGCGCGAAAATGTACGCGTTCCTGCAGTTTCGAAGACAGCAACGCCTACTCGTAAAACTAACGCCTGCGTTGGCTGAGGCGGCAACTGCCGCAAACAACAGCTCCTAACGCCTATTTACAACATACCAGTGGCCGCCCGCGACTTCGTTCGCTTAGAGTTATTATTTAAACAAATATAAAGAAATAAATATATACGGACCAATCACACAGATTGAGCTAGCCCCAAAGTAAGTTCGAGACTTGTGTTATGGGATACTAACTCAACGATACTATATTTATAGTAGATACATATACAACGTGTAACAAAAAGGGTAGGGTCCCATAAGGATAATAAAGGTTAGGTAAACACATGACCAAATATAATACAAATTTTACGTAATCATCATAGTAACAATACTAATGAATTTTAAAATTATTTTTTTTTCCGCGAATCCATTCCAACTTCCCCTAAATTTGGTAAATTTTTAAAAATGTGACACCACCATTTTGACGGTATGCTTATGCGATTCGACCACGCATCGCGTGCCCTGCCCCCCGACGCCCGCGGAAGGGTGTCATACCGCACATGTATTAAGTTACCTCTTTTTGCAAAATAATATTAATTTTTTTAAAGGGATTTTTTTTTTGAACTTTAGTACGGCTTTGTCGGCATTAGTAGAATCAGTTATCGATTCCTAACAATACCTTCACGGATCGGACAGGGTTTTCTTTACATATTGTATACATACCAAGGGCAGGGCATCTTTAGATGATATCAAACGATATCGGAAGGGTTTCAACTCAAAATAAAATACTCAAAATATTGGTACCAAATTTTCGGTTTCGTGTGTTTCTTAAAATCAAATCATAACAAACGTGGGACCACACTACATACGTTAATAACTATTCGTTACACGTCACGTTACTTGCTAAAATCCGATAAATATCTTCAATAACTCTGTGCGACTAGTATGGTAGTAGCCTCACAGGCGGTGTTTATCGTCATAACTTCCTAATTAGCCTACAGAGATAGGATTAAAAAACCCTTCCAATATCGTTTGATATCATGTAAAGATGACATGCCTTTGTTATGTATATACCCTTTATGTTACACGTTGTATAGATAAACATCCAAGACCCAGGCCAATCAGGAAAAGATCGTTTTCCATCATGACCTGGCCGGGGATCGAACCCGGGGAACATTTTATTTTAACACCAAAAGAGTCGATTTTTAATAAGATGTTAAACGAAATTAAGTGATGTCGAGGACAATTTTGTTCACAATTAAATACTAATAATTTATTTGGATAAGTTTTAATATAATTTTATATGATGCACTCCTATTGGTCGCAGCGTGATGTTATATAGCCAAAAAGAATTTTTCAAATCGGTAGTAGCTGTCTGTAGTTCCTGAGATTAGCACGCACGTTCAAACAAACAAATTCTTCAGCTGTATATATTAGTATAGAAAAAAAATTAGAATATCAGAGTTAAACTCACTACCTTCTCTAAGCTTCTAGAAAATTCTATATCCTTTTTCTCCCCAGATCCTATCAGACATGGGCACATACCTCAACAAAGCGATCCCGGACACGAAACTTACCATCCGCAAATATGCTGACACGAAGTTTGAATATCTCTCGTACTGCCTCAAAGTCAAGGAGATGGATGATGAAGAGTATGGCTACAACGCGCTACAGGAACCGCTGTACAGAGTGGAGACTGGCAACTATGAGTATAGGTGAATGCCATGATCACCCATATATCTTTACTAGCTTTCCGCCGGCGGCTTCGCCCGCGTGAAATTCGGTTATATCGCGCTGTTTAGATTCCTCATTTTCGTATCATTTAGCTTCTAAGTTTACATGTCCATATTCGTTTGCAATATATTGTTTTAAACGATACACAGCGCCATCTATCACCGTTCTGCTAAGAAGCTAACAATATGTTTGTTTTCCCTCGGGAATATCAATTTTTCCCGGATAAAAAGTACCCTATTATTTAATCCGTACTTCTAACTTTACGTCTGCAAAATTTCATAGCAATCGGTACAGTAGTTACGGCGTGAAAGCGGAACAAACAAACAAACACTCACTTTCCGGTGTATAATATTAGTAAAGATCTTATTCGTCCATACTGCTTTAATGGTCATGATGTCACGACCCCTACCACCTTCCATGAGTCACCCTCTCTTCTAGCCATATCATCGTTAAGACAGTCCATCCAACGTTTCTATGGTGACCTTACTTATTCACAATTAATAATACTCGGCAAATACCAGCGATTACACGCGTATCAAAAATCACGAGTAAAATGTAGCTCTACACTTTGATCTTAGCCAAAAGGCCGAGAAGAGATAAATGTAGCTCTTCATATTGTCCAGGGATATATGTACCTACTAACACCGTACCTATACTTGTGCCAAACTCAGCAAAGAATAGAGATAAACAAACCAATTTAGGGTTATCACAATATTTTACAAATCATACTAATATTATGAATGGGAAAATGAGTTTGTTTGTTCCGCTTTCACGCCGTAACTACTCAATCGATTGCTTTGAAATTTTGTAGACGTAAAGTTAGAAGTCCGGTTTAAATAATAGGGGCAGGGTACTTTTTATCCCGGAAAGCTAGTCTCCTATAATTTACATAATTATCGACTTTTACATGCTAATTATTTATTAACAACTCCTACTGCAGCATATTTCACTAGAATCACTAAAATAACATGCAATATGCATGTTATTTTAGTAATTTGCTTTTCTGAAAAATCTTTAAAATATCAACATTAATTTTACGTGATAGTCCTACAAAAAAAAGCAAAACAAAAAAAGAACATGGGTAACATACAGCTGACTCAAAGATTAAGTCTGGAACTAAAGTTAGGTTTCGTTTTGTAATGAAGCCAAGGGGGTTTAGAAATCTTTGGTAAAATTTCGTTACCTAGTAACGGTTTGTTTACTTCTATTCTTTATCCAATTTGGCCGATATAGTTATAGTAAATTCTACTCAGTGTTATGTTCCTGCGCATAAAAGACAGTTTTGCTTCTAGGACGACTTACTACCAGATGAACCATATTTAAATCTGTTGTAAGATCCAACCCAGGCTGGGTTGCTTTTTGTAAATTCATCACCACCAAATGGCAAAGGAAAACACCGTGAGGTAAGCGGCATGTCCTAGAACCAAAACTACGAAGACATGTGACATCCACCAACCCGCACTGGCCCAGCTTGGTAGTTTACGGCCCCCTCCGTCTCACACAGGCCTATTTTCCAGCAGTCGTAATATTATATGTTGATGATGCCATTACACTTTAAAAAATCATATTTTTTCAGGCTAATTCTCCGTTGTCGTCAAGATGCCAGAACTCGGTTTGCTCGTCTCCGCTCCGATGTGCTGGTGAAATTAGAACTATTGGAGAACAAGAAGACCCAGGATGTGGCTTACCAACTCAGGAGGTTTATACAAGGGCTTGCTGTATACCATAAGTAAGTGTTGTGGATCATTATCTAAATGATATAAAGTCACTAATCTAACTGGCTAGCAATTGGACAATTGTATGAATTGGCTATACGGCAATTAATTGACGTATGATGTAAATCGAAGAATGATTGGCCTAGGCATCTTCCGATCGTCTTATCAAGCTAGTTTGTTTTTTTAACACTAGCAATTTTTTCCACACTAGGACTTTCTCCTGTATCGTCGTGTTCGTGGGTGCGTTTACAAACATATAAACTCACATACACGAACAGTCAGACCCGGAGAAATTACTTGTAGGTCATACAAATATTTGCTCTGTGCGGGAATCAAGCCCGCGACACGCAGCGCAGCAGTCAACAGCTTAACCACTGCGCTAACCATGCAGTCGACATGCCCCTATTACAAATAAAATAAATAAATAAATAAATATATACGGACAAATCACACAGATTGAGCTAGCCCCAAAGTAAGTCAAAACATGGATTTTATTTAGATCAGGTATAAACCACCTAAATAGTTATTGAATTATGCATCTAGCCATTATAGGAATGCAGTTATTTATAATTATGTATAAAAACGACAGCTTATTTCGGTACTATGTTGTCACTGGAATTAAGAAGTTGGACTTAACCTCAATAAAGTTCGAAATCCAAACACTGACACAAAGATCTTTGTGTCAGTGTTTGGATTTCGAACTTTCGAACAGGTTAAGTCAGGCTTCACGAACAAAACGAAATTTAAATTTAGTACCAGACTTATCTGGTACTAAATTTAAATGTCTACAACTGAAATGTCGCCGGGCAACACGCGCGGGCGAATGTTGCCGACATGCTTCTTTCCAAATAAGCCGGGTTGTGTCGGCGGACTGTGCCGCCGGGCCGGTGGCTTTGGTGTAGTGTGCTTTAGGCTCAAGGTTGATTTGGAATATTTGACAGTTTCGGGTAGCCTGGCATGCTGTCGTCCTCGTACATTTAAAAAAATGGAAAGTAATTGTCATTTGATTTCGCTATATGTTCCTACTAACCCAGTTCCCGTTTATTTCAGCGAATCAGTGGAACACCTGAATGACAACTCAACCCTGTTTCCAGTTGAAGTAGATCTCTCCCAGAACGCATTCCAGTACAAATCTACTGCGCAAATCATTCAGGATAGTCAAGAAGAAGAGGAAGAACTAGAATACGGCAAAGAGATCCACGAGTACCACGACATATCAGACAATGACGAGAAAGATGCCAAACTCGTCAACAGACGTCAGACCAAAGACATTGATGACACTGAATCGTCAGAACAACTGCTTCCTGACTTTGACAATGTCGCATTAACTTTTGACAAAGAAGTCAAATCTGACAACATGGACAAAACTGACAATATGGACAATTTGACTTTGCTGACAGAACTTGGATTGGCTGATACGAATGTTCAAGATGATTTTGGTGATTTCCAGAATGGATTGCTTGATGAGTTTCTGCCTAAAGGCAATGAGGATGATAAGAATGACATTTTTGATAAGTTGTTGAGTGATATTAGTCTTTTAAATAAATAGATGAATTGAAAAAAAATGGTTTTTTGAATTTAAAATGATTTAAGTGACTGACAGTGAGCTTAAATTGTTGGTGTTGTGTGTATAGTATTAAGATAATTATATGTTTGTATAGAATTCATAGAACAAAAAACTTTTTCGACAAAGGGATTTGAAATGAAAAAAGAATTTGAAAAATAATAATTTATTAGTAAATATATATTTCGCAAGACAAGCGTTAATTAGTTTTCAAACTTTTATAACTTAGTAACTACATCTAAAACAACACATTTCTTTGTGGAGTATTTTTTTTTTTCAAAATGACTGTCTTCACGATACAATTGTAGACATCGTGTAAAAACCGTGTAAAACGTCGAATAACTTAGTAGGCACCGCATATGGAAAATATTCGATATAAATTAACCAAGATTATGTACCTTTGAAAGAGACTATTTCCTCTGAGTTTGTTTCGGTCCTTCTTCCCAGACTACTTAAGTCAAATAGGAAACACGGACCGCATCTAGTCTTTAAATTATATTTGACGTGACAAATCTACTAACAAAATAAAATCATTTAACTAAATTTGTCATATACCACTGATGCGAGTTTCCCCTGCAGCTCATGATCCATTATTGTAGTTGCCAATAACTCAACTTTTAGAAGACCGAACCATAGATTAGGTTCTTCATTGTGACCCACAATTTATTTCAAGTTTAGGTTTTAAAATTTAGAAGATTTTATTGCCTTCGTTAAGATGTGACCCAAAAAATAATGGACCTCTTTGGAAAAGGGTCAGTGAGATAATTGCTTAACACACAACACAAACAGTAGTACCGGCTTACATTTCGCCTGTTCACATTCACTGCTTTATCTACGTTGTTGAGTAGACAAATTTTTCGTACATAAGAAGCAATGGATTAGCATTATGCTTTAAAATAATTCTTATTGAGATTTATAGTACAGTGTAGCTACCATGAGTTTTCATTACGAGACTCGATCGTCGATAACGATCGTTTAACTGCAATACTTCGATATCGCCTTAGGGTTCTGGAGGTCAGAAGGTAGTTGCTTGAAGGAAAATACTGAAGTTTAGCCAAAATCAGCAGTTAGACTGGTAAAGCGGACCCCAGACTCCAAAGCTGAAAAAGTTTCGGATGCGACTGGGATTAATGCTGAGATGATGATGAATCTATCGTCGATATCGAGCGCATTTGGCGCTCTCATTGGTTGAGAGTTCTTACAACCATGAAGCGGGCCAATCATCGAGTCTCGTAATGTAAACTCATGGTAACTACACAGGTGAGTGTAACCAGTAGAGTAATTGCGTAACACATTATCAGTAGCAATGAATTTCATTGTAACAGTTCAACAACATTCATTGCATTATTTACTTTATTAAGCAAATACATTTTTCTAACATATGGAGCAATGAATTAGCAATATGCTTCAAAATTATTCCAATTGATACTAATAGAGTGTTACTCGGGAGTACAAAAATTAAGTTGCTGAAAATACGTCCTCGGTTTACTCAACCCCGTTGGCGCATTCTGAACGAAGATTCACAAATTCCACTGAGTTATAATAATCAAATCACTTATATCATTCAAATCAAACTTAACTTGTAAAACACTACATGAAATCCACACGGTAGTGTAGGAATGTTCGTCTCTGCTTGATCTTACTTATTTCTTCACCCTTTAGACTTCAACAAGGGTTTTAAAAAGAATTTTTCGACCAGTTTAATAATAATAATGATGAGTAACCCTTACTTTCACTGGCCACGGAGCAATTAACTTCTTTTCCTTCTGTTTCTTCAACGACTTAATTTTCTGCAAATAATTCTTCACTTTCTGACTGTACTCCGGTATATTTTCATACGTATCTACTATCAATTTTCCTTTATTCTGTATCTTTGGTATTATGTCCAAAATGTCCAGTTTCTTAACCTTATCGAAGTCTATAGTGTCTACAAATTGTTGTAATGATGAGGATGCTGTGTCTGTTATGGTTTGAAGTGTTGATGCTGCTGTGTCTTTGAGCTTTCCTAGGTCGAGACTTGCTAGTTTGTCTAGCGTTGCTGACGTTGAGTGGATGGCGAGAAGCACGAGCTGAAAGAAAGATATAGATTTAGCAGAACGAAATTATATATTAGTACAATTAATTACTAACTAATTTTAAGTTCTGTGTATCTTTTTCTTTCCATTTCGTTAAGAAAAGGACAGAAGATAAAATGTCAGGTTAGACCTGTCAAATTAGTGCGCTGCTGACGTAAACTGGCGTATTTTTAGTCGCCATGTTTATAATCGCGTCTAAAATGTCTATGGAGTATCTAAATTGGACAGGATTAAATTAAAATGTTATCTTCTATCCTTTTCTTAACGAAATGGGAAGAAAAAGATGCATGTAACTTAAAATTAGTTTAGTTTGTGAACATTGATATAATATTAAAGTAAGGTAAATACGTCACTAGCGCACTGAAAATGAAGCGTACAAAAGTAAGTCCAGCAAGTCGCTTTAGTTTTCGTCGATTCTATTTAAGCGCAAACGACAAACACTAGCCATCTTTTTCTTCTCTATGCTTTAGATTGCGCCCCATCTCACTCACACTGTGCCAACTTGTGAAATGTACGCAGAATAAAAAAAAATGCATGTGTGTGCTGCTGCTCCGATCGGCACATTTATTTTGGTTAATTTGTTAGAGCATATCATATCTGTTTAATATTATATCAATGTTTGTGAACAACAGAATCGTCATTGTCACTATGTACTATTTTTGGGTCGATGAAATTAAACTAGGTATATTCCTTAATCAAAGCTGGGTTGGGTATGGACGACCTATCGATGGACCCCGAGGCGGAGGCGCGCGCGGATGTCGGCGCGCACCTCTGAGGCGATGCACGGGGTAGTTTAACACCCCACTACCACGTGCATGAGACGAGGCCGGACAGACCGGGCCAGCCCGAGGGTGTGGGCCGTGGAAGAATTTAGACTCCCGCGGCCCCACGCGCGCTCGTGATAGAAGAGACACCGGGGTGGTTTTGGTCAGTAAGAGTCTGACAGACCCCGTCGCCCACTCCAGGGCGGCGGACATCCATTGAGGATTTACACACCGGAAAAAAAGGTATGGACGACAGCTGGTTAAGCTATTCGAAACTGTCAAATATTCCCAATCAAACTTGAGCCTTAATGCTTTAGAGATAAAATTGAAAATCTAACAAAGAAATGGGACATATTGTAGTAGCTTTATGTGCTATCGTCTGTAAATATTACGATATTCAAGTGGCATGTTCATTGAATTGACTTGGGTTTTTAATTAAACAGATAAATAAGTTTAACTTTTATTTGAGATCCCATAAAAGTTCTTAGGTGTCTTCAAGGCTAGAGTCAATAGGCTCTTCATACATTAATGCGCTTTACCATCAACGATTGCATCACTTGTCATCATCAAGTTTATAACGTTAAAAAAGAGGAGAAAGAAAATACAGAAAACATTGTGTACTTAGTGTGCATAATTAAACACGTAACGGGAGGTGGTAGGTTGCTTAAGATTCGTAAGTACGACACTCAATATTTGAACAGTCCATCTAGCTCTTAATTTAATACCTTTGCCTTTTCCGTTCCGTTCAGAAGTAGTACGGAAAGAAGAGAACAAAAAAAAAGCACAGATAAACTAAAAAAATCCTTCTTAAAAAAAAATCACAGATTAAAAAGAACTGGCCACTTTCACACCGCAAAATTAAAAACAAATAAACACTGAGTAATCACTCACCAGGATGTAAGTCTTCATGTTGATTACCAGGTAATCACTGCAGTACTGGCCGTCGCGTTAGCCGGCTCCTGATATAAACTAATGGTTGCACACCATTAACATTGAAAACAGACTTATTCTGGATGTAGACGTCCGATTCACTCGGGTTAGCGGTATGTTTCGATGCCTTCTTAAGTAGGCACCAGAAGGGTAATTGCGTAACAACACTATTAATAGCAATCGGTTTCGTTTTGACAGTTCAACAACATTCATTGCGTTATTTACGTTGTAGGGTAGACACGTTTTTAGAACATATAGAGCAATGGATTAGGAATATGCTTCAAAATGATTCCGATTGATAGTAACAGTGTGTTTCTTTTACTTGAAATTGGCACAAAGTCATAACTAGTGCCAAACTACAAAAAAAAAAAAAACAGTCTGTTACGCAATTAAGGTGCTGGAAGCTATATCCGTATTTTTTTACAAAGGCTCTAATTAAAATCTCAGTCTCGATCTATTACAATTCCCCAAATTCCCAAAAATTTGGCAATTTTTTAACATTCATTGTCGATGACATATGAAAGGGGATATTTCCCAAGGATTAATCAGCATCACCAGCTTTTAGCGCCTACTTCTGCAGCGGCTCCTATTTTCCGGTTCTGTTCATCCCTCCGGTTGCTGGCCGTTGCTCAATCCTCACTCAGCCAAAATCATTTATTCAAATTAAGCTGAGATCAGCAATTTTCGATTAAAAAACTACATACTTATGTAGGATATTCAGATTACCTTTCGATCACTGTATAGTGCTTTGAATTGGGAGAAAAATTGCTCAACGAACTTCCCAACACCGCGAAGATCGTCAAATGTACCGTCCATAAAAAAATTTACTACAATAATTATCGATTAGGTATCGAAAACCAGAATAGTCCTCCCGAGGGAAAGTGTTCAACGCTTGTCCCATGCATGTATTATCAAAATTCAAATCACAATATCGAGGATCGCGTTCTGAATGACGAATTAAGTCGTCATAAAGATTTATAGCAGTTTGATCATTGTGATGTAATTATGTAATGTTATAGCATTTTGATTGTCTTTTAGGTACCTACTAAGTGGCGTAGAGTGAAGATTAATTTGTTTTATTTATAAGACTGATAGATCCCGTGTGGTACCGAGCTTAGAATAGCGGTGTCGTAAGGGGCGATTAAGGGAACTCTCACCAGGGAAGCGGACAGCAGCGCTTCTCCTGTGAAATATCAAATTACTGCGATCCCCAACCCGCCAGCCAAGCTTAGGGATTATGGAAAATTGTTTATTAATTCAATGATGTGTCGGATTCCTCACGATGTTCTCTTGTCCCATTTTGAATAGCAGTGGTGTTGAAATAATTTGCGTATAGTAAAATGCCTACCAAGACCGCGTCTCGGCAAACGTAGCGTAGGACGCCCTTGGGCGAGATGGAGCGACGACATCAAAAAGGTGGCTGGTAGTGGCTAGCGGAGAACTGCTCAGGATCGAGCCCGTTGGCGTGCTATAGAGGAGGCCTATGTCCAGCAGTGGACGAAGTGAAGTGACGGTGAAGTCACCTATCAATTAGATGTGTCTGTGTTACGATATTTCATTGTTCTTTATGAATTATTTACTGAATGCACTTTTTACTACATAAATCACGCACTTTTATTTAGTAAACAACACTATAAATAATTTTAAAACTCCAGTGACAAATGAGCGTGACATTCAGCTTGATTTTCCCGCCAAAGCTCTCCTGGAAGATGTCACATAATTATCTACCAATTGTAGGTTCTAACCCGTGCCCGTTTCCTCTCGAGGTTTTCTTTCATCATTTCGAGAGCAGTGGTGATGAAATAATTTTCACATTTATGGTGATGGATAATGTTTACAGCTGGATTTGCACTTACAAACGTAAGTCTGAAGATGTGCCTGAGCTGTACTGTCACTAAAGAGACAGTAGGTATTATTTTTTCTTCGTATTCACTAACACCGGGATTAAGCTATTATGCATATATTCTGGTATTAGGTATACAAAAGGGATGTTAGGATCACTGTCATTCCAGGGAAAAAGCTGACATATCAAAGCGCCTCGCCTCGCCGCACCATTTAGGTACACAGGCAGTAATTCCGTGTCCAAGAGGTCTAAAACGGCCCCTTAAAGCAAAACCTGAAAAAGCGATTTCATTTAATTTTCTTCTTTTTTTTTAAATTAGATAGCCGATTGATTACCTTCAATTCAATTCATACCATATTTAGCGTACCTAACTAAGTATTATCGCATGAAAAAATAAAGATTGCAATTTTATTGGTAAATAAAACTGTGAAACAGAACTGTTAAACAGATGAATTGTGTGTTATAAATTTCACACAGGTATTAATTGTCAGTTTGTGACCATTTTACGATCAATGCTGGCCACATACGTTATGATATACTTGCTGAAAATTGGCCTTGCACAAGTATACATTAACGTGTGTGAGACGATTTAGCACAAGTATCCGAACCATACTAGCTATCACGCAGACTTGTGCAAATCTAAACTTGCGCAAGTACCTATATCGTGACGAGACTGGCTACCATTAGAATATTCTTCATTATATTTAACCTACAGTGATTATGCCTTTTTAGACTTCTTGTCTCTCGGGTTAAAGACCTATCATGCAAACCGGACCTCAGCAACGATGCTTAGCGGCATAAATATGTATGGTAGTAGTGCCCACTTTTCCGGAAGAGCCCCTTCACAATCTAGCTACCTAAAACAGTTCCTTGTGAAATTATTTGCCCAAGGAAGGACGGCTAGGCACCTTCTGCATTACAATAGACTCCACGTTGTAAAATAAATGCTAATACACTGATTTTGAACGCGATTGCAGCAGTTTCTTTTGTATGGACGACAGCTGCTCAAGCTACCCCAAACTGTCAGATATTCCCAATCAACATTGAGCCTTAATGCTTTAGAGATAAAGTTGAAAATCTAATAAGGAAATCTGACAGATTGTAGTAGCTTGATGTGCTGTCGCCTGTACACAATACGGTGACAGCAACATATGATAACATCGCGCTTGTTTTTCCCGATGCGGTAAGCAGAAGTTATAATGACCCTTTGACGGCTGAAAGAAAATACGGGTGTACCTACTGACTGGCACTTTTCTACAGCTGTTTTAGGCCCATAAAACACGCAGGGTGCATTACACACACATCATCTCAGCATTAATCTCAGTCTCATCCAAAGCTTTTTCATCTTTGGAGTCTGGGGTCCGCTTTACTAGTCTAACTATTGATTTTGGCTAAGCTTCGATATTTTCCGTGAAGCGACTGCCGTTTAACCTCTACAACCCGAAGGCGGTATCAAAGCATTGCAGCTAGAACAATTGTTGGACTTTTGAGGGCTCCAACAACCCGTAACGACTGCCATTAGATGTTCGTATGGCAACCGGGCCCAACGGCTTAACGTGCTTTCCGAGGCAGGACCAGACCAGTGCAAATATTAATATTCATGCATAGAAATATATGCACTGCGCGGGGATCGAACTCGCGCCTCCTTGCGCGGCGGCCGCGTTCTCTACCGTTAGGTACGCCACGGAGGCTGTCAATTGCGTTACACATTCAGTAGCAATGGGTTTCATTTTAACAATTCAACAACAATCATTGCGTTATTTCCGTTGCTGGGCAGACAATTTTTTAGAACATATGGAGCAATGAATTAGCGATATGCTTCAATTTGTATCAAATTGAGAGCCCTGAAGAATAATGAGAGAGAATAGTGTGTTACTCAATTAGGCTACTAAATAGGTACTAAAACTACAGCCCGCAAAGGGCGGGCATTTTGGGGGGACTGTCTTATGTAATACCTACTAGCATTCCGCCCGCGGCCTCGCCCGCGTAGAGTTCGGTAATATCGTGCCTTTTAGATTTCCCTCGGGAATACCAATTTTATTCCGGAATAAAAAGTACCCTATTATTTAATCCGGACTTCTAACTTTACGTCTGCAAAATTTCAAAGCAATCGGTTTAGCAGTTACGGCGTGAAAGCGGAACAAACAACCTCACTTTCCGATTTATATTATTAGTAAGGACTGACGTTCAAAAAGTGTTTCAATTTGAATAAATTACTTGATTTTGATTTTTAACTTCGAAATCTTGGGTTGGGAGCGAGTAGAGTCCACGGCCTGCTGCGGTAACTACCACTAGGAGCTTATTCCTTAGGACTACTGCTAAATAAATTTATGGATAAAGCCTCATCGTCATCATATGTTATCATCTGCTACTACATTTTTCATTTCAAACTACGTCGTTTTATAATCTGTTCAAAAGACGTTGACCGGTTTTGTAAAATGTCACATATTAAAAAAAAAAAGAAAGATGGCAACTTTAGTTCCAACTTTGGCCACAGGCTTGGCATTGGCTAATGCGATGGCAAAGCCACAAAAAAAAACTTTGGCCACGGTTTTGGCGGGAAAGTCAAGCTGAGTGTCATGCTCATTTTTGATTGGACTTTTAAATTATTTATAGTGTTGTTTACTAAATAAAACTGCGTGATTTATGTAGTAAAAAGTACAATCAGTGAATAATTTATAAAGAACAGTGAAATATCGCAGCATAGTGACCACATCATGACTGTCTCAAACCTCCCTCGTAAGACGGTTCACCCGGCCGTCTTTTTCGACATCAATAATTCGTTACGTGACAATGGCCAAGTACACAAACCGTGCGAAGCCAAAAAAGAAAGAAAGAAGAAGAACTTTGGCCACGGTTTTGGCGGGACAGTTAAGCTGAGTGTCACGCTCATTTTTCATTGGACTTTTAAATTATTTATAGTCTTGTTTACTAAATAAAAGTGCGTGATTTATGTAGTAAGAACTGCATTTAGTGAATAATTTATAAGGAAAATTGAGGAATCCTAGCATAGTGGTCTCATCATAACTTTGCCTCAAACCACCCTCGTAGACGGTTCACGCGGTCGTCTTTTTCGACATGAATGAAAATACATTACGAATTAGCTTTTCTAACAATCCCAACACGTGACATTGGCTAAATGAACAAACCGTCGAAGCCAAAGAAAAAAGAAAAAAAAAAAACTTTGGCCACGCGCTAAGATAACCTTATAATATGCTAGGGTTGGCTTCTAGTGTAACCAGATGCAGCTGGTATCAGAATTTTCGTGGATTTGTACTTTAAAATATACTTAACCTTTCATAAATTATTTTCACACATTAATATTTTCTGACAACGAAGTTTTTCGTCGAAAAAAAAAACCATTTCAGAGTTTTGCCTCGATTCACCTCCGCATTCTAATGCACCCCGTTTTACCTGGTACTTAGTAATACGAAATCTCTTGGAAAGACTGATAGGCCATTGAATTATCCAGGCTAACAAGCACCTGATGTTGCACCTGGGTGGAAATTTTTCAATTTGTCTTTAATAAAAGAAAATATGTTTGTAGATTGCCTGCCGGCGGAAGTTACCAGACAAAGTCTTGCCGCCAAGCGATACGTCGTGTTCCGGCATGATGCCTAGTGAAGCCGTAGGGAGGACGGGTCTGAGCAGTTGTATTGCCATGTGTGCCGGGTATGATGCGCCATATGTTGTTGGGTTGGGAGTTTGGTCGTGGAGGGTCTCCAGATCAATCTCCCTCTGGCGCAGCATCGTTGGTCGTGTTGTTGGGTTTAATACATACGCGGTCCAGCAAATTTTTCGTCAGTTCTAAATCAAGTGACAATCTATGGTGGATTAGCAAATTTGTCGTCAGTTCAGAATCAAGTGGCTGAAACCAAACCTCGTATATGCAACAACATAATCAGCCTATAATGTCCCCACTATTGCGATACCTGCCTACTCTCTGTGAGTGGGACTGGGCGTTATTCTATCACGCGGGCCCAGTGCGGGTTGGTAGATGTCACATGTCTTCGATGTTTAGCCTCTAGGACATATGTTTATTATATTGGACTATATTTCCTCACAATATTTTCTTTCGCCGTTTTGAGAGCAGTGGTGATGAAATAATTTACACAAAGTAAAGCTCCTGACGGAGTTCAAACCTACGACCTACAACTCGTAAGTCGCGGCCGATACTACTAGGCTACTGCTCTTCGCAAAATCGAGGGGCACGGCAGTGTCCCCGCCAAGTAGGCCGCGAAGCAAACACTGCAAACACTTTATCCGAACCATTTCGCTGCATTTTCAGGCTCCTATTTGAGAATAGAATAGAATACTCTTTATTATGTACACCATATAGAAATACAGAAATTTTCGTCATCCAGTAAGCTATAATCACATACCTAAAATCCAAACTTTCAAGTCTGTAGGTTATTTAGTTCTGAAGTTAACCGAAAGTAAAGTTTCGTGTTTATGACGCTCACTCGTGATCATCAAAATAGAACTAGTACTTCCCATAAACTCAGAGCTGAAAAACTATAATAACAACAAAAATCGCAGGAAGGACCCTTAGACTTGGTACGACTTTGTCTAGATTTCATTACTTTTTAGAGATAAACAAGCAGCTCCATCGAGACTTGGCTGTTTTTTACAGAATGTTTTGGTGGGATATGGATTACATTAAATAAAACAATATTATTCTTAAAATAAAATATATTATCGAACCAATGTTACAGCTTAAAAAAATGTACGCTTCAGATAATTAGCTCTAATCCTAGTTTATTACAATTCACAATTATTGCATAACAAAAGTATTAAATCTAACCTTTGCTACTCGCATAACTAAGACGGTGCAACCATGCCTTCAGCATTCTATGAACTTTAATTGCAATTTATATTAATATTTGATAAACTAGAAATTATTGAAATTGTTAGATATGGGTGAAAATTAAGCAATTTAATATTAACAGACATATAAACATACATAAGATCGTTGATAATTCGGTTGAGGCCAGCTCGGAGCGTAATTTACGCGAAACCTAACGATCGTAGTTTCTCACACGGAAAATGAGTTGCGTAACGTTTAAATGAAATATCACACAGACATTTTCGTGCAGTTAGGTTGAGTCGCGAAATTTCGCTACCTACTCATTCATTTGGCCTCACTTTAATATACAAGAATTTTGAACTTAGCAACTTATGTATTATTGACTTCAAAGAAATCAAAGAACGGAGATTATTCTTAATTTCAAAGGACAACTTCATAAGAATATTTTTGTTACGTTGAAGTTACAATACTAGCGCCCTCTACATAACTACTTACCAAAAACAGTATCCAGACTGACAGAATAGATAGACAGAAATCCCTGACAGAATAGATCCAAATATGCTTTTATAAAACCATTAAAATTTTACGTGGAAGATTATTGTGCTTATAATTCTTTAACACGTTATTGCATTAGCGATAAGGCCGCCCATTGTGTATATGTTTAATGATTTTTTATGTTGTGTATTTTTTTTGTGTATATATAAATACATGGAATTAATAGAAATGACGGGGAACACATTTTTGAAAATGTCACCAGGGCAAAGGTAGCCTAAGTGTTCATTCACACGACCGAAACGCGTCGACGTCTACAGTAACGTGTGACGTTGTCGCGTGTCGCTCGTGTATACTTTTTCAAAATGGCGACATCGCGACGCCAAGATGGCGTCATGACAAACATTTTTCCTAAAGCCGCGCATACAAATAACAGCTAAATTCTTACACCGGTCTTTACACTTTTAATTTGTTTTTTTTTTTTATTATTTATCCGATGGTCAATTCTCATAGTTTAAAATGTTCCAGATCTAGCCGCAGTCTCATCTCAGCGATAAAGACATGTTAAAAATGTAGGAAAATTTGAGGTATTATTTGATATTAGACTGAAGACTGGGATCAGAATGTGAACATTCTCAAAATTACGAGAATTGATGTCAAGACTAGAAGTAAGAGATTATACCCCCCCTCTCCCTGATCGAAAATTCACTACCTTTGTTTTTATTACATTTTCCCCTGTTTTCGTTTCGCGCCGCCCTGGTGACGTCGCCAAGACATGTTTGAAATAATTGTGATAATATTTACAAATAAACAAGAAACAGTATATAACAACTAAAAAAAAACAATTAAAAAAAAAAACGCAACTGTGACTTTCCCATTTCTCCATCAATATTTTGACTATATATGTAAGTATGTAATTGTATATAAGGCAAAGTGAACATTGTTCTTATTTATTTACTATTGAAATATGAGAGTTCTAGTTGACATGCTTTAAATACATAATATTTATACAATATTTTTATGATATTTTGTGGGGATAACCAACAGTACTTGCAGGCAAAGCGTCTCGGTATCACACTAAAGCCAATCGAATTCGTTCCCAAAAATAGGTGTTAGCACCGTACAATTTAAGTATTTAAGAAAATTTGTGGTGATATTTAGTATCTTCTAGAATTAGCAATCTTTGACCATCAGTATAAGGAGTTTCTTTCTAAGATCCGGGACAGATCACAGAGGAAAAACTCGCCATAATTTTACATGCTTCATCATTATCAACCTTTTTTTGTCCCACTGCTGGGCACAGGTCTCCTCTCATACAGAGAAGGATTGAGCGTTATCACCACGCTTGCTGAATGCGGGCTGGCGATTTCAGACTTAAAGTAACTTAAGTCCAGGTTTCCTCAAGATGTTTTCCTTCACCTTCAGTCATTGGTGTCCAAGATATACTTAGAAAGTACATATAACTTTAGAAAAGTTACATTGGTACTTGTCTGACCTGGAATCGAACCCGCGCACTCACACTTGAGAGGCTGGTGTTTTAACCACTAGGCCACCACGACTTCCGTGCTTTACGTGCTTATTCCGCTCCAAAACAAAACTCTTTTCGCTTATGACATCGCAGTGCGAAAACCGATTTTTCCCTCTTTGATTTGTCCCTAACCTTACTTGCTTTCTTACATTATCCCCACAAAAACACCGAACAAAGCGGGTAGCTATACAATACCTATTAAATATCACAAACGTACAACTCATGTGAAGGGTAGAGACCCTTCACATGAGTTGTACGTTTGTGATATTTAATAATCCATCATACATAACAAACCGCAATCCGCAATCCGCAATCGTCGTGGATTATCGTTCATAATCCAGAGGGATTATGTGGCCCAGGACTGCAATTGCGCCAACTCATCGTCATCCTCTGAAAAATAAATAAAACTAATTAAATACCTCTTATCTTTCACTGCCTTGATTAACAATGGTTGCCAAACATGGGCATTGACAGAACAGTTACTGAATAAAATATGTTTATGCCAAAACGGAATAGAAAGAAGTGTTATAGGAATGAGAAGGAAAGACAAAATAAAGAATTAGGAAAATAACAATTATAAAGTAAATTATTGTAAACATTTTCATTTTTAATGTCTGGACTTGAAAAAAAGACGATGTCCCTGAGTTTGTTTCGGCTATTTCTTCTCAGAGGTGGAGTGAGAAGGAAAAACAAAATAAAGAATTAAGAATATAACAATTATAAGGTAAATTATTGTAAACATTTTCATTTTTAATGTCTGGACTTGAAAAAAGACGATGATCCCTGAGTTTGTTTCGGCTATTTCTTCTCAGAGGTGGAGTGAGAAGGAAAGACAACATAAAGAATTAAGAAAGAAGAATTAAGAATATAACAATTATAAGGTAAATTATTGTAAACATTTTCATTTTTAATGTCTGGACTTGAAAAAAAGACGATGATCCCTAAGTTTGTTTCGGCTATTTCTTCTCAGTGGTAGTCACTTAGGAAATGCCGGCTTCAACTAGTTAAAAAAAAAGACATCAACATCATCCCAGCGTTAATCCCAGTCGCATCCGAAGCCTTTTCAGCTTAGGAGTCTGGGGTCCGCTTTACCAGTCCAACTGCTGATATGGCTAAACTTCGACATTTCCCGTGAAGCGACTGCCGTCTGACCTCCAAAAAAAAAACATGACGTGTAAAAGTAATCAATGATCCTACTCGCTTAATATACGATTTCATTTCATTTCAAAATAAGATTGGAAAAAATAAAAAACGAAACATAATTTAAGGAAGTGAAAAAATTCTGTAAAGCTCTGAAATGGCAATGGGCAGATTCTAAGAGGAAAATGGGAAATGGACCAAAATAATATCAAAATGGTACCCTAGGGATGGTAAAAGAAGTAAAGGACGACAAACCAAACGCTGGGAAGACGATATTAGAAGAGTGGCTGGTCCAGAGTGGATTAGGACAGCCAGAGAAAGAGAGAGATGGAAATCTTTAGAGGCCTTTGTCAAAGGACAAGCTGTTTCAAATAATACCGATCGACGATCGTCAAAAAGTTAAATTGTAAATAAATTAGAGAAATAAATAATAACGATATTTGTCATAAGATTCATTTGGAAACTTTAAACAGTAATAAAGGCTTATTTTATTTATCTTTCACGTATACCCACATTGAGATAGGTACTAAATAAAGATAAAAAATAAGTATGTATTTAAAAAAAAACATACAGAACTTCAACACTTGTTTAACGCGTGTCTAATGTCAGTGTTACGTCAAAGTTCATATGGTAATGTCGTGTATCAGTTCAATACTTACCTACCTTTCTAAGACTGATTTACACGGAGCAATTCAATTACCTACGGCTTTAATTAAGTTGAAGCAACAATAAAAGTTGCATTGTCTAAGACCATTTATTTAGACGAAGCAAGTCATTTGTTGCATAATTTTATTGTATGCCATAGGCAATTAAATTGCGCCGTGTCAAGTCTTTACTTTACTTTAGTATTTCTTCAATAGGTCATCTTAGCTAGTTGCCAATTTCAAAGTGCCTATAGTATAGGCACAGTCTAAAAATCATACAGTCGTCCAATGAAAACGTCTAGACAGAGCAATCGTGCGGGGTGTGAGGGGCGAGACGCGGGTAAGCGGCTCCCGAACTGCGAACAAAAGTTTGTTCGTAGCTCGGGATATATCATCAAGGGATGACGCGTGTTTATTTTTTATTTGTTTATTTAAAATGGTGCATACGTTTATATCACGTTACTTTTTGGCGTACAATAAAGGTTTATTATATTCTATTCAATAATGATTAACTGAGTTTTGTGATCACGTTTTGTAATTTTTTCACTTTCAATTATTAAAATTGTAGGGTACGTTCCGTAATATACATCAGTATACATACAGGCCAGTGATAATGATGTCATGAATCTGACGCCAAATTGCCCATACTGTACTGGTGAGATGAAATATGGCATACTTTATTGACATCACATCAACCGTGATGTTCCACTGATAACTGAATTATTTAAGTGTTCATTTAAAATTCACTTAATATTACAGTATATAGTGTCACAGTAACTAGTTATCAAGTCTGTATCATTTAAATTTTCAAATCCCTTTGTATACGGCTCATCTGCATTTCTTTATTATCATACTCACTCCTTAATAATACATGCAGTAAAGAGCTGGGTAAAAATTGTTTTCATTATTATATTAATACTGTTTTATTTATGATACAGATATCGATGTTGATCTGCCCCGATGCCCGGCCGATGCGTTACTGTCCAGACGATGTCGGGATTTTACACGAGATCAAAGGCGTTGAACTACTGTATGATTTTTATACTGTGGTATAGGTAATGAGGGTAGATATAATGGTGACTCACCGCTCTGCTTAGACTTGCTGGGCTTGGGTTTGTCGTGCACCAGCTCGGACGTGGGCACGTCCGGTAGCTTATCAGTGGGCACGTTGATACCAAGCATCTCCTTGTCCAGGTCTTCCTGTAAACGAGGAAATAATGAATTAAAATAAGTTTTTTTTTTAATTATTGATGGCAAGCCGAGATGCAATCGTTGATGGTAAAGCGCACTAGTTTATTAAGCCCAAAAAAGCTCAGTGAATATAAAGGAAAACGGCAGTTGAGCGAAGTAATGCAATGTTAAACCCAACAACACGACCAACGGTACTGCGCCAGAGGGAAGTTGATCTGGAAACCCCCCACGACCAAACTCCCGACACAACAATATTTGGAGCATCGTACCCGGCACACATCGCAACACATCTGCTCAGACCCGTCAACCGTACGGCTTTACCAGGCATCATGCCGGAACACGACGAATCGCTTAGCGGCAAAATTTGTCTCGCGGATTATTTATCCCATAGGGGTGTTGATACAGTGTAAAACGGAGGAGGAACTGGTCTTGTCTGTGGAGGCCTTGGGGCATTCACAGCCAAGATCAGTTAGCTTAACTTGGGAGAAAACCCCTCAAAAAATACTTCAGAAGAGAAGTGCAATTTTGGACTGTGGAAACTTAAGTAGGAAGCTTAGGTGTACTGCATAGAGGATTTTTTTAAATATAAGTTATAAGCTAGTGCTTGACCGCAATCCTGCCTTATGGTAAGCAGTGATGCAATCGTTGATGGTAAAGCGCGCTAGTTTATTAAGAGCCTATTCGCTCTAGCCTTGAAGACAGGATGACGAAACACCAGTGCATATGCTACTAAACTGCCCGGTGGTCGCTACATACAGGTTGGTTCGATTCAGTTGCTGACAACTGAATCAATTCCAATCATTTTTACACCATGTTATATTTTTTTCCAAATATATTTGAAAATTGTTGCAGTGTGAATACCGAGCTCGCGCACACAACATTACGATAAATCATAGTATTCGCGCGCGCAACAGCTGACGCCAGAGGTCAATGCACTGCGCTCACCTGCTCGGCCCGAGCTTTGACCATATTTTTGTTGGGACAACCAAGTAGGCTCATAACTTTGTGGTTTTTCGTTATACGGGCTGTATCTGACATCGTAACGCAAACTTCGCGAAAAGGCTAGACTGCATGGCACTAATAAAATTATGATAGTCATTTATGTCGTTAATGAACGGTTACAGAATAGTGTTTAAAAAAAATGTGTCGGCTCGGCTTTTGAACGTTGCATGCGTGCCGCCGTGCGGGTTTGTAGGTATGACGTTGATCCCTGATGTGAACTCTATTAAATCAGCTGATAAGATAGTTTTTCGGGTTTCGTTTTCATTGCGCTTTTTTATGTAATTAGCGAATTATTTAATTTTTACTTTAAAATCTTATTGGGTTATAAAAGTATAGCAATAGTGAACGGTCTGCAGTGAAAAAAAACTACATATATATTTTTTTAAATCATGAAAAAGCCGACGAAAAATTCCACCACTGGGGGGTTCAGAATCATGTACTCGATCCATGGTACCCGTTTGTGCGTCGATGTCAGATACACCCTTTATTGTTTTGAAATTTTGTACATACGATTCTTTACTTACAAATTCTGGACACGTGCTTCGGGTTTCTCATAAACAAAAAAATGATGTTGTATAAGACTAATTAATTTCCATACCTGTTCCAGCTCCTCAAGCTCCTTCTCAAGTTCATCCTCATCAATATCGTTAGGGAAGGCGACGTTGTTGCTGATAGCGTCTGTGATCTCTCGCGAGATGTCGTGTTGTTCCGCTATGTCGTCCATTATGTCGTGGACCTTGTCGACATCGCTGCGAGAGAGAGAGATAGAAGAGTTTGAAAAACAACACGTAAAACAACATTTGAACATTTTGCACTGCTAAACAATTTTTTGATGCTTGAATGTCACGGTGGTTACTGAGGTTGGCCCGTTGGCGACAAACTGTTTTTCGGGACTCGGGTTACAGACCCCGCCGTTGTATAAACCAGCGTTTCTCAACTGGTGGGTTGTGACCCAACAACGGGTCACCAAAACATAAGAAAATACCCGATCGCAGCATTGCCTCCGTAATGCTGCGACTCGGTTTTTTTTTTACTTTAAATAAGTACTATGAGACGGTCGATTTTATTTCTTGACTACCGAGACAATGATGATTGACGGTCAGATTGTAGGTATTGTAACTAAAGGCGTGCGCGGGGGTCGGGAGGGATGCACTCATGCGCATGCGTTCTAGCTAGCTTTTGTTCACAGCGCAGTTGGCAGCCCTTCGTTGGTAGCCCGTATTTTTAATACATACATTGTGTTTTATTTTACCTAATACCGATTTTAGTTAGGTGAAAAAAGCTTAAGTGGGTCACGAAGAATTTTGTTTTTAAATAATTATAAACTAGTGCTTGACTGCAATCCCGCCTGATGGTAAGCAGTGATGCAATCGTTGATAGTAAAGCGCACTAGTTTATTAAGACTAATCACTTAAAAAACTTAGGAATAGGAAGGATGACGGCAGTTGAGCGAGGTGATGCAATATTAAACCCAAGACCAACCCGACCAAACGATGCTGCGCTAGAGGGAGATTGATTTGGAGACTCTCCACGACCAAACTCCCGACACAACAACATTTGGCGCATCGTACCCGGCACACATCGCAACACAACTGCTCAGACCCGTCCTCCGTACGGCTCCACCAGACATCATGCCGGAACACGACGAATCGCTTGGCGGCAATACTTTGTCTGGTGGGTGGTAACTTCTGCCGGCAGACGATGTTATGGCCTACCACCGAGGAGAAGTATCTATGAAATTTACCGGGTCACAGTAGAACAAAATTTGGGAAACGCTGGTTTAAACTATTATAAGTAATATAAACATCCTTGTTATCCAATGCTATCACTAAGCTTACATGGCAGTTATTTTAAGCACATTATACACAGTATATGTATTGTTATATTACATGTAGACTAAACTAACGTGAGCTAAATTAAACTCATCTATATCTGACTAGCCTTTTCCCAACTATGTTACGGTCAGTTTCCAGTCTAACCAGAAGCATCTGAACACCAGTATTTTCTATAGAGCGACTGCTTATCTGTCCATCACAACTCATCATCCTCATCATTTCAGCCGAAAAACGTCGACTGCTAGACATAGGCCCCAAGGATTTCCATGACGACCGGTCCAGCGCCTCCCGCATCCAACGGTTTCCCGCGACCTTCATCAGGTCGTCGGTCCACCTTGTCGGGGTCTACCCACGCTGCGTCTTACGGTCCGTGGTGGCCACTCGAGAACCCGTCGGCTCATCGGGCATCGGTCCTACGGGCAATGTGCCCGGCCCACTGCCACTTAAGTGTTGTAACTCAGTTACTGGGTAATACAATATCCCTTTGTAAGACTGGACTTAGTTCAATTAGTCTCCACCTCAAGCTCGAAGTTTGTGGTGGGGACCAATTGAACTAATGTAAACTCATTTAATATAATCTAAGTTATTAAAAAGTTTAGCCCGATTATAGGCACGCAGTGCACGAGCCGATGAAACAGACTGTTGGCGGAGACTGTTCGGTTACTTCTGATATAGGCAACCTCTTTCCTAAATCAGCCTTTGGTGCTTGTAGTGTTACTGCTGAGGTTTTCTACCTCATCATCAACCTTTTTTTAACAGTCCATTTCTGATTTAGGGACTGTACGTTAATAAGTAGGTATACTAACATATCCTTATGCGCAAGTTTCATAGCATTGGCAGCATCGCGCATAGTGTTCAATACTTGAGCGTTAGTATTGGCTCCCTCCAGTGCTTCGCGCTGCGCTTCGATCTGTGTGAGTGTACCATCGATCTGTGTCAGCTGTTTCTCGTAGCGCTTCTTGCGCTTTAGAGCTGCGATGGCCGCTGGAAAGGAGAGACAGAAATGTTTTAATAAAACGTATTAACTTTGAGAGGACAGTAGTTTTAAGATAGGAGTTAATTTTTTAAAAAAATATATCAGTGCAGTTAACCTTAACCAGAAAAAAAAAATTAATAGGTTTTAACTTTATCCCTAAAGCATTAAGGTGCAAATTTGATTGGGAACAGTTCCATGTGGCTTGACGTCTGACGTCTGTACCTACAATCTACATTACGCCATATGTTACCAATACCCTTAAAAAATCTCAAAGATATTTCACATTCTTTTTAACTCTTTTGTTTAGGGACATTTATAATCGTAACGCATATCACAATGATTCATTATCCAATCGTACTCTAAATACACATCCTTTCGCATCATCATATTTCACATTTCTAACATACACTATTCGAAGTACCTTCTGCTTACCCCCTAAAGTTAGCTACTATCTGCGGCCTGCAATTTCACCCGCGTAAGTTTCCATACCGTGGGACTATCGGAATAAAAGTATCCTATGTGTTATTCCTGGTTATAAACCATCTGTGTGGCAAATTTCATCCAAATCCGTTCAGTATTTTTCGTTGTAAGTATACTTAATGCTCTTTTCCATGATATGTTTTGTTACGAATGGACCTTATGTCGATGGCATAAGGTTCAATATCGCGTGACATGCAGTGTGTCACTTTCAAGTATTATTTCTCCAGATCTAGACATTTTCCAGGTACAATAATAAAACGCATTGCTAGACTTAGGACGGCCTATCGAATGGTACAGGTCTCAACAGTTTTGTCAACAAAGTGTCGACATCGAAATTTCTAGAAACCCGTTTCCGGGAATTACTGTAGGTACTTACATGGCCGGTGACCTCGAAGTTATGCAGTATTATTATTACGTCTAGAGGATTCTGGAATGTTCGATCAGCTGGCCTATATATAGCGCCGTGACGCCGGCGCAGAGTCAGTCTACACTCGACTAGCGATACGAAAACAGCGACAGTTAAGAAGCAATCTTTGAGAATACCTACTGCGACAACTGTAAAGAGAACTGTGAGTACTACGTGAAGTAACATCTGTACTGTTATTGTGTGATTACGACACGGACTTCGGGGACGTAAGAGAAGACTTCAGTGCAACGTCAGCGACATTCTACTTGTCATTGCCTACAATCGACTGTACCTTCGTTGCCAATAAACTTCGTAACCCTTAACCGGCGTTTAAGTACCCCTAGCCCGTAACAATTGGTGTCAGAAGCGGCATGCCGGTCACGCCAAGGGAAGACGAAAGAGTTCGCACGCGACGACAAGCAGCGATGGATTTGGCGCGTCAAGAGGAAGAATCGCTTAGTGTCCCTGCACCCGTAGAAGATGCGGCCGTCGTAACACCGACGAATGTGAGTGCCCCTAGTACCAGCACTATTCCCGGAAGCAGCGGATCCGATTTATCGGTGTTACTGGCTCACTTGACGGCGCAAATAAAGTTGAGTATAGCAGAATCCCAGGCGCAAATAAAAGGCATAGTAGCAGAATCACAGGCAAAATCCCAGGCAGAAATCCAGGCACAAATACAACAATCCCAGGCAAAATCCCAGGCAGAAATCCAGGCAAAAATAGATAGATCCCAGGCAGAAACCCAGGCACAAATAAAACAATCCCAGGCAGCAACCCAGTCACAAATAAAGGAATCCCAGCAACTGGTATTACAATTAAATGAAAAGTAGAAAAAGACCAAAGAAGAGGTCAATGAACTTAGAATTAAAACAGCTCAACAAGATGCCCGTCTGGACCAGCAAGACACGCGCATAGACAAACAAGATACACGTATGGACCAGCAAGATACGCGCATAGACAAACAAGATGCGCGTATGGAGAAATTAAACAGTACCATCATGGAGTTTGGGAAGGAAGTAGAATTTTTACATGAGAAGGTACAAAAAGGAGTTATTAAAGGTGTGGTACCGGTACCCAGTGCTTTGCCGACTTTCAAGGTACCTCATTTTGACGGAACAACGTCATGGGTGGCCTTCCGTCTACAGTTTGAAAAGGTCGCAAAAGGCAACAATTGGGACGACGATCAAGCCGTAACCGCCCTTATGCTTGCTTTGCGTGGTGATGCCGTACGAATCCTCGAGAATATTTCCGGCGATTGCAATACCCTAGCCTGTCTGTTAGAAGCGTTGGAGACTAGATATGGAGAGAAACACCTCGAACATGTCTACAGGGCTCAACTCCGCGAACGCACACAGAAGAGCAGCGAGGGTTTGCAACAATGGGCCACGGAAATAGAACGTATGGTTCGGAAGGCGTATGCATCAACACCGGGATTGATTGGCGCTACTACTCTGCGATTCTTTACTGATGGGATTCGAGATGCAGAAGTCAGGGCTGCTGTACGTCTGGGTCACCATCAGACCCTGAAGGCAGCTTTGACGCATGCTCTGGAGGTGGAAGCTGTACGTCAGGATGGCCCACAACACGACTGTATTCGGGAAGTGACCGCACAAATAAAAGCCCGACGAGGACCAACTTGCTATGAGTGTGGCAAAAAGGGGCACATTCGAATTGATTGTACCAGGAAGGCCAAGGGAAGAAGAACTTCTTGGTCACGTGAGGAGGTCCCGGTGATGGCGTGGCGCAAGCGCGATGCGAAGGTCCAGCCCGAGCGCCCGTGCGAGCGAGTCGAGTGGCGTGAGCGGAGCAACCGGAGCGGGCACCGCGAGCGACCCGCTGAACGAGAGCGGGAACGCGTCAAGGACCTGGACCGAGACCGGGAACGCGAACGTCCCGGCAACCGAGAACACGAGCGCGAGCGGTCGCGCGGAAGGTCGTGGAGTGACGCAGACGCACGGCGGGACAAGGAAGTCGAGGACGAGGCGCGTAAGAAGAAGCGCCTCGAGAAAAAGGCAAGAAAAAAGGACCGCCGTCGCCAGGTTACTTCAGGAAGTAAGGGCCAACATTGTGCCAAACAGGAAAAGAAAGAGAACGTAAGGATTATCCAGGTGAACGCTTTGGACGAAGACTGGGATGATCAATCATTGGAAGACGCACAAAAGGAAGATAGTGACTTGAAGACAGTAATCGAATGGAAACAACGTGGCCAGAGGCCCGCTTGGAGTGAAATATCAGCGCTTAGCCCAACAGTAAAAAGTTACTGGGCTCAGTGTGACAGCCTGATAATTGATAATGGAGTTCTCAAGAGGAAATGGGAATCACCCAGTGGACAGGAGGTCACCTTACAGATAGTTGTTCCCGGTGATAAAGTCGCGTCAGTGCTACGACAGGCGCACGACGGAGTATCCGGAGGACATCTTGGAGTAAAGAAAACCCTGGAAAAGGTGAGAAAAAGATTCTATTGGGTGCATTGCCGCGAAGACGTAGAGGACTGGTGTAGAAAATGTGTAGCCTGCTCGTCAGTAAAGGGACCGCAAACGAGGGCCAGAGGTCGGCTGAAAGTGTACAATGTTGGTGCACCATGGGAAAGAGTTGCTGTCGATATAGCTGGGCCATTCCCTGTTACTGAAGAAGGGAATAGGTATATCATCGTCATGCAAGACTATTTCAGCAAATGGCCAGAAGCTTTTGCAGTACCTAACCAAGAAGCTCATACAGTCGCCAAAAAGCTAGTTCACGAGGTGTTCTGTCGATTTTGCATTCCTTTGGAGTTACACTCTGACCAGGGTAGAAACTTCGAGTCTTCACTATTTCGAGAGGTTTGCCAACTGCTCGGGATACACAAGACTCGTACAACACCATATCACCCACAGTCAGATGGAATGGTCGAAAGATTCAATCAGACGTTGGAGAATCATTTGGCCAAAGTAGTGGAAGAACACCAGAGGGATTGGGACCAATACATTCCACTCTTCTTAATGTCATACCGCTCTGCAACACATGATAGCACAAATTGCACACCGGCAAAAGTCAACTTCGGCCGAGAAATTAGACTACCCATAGATGCACTAACCGGAACACCTCCCGATACTCCTATCCTAGCCGTCGACTATGTGGCCGACCTACGGCGTAAATTAAATGGAATACATGAGCTAGTGAGAGAGAATGGTCTGAAAACCAGTGAGAAAATGAAAATCCGATACGACCGCAAAGCTAACGTGCCCGGATTTGAAGAGGGAACTTTGGTATGGTTACATAATCCCATTAGAAGAAAAGGAAAGAGTCCAAAGTTCCAAGCCAAATGGGAGGGTCCGTACACGATAGTAACCAGAATAAACGATGTCACCTACAGGATTAAGAAAGGGCCTAGAGGGAAGCTGAAGATCGTACACGTAGACCGCCTAGCTCGCTATTATGGATCAAATCATGCTCGGGACGAGCATGACTAAGAAGGGGGCAATGTTACGAATGGACTTTATGTCGATGGCATAAGGTTCAATATCGCGTGACATGCAGTGTGTCACTTTTAAGCCCTATTTTTCCAGATCTAGACATTTTCCAGGTACAATAATAAAACGCATTACTAGACTTAGGACGGCCTATCGAATGGTACAGGTCTCAACAGTTTTGTCAACAAAGTGTCGACATCGAAATTTCTGGAAACCCGTTTCCGGGAATTATCGTAGGTACTTACTTGGCCGGTGACCTCGAAGTTATGCAGTATTATTATTACGCCTAGAGGATTCTGGAATGTTCGATCAGCTGGCCTATATAAAGCACCGCGACGCCGACGCAGAGTCAGTCTACACTCGACTAGCGATACGAAAACAGCGACAGTTAAGAAGCAATCTTTGAGAATACCTACTGCGACAACTGTAAAGAGAACTGTGAGTACTACGTGAAGTAACATCTGTACTGTCATTGTGTGATTACGACACGGACTTCGTGGACGTAAGAGAAGACTTCAGTGCAACGTCAGCGACATTCTACTTGTCATTGCCTACAATCGACTGTACCTTCGTTGCCAATAAACTTCGTAACCCTTAACCGGCGTTTAAGTACCCCTAGCCCGTAACAGTATTTATTACCTACGAAAAATTTCTAAGGTACAACCGTACGTACGGATGAAGGGTAATGCAAACCCCTATTTTAATTCAATTAAATAAATATTAAGATATACTTAGAAAGTACATATAACTTTAGAAAAGATACATTGGTACGCACACTCATACTTGAGAGGCTGGTGTTTTAACCACTAGGCCACCACGACTTAAGTATATTTTGTACACCAGTGACTGAAGGTGAAGGAAAACATCTTGAGGAAACCTGGACTTTATAAGTCTGAAATCACCAACCCGCATTGAGCAAGAGTGGGGATTACGCTCAATCCTTCTCCCTACGAGAGGAGACCTGTACCCAGCAGTGGGATAATAAAAGGTTGATGATGATAATGATGAAACAAATATTAACTTTATCTTAATGAAAATTAGGATGATTTCAGAATGACTGTTAGTTGGTGTAGAGCAGTGGTAGCCTAGTTGTGTTGTCTGCGACTTACATGTTGTAGATTGTAGTTTCGAACCCCGTCAGGCGCTTTATTTTGTTTAAATTATTTCATTACCACTGCTCTCAGAACGGTGAAGGAAAACATTGTGAGGAAACTGGCCAGTCCTAGAGCCAAAACTTCGAAGGCATGTGACATCTAGCGATCCGCACTGGGTCCGCATGGTAGATTACGGTCCACCCCCTCTCACCGAGAGGAGGCCTGTGTCCCCGTAGTGGGAACATTATAGGCTGATTATCTGACGTATGCATATTAGTTAGTGAAGCTAATTGAAAAATGTATACAAACGTTTGATGCTGTAGCGTAAACTAGACATTATTGTGTAGGTATGAAAGTTGTGTTTTCTTTAATTCCACTACACTATGTTGTAATATTTCTATATACCAGAAGCATGTACTGAATATATGGTACCAATTTGAAGGTATTCCTACCAATATCAAAGTTCATGTGGATGAACTTATAGTTTGAGCATAATAATAATTACATAAGATAGGTAAATAATATTGTGTCCTACAAGCCTTGAGATATTAGATGATACTTGGACATTTAATATGGTAATGTGAGGAATAGCATGCAATTGGAATGTCCTTTATACAGTGATGTATAAAGGACATTCCAAATGCATTTATATTTCATATGCATTCCAATTGGCTTTAGAACATATAGAGCAATGGATTAGCAATATGCTTCAAAATGATTACAATTGATAGCGAAGTGTGTGTTTTGAATATTTTGAATATTTTTCATAACAAGAATTGGTGTGTCATTGAATACTACCAGTTGAACTTTCTGAAGAACATCACCAATATCTACGGATGACAGCAGGTCAAGCTACCCCAAACTGTTAAATATTCCTAATCAACCTTGAGCCTTAATGCTTTAAAGAGAAAGTTGAAAATCTAATAAGGAAATCTGACAGATTGTAGTAGCTTGATGTGCTGTTGTCTGCACATATTCAGCTTTACAACTTTTTCGTTGTAGACTTAAATACTTCACAATGTAACAATAATGTTACAAAAAGGTTTAAAATTTTTATAATAGCAACTTTACTTATATAGAAATTCTATTTCAGTGAAGTTGGTGTTGATCTTAAAGGTACAGTTTCCTTAAATGACTCACAAAGCAAGAATTTAGACTGGTCATTTGTACCCTAAGAATTTACTTTTGCAATTTCATTAAAATATTTATAAATGTTTTCCTTCTTTTTGATATGTAACCTGCCTATACATTTTTCAGGTTCATAATTGTGTTACAGTACAGTGATTATAGTTGAGAATATAACTTCAAGAATTGTTAGTATTAGGGGACATAAAGGATTTTTTTTACACTATTGTTATTAGTGGCTATCGTGTAAGTCATACAAACCACTACTACTAAACTAATTATAATTTTCCTTACAATATGTTTGTATTCAATGAGAGTAAGTTGCAGTTTCTAATATTCATTTTAATTTTATTCTCTCATCACATAAAAAGGAGGATCTACCAACGAAATGTCTAACAATTAATTGAAAAACAAGGTCATGTGTCTACATGTCAACAAAGAACGGGTCACAATTGCAAAAATATACGAGCAAAGAGTACAAACATAATTTAATTGCTAAACTTACCTCGCTTATTCTTCGTGCCATTTTTCCTAGCCGTCTGTATTTCTATATCGATTTTCTTTTCTAAAAACTCTTGTTTTTTGAGCAAAAGCTCCTCGGTCTCACGTAATTTCTGTATTGCTTCGTGCGTCGAAGGGCCCTTTTCTTCCTTCTTTCCACCGAATAACTTCCCCAGAAAACTCATCTTGGCTATTCAATAATCCTAATAAATGCTAATTAAGCGATGCGATGCAAGAATTATCTACTTTTACGCGTAAAATTAATATTTCGGTTCAGATTCTTTTACGGGAGTATGCGTCACCCAAGTGACAATCAAATCATAACATTATTTGCCTGAACGAATATGGAATGTGGTTTATCGATAACAACATATCGATCGTTGCAGACTTATTGAAATGCTTTCAAAAATACATTTCGATCGTTAAGACATGTGCATTGATTTTTTTATTGGAATTAGAAAATTATGTCAATAAATTGGTTTTATGTGACGAACTAAAATATTTCATAGGCTCGGTTTCAAAACGCACCATGACTCGAGCTGTTTTCTGTCAAAATAGTAAAACGCGCCCGCTTGGAATTGCACAGTTTTCATGTATAAAAAAGTACTCTGTGTGCACAGTTTCATAATTACTGGTACATTTTCATGATGAATGATTGCTATCTATTTTTTACCGACCAATGGAGAAGGCACGTATACTTTTATTTACAAAACTGTATTCAGTCTTAACTATCTTAACTCTCAGGAAATGCGGATAATGTTATTAAACTGTTTTTGAAATGAAAACTTTGGCGTTGTGCACTTTTTTTGGGATGGGCAAAAACGAAAAGTATATATCTAATTAAAAAATCTTAAACACACATGACCTGATCGAAAATTCGTAAGACGAGAGACAAGTCGTCCTCCGTGGTGCAGCGGTCAACACGCCTGCCTGCGACGTGGAGGTCCCGGGTTTGATCCACGGCCAGGTCATGATGGAAAACGATCTTTTCCTGATTGGCCTGGATCTTGGATGTTTATCTATATATGTCTTAATCCCAGTCGCATCCGAAGCCTTTTCAGATTTGGAGTCTGGGGTCCGCATTACCAGTCCAATTGCTGTTTTGGCTAAACTTCGACATTTTCCGTGAAGCGACTGCCGTCTGACCTCCACAACCCGAAGGCGACATCGAAGCATTGCAGTTAGACCAATTGTTGAAATTTTGAGGGCTCCAACAACCCGTAACGACTGCCACTAGATGTTCGTATGGCAACCGGAACCAACGGCTTAACGTGCTTTCCGAGGCACGACCAGACCAGTGCAAATATTCATATCTATACTAATATATAAAGCTGAAGAGTTTGTTTGTTTGTTTGTGCGCGCTAATCTCAGGAACTACTGGTCCGATTTGAAAAATTCTTTTTGCGTTGAATAGCCTATTAATCCAGGAAGGCTTTTAACATCCCGCTATGACCAATAGGAGCAGAGCAGTAACAAAAAATGTTGCGAAAACGGGAGCTAACGCAGCCGTACATATTGCCAATAGGAGCTGAGCATGACTAATTCCACGCGAACGAAGTCGCTGGCGGCCGCTAGTTCATGCATACAAATACTTGCACTGTGCGGGGATCGAACCCGCGCCACCTTGCGCAGCGGCCGCGTCCACTACCGCTACGCCACGGAGGCTGTCAATTTTTTTTCATATATGTATCTATTTTATAATAGAGTATCGTTGAGTTAGCATCCAATAACACAAGTCTCGAACTTACTTTAGGGGCTAGATAGCAATCTGTGTGATTTGTCCGTATATATTTATTTTATTTATGTCGGTTTACCGCCAGCGCGGCGTAAAAATAATAACCCCCCTCTCTGTCTATCGTGCGGCGAAAATGTATGCCTGCTTTTGCTGTTTCGTTTAACTAGAGCAAGGCGCTTCCGGGAGTGTGCGTGTATGTATTTGTAGCATAGATATGTCAATAATTTGTACGCAGCCTGCTACGCTGAAATACGGGTAGAACTTGATGTTTTCCGAAACATAAACATTTTAATGTAAATATTATTTAATAGTCCTGAAGTGTTAATTTTTTATGTAATATACGTAAATGCACATTGCACGTTGCATTGTTTAACTATTGCCACTATCACAACTCACAAGAAATACTAAAACAAAATACTTTTTAATTATTATTATTTTACCTATATTTATTATCATTAATTTGTAGAGATAAGGATACCCTTCGTGCGCGAGTCCGACTTAGATTTAGCCGATTTGTTTTAGTCATTTAATTTTATCATAGCCTTATTTTCATAGAAGTGTCAGTTTCAGAACGCATCGACTTCTGACAGTTCATTTGTTTTGATTTTTGTTGACATTGACAGTTTGTTTTGACTCACATTCAGTTGTCATCATTCGGTATAAAATCCGCCTCATGTGAACAAACTTTACAATTTATTATAAAGTACTACATTATTATCTTAATTTCTGAATTAAAAACATCAAGTAAACTATAAACATGGTTCGTGTAATAACTCAAGAAACCTACGACGAAGTCGTCAAGGAAAATATCGAAGAATTTGATATGACTCCAGAAGAAGCTGTAAAAGAGGCTATTGCCCAATTTGAGGCACAGGTATGATCATAAAAATCCTTTTTATTTTTCATATAAATTTCTTGAACATATTATGCCAATACAGTTGATTTATACTGAAGAACAGTGTAATATTCATAGATATTTTGTCATCATCTATAAAATCTGGTTAGTCATGACTATAATTAATTCAGACTGAAGGATTTATTCTATAAGTGATCTAATCAAAGTCATTTAAATCACGATTATGTATGTCTGATGACTTTACAGCTATTTATAGCCTCCTTGGTTAATTTATTAATGGAACTAATTAAACTTTGATGTTGTACTAGATTTCCTGTTCTGCTACATAAAAATAGCTCAATGAAATTGTAAGATATCAATGCCTTTACTGTTAATACTTATTTATTGAGGACCTCCAGCAATAATCATAATTTGCAGAGGTACTTACTGAACTAAACCTCTACTAAAGCATACCCATTTCTGGGAGACTGGCCTTCTCTCTGTAAGAAGAAATTGATGAATAATTACTTATTCAGACTAAACCCAAGACCTGCCTTACTTTGGTGCTGTCCATAATTATAATTTGAACCTGCAACTTGCTAGACATGGCTTTTGCTATGAGGCTGCCATTGCTCTCTAAAAAGAAATGAACTATATTTTATACCTACAACCATTTGATTTTTTAAATATTGACTTGTGCCTTAAAAAAAGTAAAAACACTTGTATATGGAAATTAAAAAATCAAAGCCCACATACTGCCACATGCATCTGCTATATAGGTACATATTTACTGTAGAAACATTTAGGGTTTTACTAATTTATCTTGTCTCTGAATAAAGAATTATTAATTTCATAATCATTTATTAGCTGAATTACATGTTTGCTACAGAACAGTGTATTGGTCTATTAGAGTGCAGTTGTTATTGCTGGCCTTAACTGACATGTAATGAATTTTGTTGAACTGTCAAAATGAAAGATATTGGTAACAGGGGCATACCTAGCTTCAACTGTGTCCATGGAGTTTCGTGCACGTTCTTCTCCATAGACACAGCTTTGGCGCACCCTTTGGAACATGCAATATGCTATTTGACAAATTTATAATTTCTATCTTGAATTACTTGGTTGCGGTTAAGAAGTTCACCAAAAGTTTTTATTTTAATTTTAAATACGTATTTCGTAAGAAACGCGCAAATAAAAATTCGAAATTCAAATAAGCCGCCTTTGTGTTTCTGAATATATTAAATGTTATTATTTTCATTAAAACACATGTAAATGACATAAAGAACCCTCATTTTATGCATTTAAAGCAAATACTGAGAAAAATATTCATACTGTCAAATAGCCTATTTAGCTTCACTTTTCTTGGACTGACCGACATTGACTATTCAAAAGCACCAACGGATGGTTAATTTGAAATAAACAATTTTGATTGATTGATCTGGCCTAGGTGGGGAGCAAGCTAAGACTAGGGGAAACAAATCAGATTTCTCGGATTGAATCATCACTGGCAATTTTGTTTTACAAACTACACAGGCACATCTACATGATACATTAGGTACTTGTAGTGTAGTGTGTAGGGCAAATAGACTCAAATGATCCTGTATAAGTCCCCATATCATTTATGTTCTAAGAGATTTCCCCCTTCCCCCTCCTGGGTACGCCCATGATTGGTAATGTTTGTGTCTTACACAATGATCCTGCTGATTCAATATTGCTGCAGTGGGTAGGATAAAATACTGAACTTTCTTCAAAACAATACCTACGGTTCGTATTACAGAAGGAAACTCAAGCATTGATCTCTGCTTAAGCATTACTTACTAGTTTCAACCAATCAAAAGGCTTCAAACAAGACTTAAGTAGAGCTTGAGTTTTGAGTGACGTTCTGTAATACGTACCTATAGTTGAGCCAAATTCGATAAAGAATAGAGGTAAACAAACCGTTGCTAGGCAACAAGTAGTTTACGCCTAAAAGACAGATGTTAACAACCTTTTCTACATAGATGATTTTCATAAAAGTAATAATCCTACTTCCTACTAATCTAAACAGTTTATTTATGTTTACATATTTATGATTTGCATAGAACGCTTAACCTATTTGAATGAAATATGACATACATGTAAGCTAATTTCCTAATAGGTTACATTTTTTGATACATATTTATTATTATTAGTCCATTTTTGAAAATATTACAATGCATGTGTTATGTAGTTGATTTTAAAGTAATTAAAATACGCAAAATTGTATTAAAAAATGTCTCAACTTTATTCATTGGTTGAATTCCACAAAATGTGTTTAATATCTGGATTTCATCCATCTTTCTTTTTTTGTAGGGGTATCACGTAAAATGAATGTCGACTTTTTAATGGTTTTTCGAAATACCAAGTTATTATGCATGTTATATTAGTGATTCTATTGAAATATGCTTCAATAGGAATTGTTAATAAATAGTTAGCATGAAAAAGTCGATAATCATGTAAATAACAAGAGGTTTGTAAAACGTGAGTTGTGATAACCCTAAATTGGTTTGTTTACCTGTATTCTTTTTGGAGCTTGGCGGGAAAGAGTAGTACCTTTTGGTTTTCAGGGAGTAGATCTATCAAATATCATAAAGGATCTTTCTCTTGGATCTGGAGATAATCATTTGGTAGTGGACACTGTTACGAAGCTGAAGGAGCTTTGTGCTGAAGAGAAATATAATACAGATGCTGTTCTCCAGGAATTAGAGGTTTTAAAGGTAATTTGTTATTGTTTAGTCAATTATGCTTCCATACTAATAAACTAGCAATCTCTCGATCTCATTCGCATGGATGATGAAGAATAATTATGTCTTTATTATTTTTCTTAAATAAAATTAGCCAAACTCTTACTCCAGCCATTTCGGAGAGAGCACATCAAGCTACTAGAATCTGTCAAAAGCTGGCTGGCTAAAGCATTAAGGCTCAATGTTGATTGGAAATATTTGACAGTTTCGGGTAGCTTGACCAGCTGTGGCCCTAACAAACAGAGAGACGAATGAGGATAATGAGAAAATGTCGTGAGCAGAGTTTTGACTATGAATTTCAAATATAAGTTGGGGAAGACCAAAGAAACGATGGAAAGTGCGAATGATGATAAATATGTATGGGAAATAATACAACTAGACAAATTAAACCTTGGTTTATTGTACGATAGAAAAGAATTATCTCGGTGGTAGGCCATAACATCGGCTGCCGGCAGAAGTTACCACCCACCAGACAAAGTCTTGCCGCCAAGCGATTAGTCATGATGGCATGATGTCTGGTGAAGCCGTACGGAGGACGGGTCTGAGCAGTTGTGTTGCGATGTGTGCCGAGTACGATGCATCAAATGTTGTTGTGTCGGAGGTTTGGTCGTGGAGGGTCTCCACATCAATCTCCCTCTGGCGCAGCATCGTTGGTCGTGTTGTTGGGTTTAACATTGCACCACCTCGCTCAACTGCCGTCTTCCTTCCTATTCACTAAGATTTTTTAAGTGAATGGGCTTAATAAACTAGCGCGCTTTACCATCAACGATTGCATTACTGCTTACCATCAGGCGGGATTGCAGTCAAGCGCTAGTTTATAATTATAAAAAAAAAAGAATTACAACCATGCCTTGATAATAACCAGTAAAACAGTGGTGCACACAGTGGCCAAATGGTACTACATTTGCGGCATACTTTTTGTTTTAACTGTGGAATAGGCGATGTTTCCATTCTTCCAATAATATGGTTAAGAAGGGGGTGACTATTGAGATTTTATCATTTCTATCTTAAGGTCAAACTTAACTTAATCTAATTCGAAAATATTCTATTTTCCAGACGGAATGCGAGAAGGATATAGCCCACAGAGTCCGAGCGGGCAAGGAGGGTGCTTACAAACTCCTCTTGGATCTTCTATATTCAAAATACAGTAAGCTTTGTCAAGAGCTTAGTGAAAAAGACACAAAATTTATTATTAATGTAATGAATACTATGATCGCATTGATGGAGATGCAGCCTGATTTGTTGGATAATAAGGGTGTGGATTTAATTAAAAAGTAAGTATTTTTTTAGGGTGGCACGAACAACAAGTTACACACTTGTTTTTTTTTTTTATAATCAAGTACACCTCTTGCGTGTATGTGTGAAGCAGGGGCGTTTTGCAAGAATGTCTTTTGTTTTTGACTTTTGAAAAGTTCTTACGTTTGCGTTGCTTCTGGTGATAAAAATACTAAAAATGATGTGTTTTTTTCTGTATTTTCAGTATTCTAGATAATGTAGAAAATGAAGACATATTGATAGTTACTTTGAAGTGGACCACGACATGCTGTGTCAAACATGAGATGAACCGACAGAAGGTCTTCGCGAAGAGTATAGCTGAGAACCTGAAACTTTTGCTGAATGTTACTGGCAATGTCAAAGTGAGTATGTAATGAATATTAGGTACTAAATTTCCCGAAATAGGCTCTTTAGCATTTGAGGTGAGAATCCGTGACCCTGGCGCATAGACAAGTGAAGAAACACGGGTCTGTTTTAGTCAGTAAAAGTCTGACACGCCCTTCCGCTCCGCCCAGAGCGGGAGAGGTCCTTCGATTATTTCTCATCCAAAACAAAAAAAAAGGTTACTTTTATAATATAAATAATTTTCATCAATAATTCTTCAATAGAAATCAAATTCGATTGAGCAGACTGTAAAAAAGGGTTATTTAAATGATGATAATTTTAATAGATTAAATTCTTATCAATTTTTTTAGTGATCAATTGCACTGCAATTTAACCTGTGTTGTTGATTGTAACTGTCAAAATGAAAGCAATTGCCACTACCTAATAGCAGTGACAATGGCCATGATTTTGACAGCCAAACATTAGGTTACGAAAATTTATAGCAATCCATCAAAATGGATCAGATTATCTTTGAAAGTGTTATTATCAATTAGGGTCCTGTTTTGTTTACAATTTTGTCAGATAGTTCTGAAACAGACTGTAACACTTAAACCGGTTTCAGCTGCTGAGTGAAACTCTGCGACTGATAAGGAAACTGACACTGGATGATGATGTGCGAGTGGAGTTTGGTCGAGCTCACGACCATGCCAAGGAGTTGGGCGCGCAAATGTTGGTGCCTTTAACTAACTTGTTGAAAGGTTAGTGTGTTACCTATACCATAACATCATCATCATTTCAGCCGAAAGACGTCCACTGCTGAAAATAGGCCTCCCCCAAGGATCTCCACGATGACCGGTCCTGCGCCTCCCGCATCCAGCTGTTTCCCACGACCTTCACCGGGTCGTTGGTCCACCTTGTCGGGGGCCTAGCCAAGCTGCGTCTTTCGGTGCGTGGTCGCCACTCGAGAACCCTTTGGTACCACTGCCAATTTAGTGTTGCAATTCTTCGGGCTATGTCGGTTCCTCTCGTTCTTCTGCGGATCTCCTCATTCCATAGCCCATAACATAACATAATCAGCCTATAATGTTCCCACTCGTGGGACACAGGCCTCCTCTCGGTGAGAAGGAGTGGGTCATAATCTACCATGAGGACCCAGTGCGGGTTGGTAGATGTCACACGATGACGAAGCGTTTCGCCTCCTCCTTTATACCGCGTACATCAAGGGACTGGAACAACTTACCGGCGGCGGTGTTTCCGTCGGACTACAATTTGAGTGTCTTCAAGGCTAGAGTGAATAGGCTCTTAATAAACTAGCATGCTTTACCATCAACGATCGCATCGCTGCTTACCATCAGGCGGGATAGCGGTCAAGCGCTGGTTTATAAATAATAAAAATAAAAAAAAAAACTTGTCATCGAAGTTCTGCTTCTAGGACATGCCGGTTTCCTCGCGATGTTTTCCTTCACCGTTTTGAGAGCAGTGGTGATTAAATAATTTACACAAAGTAAAGCGGCTGGCTGTGTACGAACCTACGACCTACATCTTGTATGTCTCGGCCGATACCATTAGGCACTGCTCTAAATAAAAATAAGAAAATTCAAAAAAAAAAAATAATATAATTATTTCGAACAACCTATACCAAATATACATATAATATACAAATATACGAAGATCATGTCGAACTCGAACATCATGTCGAACTCTCATGTCGCACCCACTCCAATTGTAGTTGGTTGCTCTGCACTCGAAGTTGTTGACGAGTATGTTTACCTGGGACAAACAGTCCAACTAGGTAGGTCCAACTTCGAGAAAGAGGTTTCTCGGCGAATCCAGCTCGGTTGGGCAGCGTTCGGGAAGCTACGCTACATCTTCTCGTCGTCCAAGATACCACAGTGTCTCAAGACTAAAGTCTTTGACCAGTGTGTGTTGCCAGTAATGACTTACGGAACTGAAACGTGGTCGCTCACAATGGGCCTCATACGAAGGCTCAGAGTCACACAAAGGGCAATGGAAAGAGCTATGCTGGGAGTTTCTCTGCGTGATCGAATCAGAAATGAGGAGATCCGCAGAAGAACCAAAGTCACCGACATAGCTCTGCGAGTCGCTAAACTTAAGTGGCAGTGGGCAGGGCACATTACTCGTAGAACCGATGGCCGATGGGGCAGCAAGGTTCTGGAGTGGCGGCCACGTACTGGAAGACGCAGCGTAGGGAGACCCCCCAACAAGGTGGACCGATGACCTGGTGAAGGTCGCGGGAAGCCGATGGATGCGGGCAGCACAAGACCGGTCATCGTGGAAAGCCTTGGGGGAGGCCTTTGTCCAGCAGTGGACATCTATAGGCTGAGGAAGAAGAAGATACCAAATATTAAAAAAAAAAAAAACTTTTGTAATACATGGTTTAAGGCACAACCTTTTGCACAAGCATTTTGACCGTGTATTGCACAGTGCACTTTTCTATAAACCAATTTTTTTTTAAACCGACCGAAACATTACTGCTATGTGTAATTAAGTTTACAAAAATACATTGAAGTTGTGGAAGCTGGAGCCTGTACTAGGAATACCTGTGTTACAGGTCTTTAGGCCTCCAAACTACACGGTCAAGTCATAACTGATACAAATTTATATTAATAGACACGACAAAGATAATGAGATAAAATACAAATTACTAATATGATGCAAAGAAGGAAAATACAAAGCTAATAATTAATTTACAGTCTTATTCATAAAACTTTAATCAATTGCTAAGCAACTGATTAGCAAAATCCTTATTCATAAAAGCTGTTTAGCGCTAAGAGGATGCTAAGCAATTGATTAGTAGCTGTCAAAATTAAACATCATCGGACCGCTGTTAAGAGGATGGTTAGAGGCAACAATATGGCGGATTTTATTTGAATCAGCTGATTGATTTCATATGATCATTATACTTCGAAGTTATTTTATTTATAATATCGAATAGTGCGTAAATATGGATGTTGAAAGCCTTTTTTTGAATTTCCAAAACGACGTAGTAAAGTTATATTCGCTTTGAAACTTTTTTGATTGCTTTATATATGCTTGATTTGAGAGCTTTACTCGGTGATAGGCTATAACATCAGCTGCCGGCAGAAGTTACCACCCAGTAGAGAAAGTCTTGCCACTAAGCGATTCGTCGTGTTCATGGTGTCTGGTGAAGCCGTACGGAGGACGGGTCTGAGCAGTTGTGGTCAGGCATTGGTTTATAATATCAATAATAAATAAGATAGTTCTACAATTGTATTGTTGTTTAATTGTAGTTTTAGATGCTATCCTATGTTTCCTGTGTGTTATCTTATGATGTCATATATAAGATACAGGACTAAAAAAAGTCATGTTGTGGCAGTAATACACAAATAATAAGACATTTTTTTTAAATATTTTATTTTAACACAAGAAAACTGTTTACATTTTTGTGCTAAAAATAATTCATTGTTTTTGTTTTCCAATACTTTTCTTCCATAAACATGAGAGCCATTCTTGACTCACGCGACCCTCATTCCTCATCTTTTTCACTCAGCATGGTCTTCTCCTTCGCCGTCATTGCGAGGTTGAATAATATTGCCGCTAGTTGCTAATAGTGGCTTCGTTTATAGCAATAAAATGTGTGCCTGTAAACAAGTATAATAATAATGTAAAAATCAGTACAAAAACAGTACGAAGTAATGACACACACAAATACACAAGAACCCACATAAATTTCTTAAATAGCAAAGGGATGTTTACAAGCCTAGAGAGCAGGAAAATACACAGTTATTATCGGCTACTGCTTTAAGATTAATTTCGTCAGTTTAGATTAGTAATTACATATAAATACAGAGATAAATACCTTTTTCTGTTTACTATAATATTATTGGAGTTTATTACTTTCACTACTATTATCACAAATACAATTATTTAATTGTAATAAACCATTTCATTTATATTGAAATTATACGATGAAATTTCTGACATTTCTTTGCCAAACACAACAGATAAAAAAATCGTAGTTTTGACAAGCTTTTTCTAAAATATCCATCTTTTAGTCAACTATTTTGATTATAGTCTGTGCCAAACGCATAGTTTCACCTCTACTTCGTATCGCAACTAATCATCTGCTAACTAACTGTTATGAATAAAGAAAAGTTAAGCATTGAATAAGAGCTAACTAAATGGTTAGCTAAACAGTCGCTAATGAGTGATTAACAAGTTTTTTATGAATAAGACAGTTAAAGAATTAGACAGCTAAATAGGGTCTAATGGCGCCCAACACTCCAATCACAAAGCATCTATTTATTTATACAACGTGTAACAAAAAGGGTATATACATACCAAGGACATGGCATCTTTAGATGATATCAAACGATATCGGATGGGAATCAATTCAAAATAAAATACTCAAAAAATTGGTACCAAATTTTCGGTTTAGTGTGTTTCTTAAAATCAAATCATAACAAGCGTGGCAGCACACTACATACGTTAATAACTACTCGTTACCCGTCACGTTACTTGCCAAAATCCGATAAATGTCTTCGATATCTCTGTGCGACTAGTATGATAGTAGCCTGTGTTTTTCCTCTTAACTTCCTAACATAAAGAGAGGAATAAAAAAACCCTTCCAATATCGTTTGATATCATGTAAAGATGCCATGCCTTTGTTATGTATATACCCTTTAAGTTACACGTTGTATACATACTTTATTGTACACCACAAACATACATTGATTAAAAATACATTCAACACAATTAAATATACAATGTGTGGCCTTATAGCAAATGCAATCTCTTCCAGGCCATCAAAGAATGGACAGAGATTCTCCTGAACCATAAATGGGCATCTCTATGGTTCAGGAGCTAAAAATTTTGGCTAAATAATTTCTAATACGACTTTCCCACTAATATTGTAAACGTGTGGGCAATGTTGACAACAGGAAAGAGAGGCCTTTGCCCAACAGTGGGAAAACAAAGGCTATTATAATAAAATTCATTGGCGCTGATTCTGTTGTTCAGAAACTAAACTAATTTTAAGTTATCTGCATCTTTTTCTTTTCATTTCGTTAAGAAAAGGATAGAAGATAACATTTTAATTTAATCCTGTCAAATTAAGATACTCCATAGACATTTTAGACGCGATTATAAACATGGCGACTAAAAATACGCTAGTTTACGTCAGAAGTGCACTAATTTGACAGGTCTATTTTTTTTTTATTACTTATAAACTAGTGCTTGACTGCAATCCCGCCTGATGGTAAGCAGTGATGCAATCGTAGATGGTAAAGCGCACTAGCTTATTAAGCCTATTCACTCAAAAAAACTGAGTGAATAGGAAGGAAGACGGCAGTTGAGCGAGGTGATGCAATGTTTAACCCAACAACTCGACCAACGATGCTGCGCCAGAGGATGATCTGGAGACCCTCCACGACCAAACTCCCGACACAACAACATTAGGCACATCGTACCCGGCACACATCGCAACACAACTGCTCAGACCCATCCTCCCTACGGCTTCACCAGACATCATGCCGGAACACGACGAATCGCTTGGCAGCAAGACTTTGTCTGGTGGGTGGTAACTTATGCCGGCCGGCGGCTGATGTTGTTGCCTACCACCGAAGTCCAAACTGACATTTTATCTTCTGTTCTTTTCTGAACAAAATGGAAAGAGAAAGATGCACATAACTTTAAATTAGTTTAGTTTATGAACAACTGAATCGGCGCCATTGTGTATACAGTATGTTTACTAACAGAGGGCGTTCCCGTTAACCCGAAATAGTATAGCATACATACATGCTAAAAAAAATATTTCCATTCGAAAACAAAATGTTTTAAAATTTTTCCAATATGAAAATATTCAATAAAAATTTTAAATTGACATGTAAAAGAAACACACTGTACACGCGAACATGAAAGACGGCAACGTCGCAATTTATTTATGAATGACTAGCCGCGTATGCGGCGGCGATCTAAGATCTAATTGATTGATGTGTGTTGGTTGATGTGTGTTTCGCAATGCAACGTTAGGTAGATACTATTCCGCGCTACTATTTTGATTTAAAACAGGAGGTTTCAAATTTATTTTCAATTATAATTTCTTTTTATTCGGATTATTTTATGCTTATTTTTCTATGCTGATATTTTTATTTTAATCTATTAATGATATATATTAACGAGTTTAAGGGAACGCCCTCTGTTATTTAACATACTGTATATTGTAGGCCTTCTTATCCTCAACTTATACTCTATTCATATTGTTACCGTCTTTTGCACGCTTTGTCGGGAAAAACCTTAAGTTTAACTTATTCATATAATCATACCACAATTCTCGATTACACTTTAAAACAACCAAATAAATCTCTAACACTAGTAAGTTAAAATAATACATTACAGTTTTTAAAATAATTAACGTTGTATTTGAGTGGAAACCGTGCTGTAGAGACATAAAAAAGTCAATTAACATAATGACGTCACTCAGTATAAATATCAAAGTGGCGATGTACAAGCGATGCCAGGTGCTAGTCGCTGTATTAGTGCTCGCCTTGTAACTACGAAATAATGAGCAGACGATTATAATATAAAAACAAAAGTTGACAACTAAAGGTAATATTTGACTTAAACCAAAGAAGATTTGAAATAAATCAATATTGAACTGATTTGAAATCTTTTTGAATGTCAAGCCTATTTCTGGATACCTAATCAAATACTCATATAGGCAGGTAAAAAATAGTGTTGTTGCCAAAGCAAAAACCCAGGAAAAGAGGGTACTTTTCAGATATCTTTTTTGGATATGCCCATTAAAAACTTTTACAATGTCGACGTAGAACATATGGCACAATACCAACAACCAATGGTTGCTTACTGTTTTAAAGTAAATAATTAATTCTGTTCTTATATACAGGATAGTTAACGTAAAAATCGAAATTTTATTATTGTAAATGGATAAAAAACCCGATCAGCACCGCAAAGGCTAGCGAGTTTGCCAGAATGATGTTGAGGATCACAAAGTTTTTGATGTTGCGAAATTTTTTAATGAAGCACCACGACGCTAACCCATACATCAAAGTGGCCAGTGTGAGGGCAACCACAATCACGTCTATAATCTTTAAGATCTGGAGTCTTTTTTGCTGATCTTCATTACCAAATCTCACAGGACACTGAATGCTAGTATCGTTAATACACATGGTGACAGCAGTTATTTGAATTGTTATAATTAGCTTCAAGTATACTTCTTCGCCTCTCAAATATGACTGTGCGGTTTCGATTACAGGTCAGGCAAGTACCAAAGTAACTTTTCTAAGTTATATGTACTTTCTAAGTATATCTTGGACACTAATGACTGATTAAAAGGTGAAGGAAAACGTCTTAAGGAAACCTGGATTTTAAGTCTGAAATCGCGAACCCGCATTGAGCAAGCGTGGTGATTGCGCTCAATCCTTCTCTGTGTGAGAGGAGACCTGTGCCCAGCAGTGAGACGATAAAACGGTTGATGATGATGATGGTACTTCTTCATGTGCCTGGCACGGCTGTTTTTCAGATCTTGTTGGCTCAAAATTTAGCAAATTCCACAGCGTTCTTGAGGGCTGCAAAGATCACTTAAATATAGGTATACTAAAGTTTCAGCAATGGCTTGCCGGTAAAACACAACTTTGTCGTAAAAACAGTACGAAACTAATGGTTAACCCATCTATTTTAACATTATAATCATTAATTGTATAACTATTATTTTTCCTGTTTATCACAAGTATCTTATCTAGTGCTAAATGTACAACCTTAGGCCGAGATTTGTAATCGTTACTTAGCTCGTAATTAATTGAAAAAAAAAAAATAATAATAATGTCAGACTTTCAGTCTTCTCATCACCCGTAAAGAGAGTCAAATATCCACGACTGACAGTCAGCAATGCCTTAACCGTCTTTCAGAGCTATGACAGGGTCTTGGTATTGTTACGAATGCACCTTATGTCGATGGCATAAGGTTCAATATCGCGTGACATGCAGTGTGTAACTTTTAAGCCCTATAACTCGAAACCTAGACATTGTTGAGGCACCGTATGAAAATTTATTGCTAGAACTAGGGTGACTTATCGAATGGTACAGAGCTCAACAATTTTGTCAGCAAAGTGTCGACATCGAAACTCCAGAAACTCGTCTCTTTACCGTAGGTACCTGCTGAATGTACTCGGAACTATGCGCTATTACTATAACGTCTAGACGAATCTGGAATGTTCGATCAGCTGCCCCCTATAAAGCGCCGTGACGCCGCCATAGTCCGGTTAAATAGTCACGACCTCTCAAGGTCAACTACGAGATTCCATATAAAAAAAAAAGCCCGCAGTCAGTCTGCATTCGACTAGCGATACGAAAACAAGCGACAGTTAAAAAGCGATCTTTGAGAATACCTACTGCGACAACTGTACCGACTTCCTACTATGTTAATCTGTAGTGTTATTGTGTGTGTACGACACGGACTTCGTGGACGTAAGGGAAGACATCGGTGCGACATCAGCTACGTTCTACTTGTCATTGCCTACTACCAACTGTACCTTCGTTGCTAATAAACTTCGAAACCCTTAACCGGCGTTTAAGTATCCCTAGCCCGTAACAGTATGTAAAGATGGTGGTGGAAGATAACGTTTATAGCTATCGGCCTAAATTATTGGGCCATACCGCTGATTTGCGTAATAAACTATATTTTCCTTTAAAATAATGTACATACATATAATTTTTTTTGGTAAACGTTGCACAAAAACGTTAAACATGAGAAATTTCCCCTGTATCGTGGTTGCGTTTACATAAAATTAATTTCTCATACACAAACACCCGGAGCAACTACTCGGGGGCCATTGAGATAAGTCCCGTGCGGGAATTGAATATAATATTGTAGGAAATAGTAAAAAAGAAAGGTCGATTAACCAAACAAATTTGATTAATCGACTTTGACGCCCTGGGCGGCGTATGTAAGTTATCATAAATATAAATATAATATTTATTTATTTATTTATTAAAACTTCATGCACAATGAAAAAATTGCACAATGGCGAACTTAATGCCTTAGGCATTCTCTACCAGTCTACCTTAAGGTGATGCAGAGACCTCTATTATTGATGTCCACAGAAAACACAAAACCTCCTTTGGTAGCAGAGCTGATGCTGACCATAGCTAGTCTGTTGGTGCGTCATGAGCTTTGCAAAATGGTGGCCCTACTCGGGGGCCATTGAGATAAGTCCCGTGCGGGAATTGAATATAATATTGTAGGAAATAGTAAAAAAGAAAGGTCGATTAACCAAACAAATTTGATTAATCGACTTTGACGCCCTGGGCGGCGTATGTAAGTTATCATAAATATAAATATAATATTTATTTATTTATTTATTAAAACTTCATGCACAATGAAAAAATTGCACAATGGCGAACTTAATGCCTTAGGCATTCTCTACCAGTCTACCTTAAGGTGATGCAGAGACCTCTATTATTGATGTCCACAGAAAACACAAAACCTCCTTTGGTAGCAGAGCTGATGCTGACCATAGCTAGTCTGTTGGTGCGTCATGAGCTTTGCAAAATGGTGGCCGACTGCGGCGTGGACACCCTGTTCACTGTCCTCGCTGATAATTACGACAATGTCGCCGTGGTGGAACAGGCGGATAAGTTGTAAGTGGTTTTTTTATATATTAGTCAATTCAAAGTCTTACTAAACTAGTTTACACTAAGGCTATTTATTTATAAGTTATTTTTCCTTTATACGATACCTGAATATAGTTTGTTCAGAATAAGCAACTGAATCGATTCCAGTCATTTTTATACCATGATATATTTTTTCCCAAATATGTTTAATAATGATGCAGTGTGGTTACCGAGCGCACGACACAGTTCACAGCGGATCATAGTATCCTAGGGCCCCGCCGCGCCGCTGTAGGCGGTAGGTGAGCGGCTCGATGACCATATTTTTGTAGGGACAACCAGGTAATATAACACGCTCATAACTTTGAGATTTTTCATAATATCTTTTTGAAATTTTGTACAAAAATTCTGTAAATAAAAATACTGGACACGTGTTTCCGGTTTCCCATATACAATAAATAACGATGTATAGCATTTACAGTATACACCAAAGCGTAGCAAGCCAACAACATATCATTTAAATAAAAAACTTCATACAAACATTTAGCATACATAATAATAATAATAATCATTTATTTCAGGTAAGATACCCATAATTTCAAAAAAATAAATACACACACACAGCAGACATGAAACACAAAGTAATAAAATAAAAATATAATAAAGAAATTTCATTAAATCATAACTACACAATAACTTATAGTTGACATCGCATTAGATGGTAGAAAATGTCAAGAATTATGATATGTTAGATCGAATCATTAAAAACAAAATGTATAATTTAAAAATGAAATAAAATGCCAAAAAATAAAATAAAATAAAATGTCAAAATAAAATAAAATGAAATAAAATGTCTACTTCAGACTCCTGAGTAATTGAGTGTTCATCAGATTGATCGCCTGGGTTTGTTATTACCACTGTAAGAGTTGTATTCTTTGACCACCCTACGGTATGACTGCTTTATGACCACCCTTTTTTTCGTTCTGGGTGGGAAATCATCAAATGACCTCTCTCGCTCTGGGCGGTGCGGAAGGGCGTGTTCACACTTTTACTGACCAAAACTCACTCGTGTTTCTTCACTTGCCTATGCGCCAGGGCCACGATTTCTTTTTAACCAATCCGCAACCCTGACCCAGGAGGCATCGATCTTCGTGCACCCCGTCATGATGTGCTGACATCTCTTTGAGGCGCGCGTGAAACACAACGCGTCGTCGACTCGGGCCTGGTCCGCGACCGGGTGGCGAGCTGCCCACTGCTCGCCGACCGCAAGCCCGCTCCTACTGTGGCCGGGAGTTCGATGTTGTCTCCTGACCAAGGCGTTTCCTGCGGCGGCTGGGGGCCTAAGGACGCTGGAATTCCCGCTGCCTCACGCGCTCCGTTTCCTACTTTGCCAGCATCGCTGTTTTACTGAAGGAGGTAACGGCCTGCCATGCACTCTCGCTCCGGACCATGGCCACGACCTCGGCGATCGGCGGCTATCCCTCGCGTCTGGTCCGGCGATGGACGCCACGAGAACACAGCGGTGCTCCGCCCAAGCCGGGCGGTGGACCGTATCCTCAGGACGATCCAATCTCTATGACCACACACGCTATAACTGCTCTATGACCACCCTACGGTATGACTGCTCTAGTCTGCTATTACAATAATGTCAGTATGTGTTAGAAATGAACGAATCCAGCATTAGCGCATTCCCCGAGTAGTTATATTATTTTTTAACACCCTTGCTCGTAAAGCTGATGTAATTCCACCGGTTTTAAATATGTAAAGCGGGCCATAACAAACGCGTGTGTTATCAAAGCAAATAGTTAAGTTATAGTCCATACAAATTCCATAACAGCATTATTTTCCATTTCAAGTAAATATGGAACTGATCGCCGCCGCACGACTCGCGCTGCGCGCTGTTCCATATTTGAAATGGCAAATAATAAAACTAATGGCGGGAAAGCAACAGTGTGCATTCACAGATTCAGTTTATTTAAAATGAACAAAATATAAAATACTTTCTTTTCTGTTTCCTCGCAAGTGTGTTAAAAAACGTCGTACGATATACGTGCGTATTGGTTATAACATGCTCGGCTCAATTACACCCTCGCCTTCGGCTCGGGTTGAAATTCCGCCTCGCGTGTTATAACCATCATTACGCACTAATATCGTAATGTACTATACTAAAATATAGACCGTATCAGCTCCACACCATTTATTTTTCATAGTTCTGACATAACAACAGGGGCAGACAGCTGCATCATGTGTTAGTTGCCAAGGTAAGTATACAACCCCCAACAGTATGGTCGATCAGTGATCTCAATGATACGACTTTGACAAGTATTATACAGAACGATTTTGACAAGTTTCGTAATATACTAATAAAATGGCGTCATTAGTCAATCACGGACAGTCCACTCCATATTAATAAATGATCAAATTGAGTAGTAGTTTTGAGAAAATCATTTCTACTACAGGTTTTATAAAATTGCCAATACGGCAATGCCATTCTATCCCCATTCCATTACAAGACGACTGACCGAATAAATTGATCGATCATTATGAATTTAGCAGATTTGCCTTTTAGCACAATGACAATGGAATCGTGTTAGAATGACAAACTTATAAAAATAGCAGACTGGGGCCCCAGACTTGTGACTGTGCCTGATGCAACAGCGAATAAGTCAATATAACTGAGTTCGCTTCATAATGATAATAGCTGATAGCACCCTCAGAAGATTTCCTACAAATTGAAAGTCAGTCCGTAGATATGATATCGTCACAAATATGTATTTTAATGTTATTATTTTAATTTGTTTTCAAACACGCAAATAATTAGGTTACAAAGTAATTAAGTTAACACAGTAAAAATCTACATACAACACACGTGCACTTTAAATACCTTTTATCATATTATGCAATTTGAAAGCACCACGCACAACAAACGCATGGGATTATACTACAAAGATTAAACTCTAAGTACAGAATAAGTTTACATTGAATTAAAAAAAAAAATAGGTTAATAAACCCCCGTAAAATATTATAAGAAATGTTCCACGATCGACTCTGTCTACTTAAATATTAATAGTGACATCTATAGAGCAGACACACTAATGTACACATCAGTGTACAAAATTGTGTAATGTACACATTAGTGTGTCATATAAAAATGGTCCGTGACGTGTGGTCTTTATATGTATAAGATTCAGTTTCGTATACCTAAGATTCAATTCGTTTTCGTATGTAACGTTACTCCTAGAATCGAAATTCAATCCATAGAACTTATGCATTAATTAACTTTATAATTCATGCTTTAAAATCCACACATCTTCTCAGCGGACTGATAATGCGACCTCAAAAACAAGCACCGTTCATTATCAATAAACAAGGTTTTTTTCTTGACTATAATCTCATTCTCTATCAAGCTCCTTTCTTGTATTAACTCAGCCCTCAATTTCTCCGTTTGCAATGACCGCTTTTGCAACAAACTCATACTGTCATTGAGGTCCCTTACTTCTTCGATTAAAGCCACTAAAGATCCTTCTCTACAATTCTCCACGTTCGGCCTGCAATTCTTTGTGTTCAACCTCGTCTGTGCGACCTGGATTCTCTGTGATACCTTCAACATTTCTTCGTGTAGCATTTCTAGAATATTCTCCGTCTCCACTATCTTTTCTAAAGTCAATTTCAGCTGATTTTCTAACTCAGTCTTCACTTGTTCCGTTCTCGCAATTCGTTCGCTCAATGATTTGTTGACTTGAATGTCTTGGGATCGCAGATCTCTAGATGTATTTATTAGAACGGCGTCGACTTTTGCTCGTAAAGTTTTCGATTTGTCGATTGTGATCTTGAATTCGTTAAGGGCGTTGATTGTGAATTGTTCCCAGGATGGAACGTTCGATTGGCCTGAAAGCAAGGGTTAAAAATATTGACTGAAAAAAATTATGGATTCTGCGAAAGACATATACATTAGAAACAGCAGTTTTTTTGCTCTAAGTATAGATATATACTGGTTTAACGGCAAGAGACCAATGATGATGATGGTTAATATTTGTGTACGGACGATAGCAGGTCAAGCTATCCAAAACGGTTAAATATTCTCAATCATCCTTAAGCCTTAATGCTTTAGCAATAAAGTTGAAAATTTAATATAGTTTGACAGATTTAAGTAACTCGATGTGCTGTCGTCTGTACTGTTATTAACTATGATCTAAATCCAAAATCAATGTGACCACTACCAAACCAAATTCAAATCCCTTTCATGTCGAATATGTTCGAGAAAAGTTAAGCAAAAACTGCGAAAGACATGGATGCGAAAGATGATGGAAGAACAAGATTCTGATAAATTGATTGTCTAGATACAATTTAAATAACAATTTGGGTACCTTCGGAAAGTCTCGTGGCCCCCGCCGAATCTTTGACATTAACAGCTTTAGTCTCCAAATAAGCGTTCTCGCTTTCATACTTAAAAGCTAAACGCTTGTCACTCCAGTCCCGTTCTAACCAATTTTTCGACGCCACATTCATATCCAGCTGGTATTCAACATCCCGGAGCAAATCTCTATGAAGCTTCTTAACATTTTCTATCAAAGCTGACTCTGTGAACAAATCTTCTTGTGGCTCATCGTATATTAAATCAGACTGCATTCTATTCCGTCTCAAATCTAAGCATTCGTTTGTAATGTACTCGGGGATTTTTAGAGTATCCTGAGCATTTTTCAACTGTTGTCTCAGTGATTCTAGTACGTTTATTTCTGCATCCATGTCTCTTATAGCCCTTTCTAGCTCAGCCTTCCAGTAGTTGATATGTCTAACTCTATGTTTTAACTGGTCTGTGCTGTCGCTGTAGTCTTCGCATGAAGTTTGATTGACTTTTATTATGCTGTTCTTGGTGATAGCTGTGTTGTTATCTGTGGTTCTGATGATGTCTCCTTTTAAAACTTTTTCGTTGTGTTCGTGCCAAGTTTTTATAGTTGATAACGCGTTATTAACGTCTCCGAATGATAGGTAGTCTCCTTTCTCTGCCGTTGTCATTTTTACTCCTTTTTAAGGACTGGTTGGTTGGTGAAATTTATGTGAGAATATATAATAATGTGAGATTTAGTTTCACGTGAATTTTATCGGTGTATCCGTGTTCTTTTTTATAGATCTTGATGAACTTTTACACAAATCTGTATTTCTTTTTTTTTTTCGAGCTGCGTCTCTGTGTCTTCAAAGGTCTTCCTCGATCAAAGGTTTCGCTTGAATAGCAATATTGTTATTGGTATCGTATTGAGAAAACTTTGTTGTTGTCATAGTAACATACAGTTGCTATGGTCGTGACCTACATTTCTGCTGACAAAACAATAGAGGGTTGTTTTGATTTATTGACATGCGATGTTTGTGGACCGTGTGAATGTTTTATTATGATGATAGATGTTTAGTTTGTACAGAATGCGTCAGCCTCCGTGGCGTAGCGGTAGCGAACGCGGCCGCTGCGAAAAGAGACGCGGTTTCGATCCCCGCGCAGTGCAAATATTTGTATGCATGAATATGAATATTTGCACGGGTCTGGTCGTGCCTCGGAAAGCACATTAAGCCGTTGGTCCCTGTTGCCATACGAACATCTAGTGGCAGTTGTTACGGGTTGTTGGAGCCCTCAAAAGTCAAAGAAGTTTAGCCAAAATCACCAGTTAGACTGGTAAAGCGGACCCCAGACTTCAAAGCTGAAAAAGCTTAAGATGCGACTGGTATTAACGCTGAGATGATGAATATGATGATGAGATGTTTAGATTGTATGGTGTACTACGTCGTTCTCACATCGTACCCCAAAATTTTGATTCAAAAGAGTGTCCAAGGAGTTTCTTCTCCATATGGACCTATTACGCTGGGGAATTTGTAACTATGATTGAATTATGAGATGAATGAATTATGCTAATTGATTTATCCCTACTAATATTATAAATGCGAAAGTAACTCTGTCTGTCTGTTACGCTTTCACGTCTAAACCACTGAACTGATTTTATTGAAATTTGGTACAAAGGTAGAGCTGACCTTGAGATATAATATAGGTTAGTTTTGATTGCGGAATTTTGAAGAGTTCTTTTGGAAACGCGATATAACCGAATTCCACGCGGGCGAAGCCGCGGGCGGAAAGTTAGTGAGAAATAAAATGGCATGAGTTTTAAAACTGACATGTTTTGTTATCTATTATATTGGTTTTGCCAGCATACTGAAAACCTTAGCCGAGAAACGCGATGTATCAATACTTAGGGACGCTGTTCAGTTGCTCGTACGGCAGGAATGAATAATATGATTAATTTAATTTCTTCTAATGTATTTTTTCGATTTAATGTGATTTTAATGTAATTTAATTAACTAACCCCTAGTATAAGTTATTTTTGTAATAACCATTAGACCGTTGTTGACAAATTAAATAAAAAAAAAATATTATTTTAAGAACCCATATAAACTTAGCGCCAACCTACCAAATTATTGCTTATTTTACCTAAAATGTATTTCACGTCTCCATTAATCTTTAAATATCATGTTGTTACAGGATCACAGCATTGGCAGGGCATGACGATGTCAAGAGAGATCTGGTCAAAAGTGGTATTGTGCCCATCATTATATCAATTCTGTCAAGGCATTCGGTGAGTTTACAAAACACAAAATTGATCTGTTTGATTATATTTATATCTGAACACGGTGAAAATGTGTTATGTAATGAGGAATATTTTAGAGCTTTATACATGCAATTAAGGCTAAAAATACATTATTTCTGTTTAATCACACACATCTATACAACCTTTCACATTTTTAGTACGATAATGGAATGTATATTTATTAATATCGTGAAATTAAAGTAATAAATTCACCGTGGTTACCGAGCGCGCACGGTAGGTCATAGTATTGCGCAGGCCGGCGCAGTAGCTGACGCTAGAGGTCAACGCCCCGCGCCCCCGCCTTATCGGAGCGTAGACTATATTTTTGTTGGGACAGCCAAGTCGGATAACAAGCTCATAACTTTGTGGTCTTCTTTTCTTTTTTCTTATGGCTACGCACGGTTTGTGCGTAATGAATTATTCATATCGAAAAAGAGGGCCGCGCGGACCGAACACGGAGGAAGATTTGGTTCAAAGCCATGATGTGGCCACTATGCTATAATATTTCACTGTTCTTTATGAATTATTGACTGAATGCATTTTTACTACATAAATCACGCGTTTTTATTTAGTAAACGACACTATAAATAATTTAAAAGTCCAATGAAAAATGAGCGTGGCACTCATCTTAGCTCCAAACCCCCCCCCCCCCAAACCAAAACTCCCGCTATGTGGTCTTTCATGATATCTTTTTAAAATATTGTACATAGATTCTTTATTTAAAAATACTGGACACGTGTTTCAGGTTTCGCATAAACAAAAATAATGTTGTTTATGAAATACCATAACAGAATACTGAACTTATGTGGTTTAAACAGACATTGGCGCCTGTTCTATTCTGTCTCCTGCTTGTTATGGAGGGAAGTGGAAAAAATATCTTTTTTCTTACTCCTCCGCTATTCTTTTCTGATTAATTTCGTTGCGGGACCCAAGATAGTTGAATCGTTTCTCCGGGACTTGTCGAGCTTCATTGCTCGGCGTTTTTCTGGCGGTCTCCATTGTTGATTCTGGCTTTCAGGAGTTGCAGTGGGTTGGGAAAAGTGTGGCGGGTTCTGTCCTAAAAAAAAAAGACAATGGCGCCGATTCTGTTGTTCACAAACTAAACTAATTTTAAGTTATCTGCATCTTTTTCTTTCCATGTCGTTAAGAAAAGGATAGAAGATGACTTTATAGTTTAATCCTGTCAAATTAAGATACTCCACAGACAGATTAGACGCGATTAAAAACATGGCGTCTAAAACTACGCTAGTTTACGCCAGGAGCGCACTAATTTGACAGGTCGAAACTGACGTTTTATCTTCTGTCCTTTTCTTAACGAAATAGAAAGAAATAGATGCAATGAATTTAAATTGAATTTATTTTGCGAACAAGAGAATCGGGGCCAATATAGTAAAAAGTAAGATTTAATATAGTAAAAAAAGTAAAGATTTAATATAGTAAAAAAGTAAGATTTAATATAGTAAAAAGTAAGATTTAATATAGTAAAAAAAAGTAAGATTTAATATAGTAAAAAAGTAAGATTTAATATAGTAAAAAAAGTAAGATTTAATATTGTAAAAAAAGACACTATAGGTATCTTCAGCCTCTACTCGTCCACTGCTGGACACATGCCTTCTTCATGGCACGCCAACAAGCTCGATCCGCCAGTTCTCCGCCTGCCACTACCAGCCACCTTTTTGATGTCGTCGCTCCATATCGCCCAAGGGCGTCCTACGCTACGTGGACGAGTAGAGGCTGATGATGATGATGATGGTAGGTATCTTATTAATAATAATTGTCATTAAAGACAATTATCGTTTGTCATATTGCAGAATAACGCAGTAGCGACGGCGTTGACCTTAAAATGCATAGCAGCCCTGTCGCTCCGCGAGCCGGCTCACGGCCGACAGTTCCTGGACTGCGGCGCTCCCGACGTTATCATTGAGTGCATGAAGGTGCATCCTCATGATGCTTCAGTTCAGGTGAGTCTTCAGAAAGGTCACAAATTCTTTAATAAAATCATAAATTTTCACTTCCAGAGAAATCATAGCTTTAATTTTTAAACGTTAGGAAAGCATGGATTTTTACCAGAACTCTTTCTAGGTTATTACCATTAATTTTAGTTCGGTCTTGCTGCATATGTAGTTAAGTTATTGCGTGGCGTAGCACATAACCCAGGAGTGCTACGTCAGCTAGAGCTTCAAGTGATACTTACCAAGTTCCTATTCTGTTCGCTGTGTGATTTGTTCTGTTTCGCTGTCAAATATCAGACAGTGGATACGAGATGTGAAAATAAAGTCAACTAGTAAATTATTAGTATTTTACTTATTTAATTTTAGATTCAAGCTAACTAGATTGCATTTGAACCAAGTGTATCAAGTAAGCGCTAATCCCACCAACAAACTTACGCCGTTTGGTGGGTTTATTATATGTAAACCAATTGTTGGTTAAAATAGAGCATTTTTTTTTTAATTTCACAAATCTATGCTTAGGAATTATCCTGATCTAACCACACAACCTAATCAAAGGCTGTTTCTCATTACAGAAAAATGCATGCTGGGCAATAAGGAACATGGTAGCAAGATGCCGCGATCAGAACAGCAAATTCCACGAATTGGGTGTGGAAAGTATCCTCAACAGTGCCTACGAGAAATTCGCAGATGATTTCGGCTTCGACATAAAATCGGCTTTAAGAGATCTTGAATGTGATGTGAAATTGGACGAGCAGTGGACCGGTAAAGGGATAGAGTTGGATCATTGAGGGTAGATTTAGATTTTTATTGGCTAGAACTGCTAGAATTGGCTAGATTTATCAGCTATTTTTGTAGTATCTTATGAGCACGAAATTGGCCTTTTTTTAAGACTACAAATGAGATTTTTTAAATTAAGATTTTATTTTGAATTCAAATACTTAATACAATATATTAATACATTTAAGCTCAGGTACCCACGAAAGACTTTTCCGCGTACTTGATTTTCAATTAATTTATTCCCTTATTCATAAACGTTGCTTAAAGTTAACTAGTGATTAGCGATTGCGACGTTTGCACATCACTTAACTATAATAATAGTTTATGATTAAAATTAAGTGACGTTAAAAGCCCAAAAATGTATGGTTGAAGAATCGCTAATCACTAGTTAACTTTAAGCAACGTTTCTGAATAAGGAGTTTGTGTTTATCACGCGCTAGGATGCATTTGGAGTTTCAATGCAATGCAGAACTCAACACCGACTGTTGAAAATGCAGTATGCGATAAAATCTCAACGCGATAATTTTACTTTTCTGTGTGTATGATGCGTCTTGAGGGCACGCATTGACTGGTGAAGTGGGTGTCAGGGATTCGATTCCCGCACGGAACAAATACTTGTATGACCTACAAGTTGCTCCGGGTCTGGCTGTTTGTGTATGTTGGTTTGTATTCTAAGATACAGGAGAAATTCATAGTAAATGTGTAGTAAAAAAATACTCTCAATTATCGAATTACCGCCTTATAGTTTACTTTGGCTCTAGAAAACGGAATACACAGTATACTTATTCTTATAGCTACTTAAGGCAGCTTCTTCATGCATTCCCAAATTGTATTGTGTGATTTCAATATTAGCGCCATTTTTGTCAAGTTGGAAATAAGGCACGTTTACATACGGAGATATTCTTGCTGTTGAGTAATTGTCCAATTTCCATGTGGAGGAAAACACCGGGAGGATACCGGCATGTCCTAGAGTCAAAAACTTCGAAGACATGTGGCTTCTACCAACCCGCACTGGGCCCGCGTGGTAGAATACGGCCCACTCCCTCTGACCGAGAGGAGGCCTGTGTTCCAAGAGTGGGAACATTATAGGCTGATTCCCGCTTATCGGAATCTCCTTGCGATGATCAACAACCCAATAGGGTAGTTGACTAAAAAAAACTAATTAGTCCGCCAGTCAGATTTCCAAAAAATACCTACTAGACACGTATTTTTTCTTTTTTTTTTCATATATACAAAAATGAAGACGACACAGTGCGAGTGCGTTGAAAAATCGTGAGACGTCACTGCACGCTACACTTTTTAGCGAGCAGTGACGTCACCAGCCACCACTCCAGCCCCCTAATCGGCGAACACATATTTGTCAAATGATTGCGACTAGTTGGGATCGTTCGGACCGCCCATTGGTCAGTTTGGTCCAAACGATCTCAACTAGTCGCAATTATTTGACAAAAATGTGTTCGCCGATTAGGGGGCTGATCTTTGATGCCTTTTATATTTGTCAATTTTTATTGATTTGATAAAACAAAATTTACGTATCCAATATTTTTCTATAATCTGAATGACGAACTAAATAGAATATTTTTTTTTTTTTACCCAGGAAACATCCCTATTCTTGGCAAGAATGTATGCCTAACAATATTAACACAAGGTGCTTTGAATAAAAATGCGAATTAATAAAAAAATATTTAATGTTACAATAACATTCAATGATAATTATTATTAATAATACCTACAAACATGTATTCTGAAACTGAATTAAAATCATAATAAATTTTACAGACTATTTATTTTAACTTCCTATAGTATTTAAATCATATTATTGTGATTGTATAAAATGTGTATTTAAAACATTATTTCGTTTTAATTAACAGATTTTAAAAATGTGGCATTGAAAATGTTTACTCCCTTGCAACTGACCTAATGAATAAATTATTATAAAAATCAAAAGTTCTGATTCGAAATAGAAAAGATTATGAAAAGATAAAAATACCACGTTTAGGGTAGCATATATCTATACAGGTTGAAACTAAATTCTAGATAAACTCCAAACCTCGAATGTGTATCCAAAAATCTATATTTAAACAAAGTTCGAAGATGTAAAGTGGGTACTATTGAGTATACAATATGTAAAGAAAACCCTGTCCGACCCATAAGGATAATAAAGGTTAGGTAAACACTTGACTAAATATAATATAAAATTTTACTTAATCATCATAGTAACAATACTAATGAATTTTGAAATAATCCTTTTTTGCCGGGAATTAATTCCAATTTCCCCGAAATTTGGTAATTTTTAAAAAAGTGACAACACCGGTATTATTATAAGCGAATAGCGACGCGACCACGTCACAGGTGCCGCGTGCCCTGCCCCCCGCCGCCCGCGAAATGGGATTGCTTACCGCACATGTATTAAGTTACCTCTTTTTGCGAAATAATATTTATTAGACAGGGTTTTCTTTACATATTGTATATACTACATCCCATGTCTATCTGCAATACTGGACCTTTTAAATATTTCTCAAATAATTGTAGGAGTAGTGGTTTTGGAGATTTTTTCATATATTCGAAAACTGCGACTGCTCAACAAAGCTATGAATGTTGTTGAACTCTCAAAATTAAATCTATTACTATTGATAGTGTTAAGCAATCGTAAGCACAATTCAAAAGACTTGGCATTGCGGACACCAAGCCTTTGTAGACGACAGCACATCGAGCTTCTTTATTAAGTGCTCTACACACCAAGCCCGCCGAAACAACCCGGGGGCTTATGTTTTAAAAAGCATGTCGGCAAAGTTCGCCCGCGCGAGTTGCCCGCCGACATGTCGGCTGCTGGCGTACTCAAGCGCTCAGTTGCCCGGCGACATTTCAGCTGTAGTGACGTGCTAGTATTTTAACTGCCAAATAAGATTCTGATGTCGCGCCGTCGACATGTCACCGGCACAGTTTTACGACTTACAATGACCGAAGCCGCCAACCTAGCCCGCCGGCAAAATGTTGCTGACATATGCCGCCGGGCAGATTTTTCACTTTATCGCCAAAATATTAAGGCTCAAAGTTGATTGGGAATATTCGACAGTTTCGGGTAGCTTTGCCTACAGCTGTTGTCCGTTATAATAACTGGCTTAGGTAGTATAAAAGCATTATCAGACTTTAAATCTAGTATACGTACAAATTAGTCAACACAGTTTAATATCACCTTTGTTATCATCAGTTGTACAATTATAAATCGCATTTATATAACGACAGAAGACAACATTTAAAAACAATATAATTAACAATATAACATTAAAATTAAAAAATGTTCATGAAGAGATTACAAAGACACAGAAACACAATTGGATGGGCATCCATAAGCATTATTGTGCGACGAATAATAAAAATGTAACTTAATAGTATGACACTAAGATTGAAATTTCAATGATAACCTCCCCATTATTTCTCCGCCAATATCAAAATACTTACAAGAAGAATTTAGCCACAACAGCCAAGTATGCAACTATATGATGGTATGTTACCTTCTACAATATGTAAAGAAAACCCCGTCCAACCCATAAGGATAATAAAGGTTAGTTAAACACATGACCGAATAAAATACGAAAATTTACATAATCTTAGTAACAATACTAATGAATTTTGAAATAATCTTTTTTTCCAACTTCCCCAAAATTTGTTAAATTTTTAAAAAGTGACAACTCCCTTTCGTCGGTATTATTATAAGCGAAGATCGCGCGTGCCGCGTGCCCTGCCTCCCGTCTCCCGCATATGTATTGCCATGTAACTTACCTCGTTTTGCGAAATAATATTTATTTTTAGGGAGATTTTTTTTAAGTTTAGCCCGGCTGATTTAAAAGCATTAGTAGAATCAGTTATCGATACCTAAAAATACCTTCATTGACTGGACAGGGTTTTCTTTACATATTGTATAGCTTTACCTTGCAAATAAGGATGGTGCTGTACAACATTGGCCCCTAGCCTATATCGAAAAATCTGATTCATATTAAATATTGTATTCTATACTACATACTATAACAGGGAAATTACTAAACTTTGTACTGACAAATAGGTGGTTTGATAAGAACACACAATAGGCTATTTGACAGATTTATAATTTTTATCTTGATTTACTTGGTTGCGGTTAAGAAGTTCACCCATAGTATTTTTTTTAATTTTAAATACGTATTTCGTAAGAAATATGCAAATAAAGATTCAAAATTCAAATAAGCCGCGAAAACGATATAATCAGCAATATGGCGTTGCGCCTGGTAAGTGACGTCACAAGCGGTTTTCGGTTCTCAGTGGTGTTTGTTTTTAGTTATTATTTGCTGTTGTTATCTAATAAAATGGTTTACAATTGGTGTGCTGTACTGGGTTGTACAAATAAATCGATAAAAACCCCCGAAAAACAGTTTATAAGTTTGCCGAAAAAAAGCGATGATGCGCATATGACGTCATCGCGACATTATCCAATCCGGATCGTTTCACAATGTGTGGCGCGAGAAACAAAAAGCCAAACATATTTTTGTGTTTTGGATATAATAATTGTTATTATTTTTTATTAAAACTCTTGTAAATGATATAAAGAACCCTCATTTTATGCAATTAAAGCAAAAAATCACAAATAATTGAATACTGTCAAATAGCCTATTATAAAATTACTCAGATTATACGCAATTTCTTCATTGGAACGACAATCAACCCGTATGTAATATTAGGTCGTGGTGGCCTAGTGGTTAAAACGCCAGCATCTCAAGTATGAGTATGCCGGTTCGCTTCAAAGTCGGGCAAGTACCAATGTAACTTTTCTAAGTTACATGTACTTTCTAAGTATCTTGGACACCAATGACTAATAACAAGGTGAAGGAAAACAATCTTGAGGAAACCTGGACTTTAAGTCTGAAATCGCCAATCCGCATTGAGCAAGCGTGGAGTTTGCGCTCAATCCTTCTCTGTATGAGAGGAGACCTGTGCCCAGCAGTGGGACGATAAAAAGGTTGATGATGAAATTCATAGTAACAGTTAGCGTTCCGATGTTCCCGCTAACCTGTGTTAAGATGAGGGAAGAAGACCAATGAAGAATTCGCGTGACTTAAAGTAAACTTAAGTAGCTAGAGTTACATCTAACAGGCTCATTTATAAATAGAGAGGTTGTCGCCTCGAATAGATGATTATTATCTTTTTGTTTTTATAATTATAAACCAGTGCTTGACTGCAATCCCGCCTGATGGCAAGCAGTGATGCAATCGTTGATGGTTAAAGCGCGCTAGTTTATTAAGAGCATATTCACTCAAAACAACTGAGTGAATAGGAAAGAAGACGGCAGTTGAGCGAGGTGATGCAATGTTAAACCCATTGATCCATTGGTCCATTAATCTGGAGCCCTCCACGACCAAACTCCCGACTCAACAACATTTGACGCATCGTACCCGGCACACATCGTAACACAACTGCTAAGACCCGACCTCCGTACGGCTTTACCAGACATCATGCCGGAACACGACGAATCGCTTGGCGGCAAGACTTGTCTGGTGGGTGGTAAATTCTGCCAGCAACCGATGTTATGGCCTACCACCGAGGCCATATTTAAATACCTACATGGATACGATAATCGCGTGGCGAGTCTTAACTCTAACTGTATAAACGAGCTTTAAAGTACATATTTTACAAAATAAAGCTGTCATGACAATGTCAAGACATTCTATAGTGATGTGCCTTCTCCAGAAACGTGTTGATGTTCCATTCATTATTTTTCATTATCTTCTGCCCGTTCATTATCGTGTGAACCATTATTTTGTTGTTGTATTCCAGATTTGATAGCAGCTGGAAAATAAAAATACGAGAATTAGATACACGGTTATTGATAAGTTCTACTACTGAATGGACCACATACTACTCGCGCGAGGTAACTGTGCAACTGGCTGGAATGCGCCCCCTCTGTCGCTTCCCCGCGCGACAACCCGCATTCGCCGTAAGCGCTTAGTAGCGACAGCATCTTTGTTACGATTGTCTATATACAGTTTAATAATTACAGTTCTTTTTTAACCGACTTCAAAAAGGAGGAGGTTACTCAATTCGACCGTATATATGCTTTTTTTTATGTTTGTTCGCGCATAACTTCGTCGTTTATGAACGAATTTTGATAATTCTTTTTCTGTTGGAAAGAAGACGATCCCAAGGTGGTCCCATGATAAGGATATCAGGGTTTGATGGTGGAAGACCAGAGAAAACAAGGGAAACTTTCAATAATTGCAGGGGCGACTAGTGCATTTCTTAGCATTTTCATTAAGTATTTTAAAGCACTACAATTTAATAAAGGTCTGGAGTAGATCTGATGATGGAGCCGGGAGACAGTCGAAGGAACTCCTCAACAATTCACAGCAGCTACCTTGTGTTTGGGCCCGATTAATTTGTATTGATAAGAACTTTACACCTAGATGGGTTGTGACTGTCATAAGAGCTCTGATGATGAAGACAAAGGCCAGTTCCGGGAACTCCTCAACGGTTTACAGTAGCTAATTTGTGGTTGGACTTCATTCATTTATATTGATGAGACCATTTCATCCACATCCACCCATTGGGTTAAAATAATAGTCTGCAGTAAATTTGATGATGAAGACCCCGTAAGTATTCCCTCAACTGCCTATACAGTAAAATTTAAAATAAACAAAATTACGTCGTTTCCCAACTATATTTGCGTCAGCTTCCAGTCTGACCGGATGCAACTGAATACATAGTACTTTAAACAACTAAAAAGTGTAAAATAAAAACTTTTTTACAAAAAAAAACAACCGACTTCCAAAAACCACCACAAAGTGAAAAATAACTAATTTCGGAAGTCGATGTTAAAAAACGAATATACAAAACCAAAGACACCGACTTCCGAAATTAGTTATTTTTCACTTTGTAGTGGTTTTTGGAAGTCGGTTGTTTTTTTTTGTAAAAAAGTTTTTATTAAGTTTGTTTTTGTTTTTTTACATTTTCGACGCGTAGTGAAGCCTGTTGGTTGCACCAACATTATATTTCAGTCCATATGTATCAATTTAATTGCAAAACGTGATGAGTAAAATGACCCTGTATTATGACGCTTTATCATCAAAACGACCTTTTATTAACATAAAAAAAATATATATTTTATAATTTTTTAAATCGCCAACCCGCATGAAATCGCCAACCCGCATTGAGCAAGCGTGGTGATTACGCTCAATCCTTCTCTGTATGAGAGGAGACCTTTGCCCAGCAGTGGGACGATAAAAAGGTTGATGATAATGATGATGAATTTTTTAAAATAATTCTCATTTTATTGCAAACGGTACCCGTCTGAATGACGTCACAGAGCGAAGTGCACAGTTAACTCGCGAGAGGTATATTTGTGTGACGCTTTCCTGAAAAGACCATGGCGACAAGAAAAAAACTTCTTTGAAATGACAGCAGGTCAAGCTACCCGAAACTGTCAAAAATTCCTTCAACCTTGAGCTTTAACGCGTTCTACATAAAGTTGAAAATGTAATAAAGAAATCTGACAGATTGTAGTAGCTTGATGTGCTGTTGTCTGTACAAATGCAGTGTTTTCTTCTGGAATTTTTCAATGTTAGCCCGGAGTCACCCATCAGAGTGACTGGTCATAGGCTCGACCTCTATATCTATATCTCCTCACATCTCACCTTTCGGAGAATATGGCCCTTAAATGGAATATGCACCTTATGTCAATGGCATAAGGTTTAATATTGCCTGACATGCCGTACGTAACCTTGACACCTAGGTATTGTAGAGGTATTATATAAAAAAATGCTAGACCTAGGATGGCCTATCGAATGGTACAGGGTTCATCAATATTGACAACGAAGTGTCAACATCGAAATTACTGAAAACTCGTCTGCTGTGAAGTACCTGTAGGCACCTGCTAAACGTACTCGAAATTAAGCGTTATTAGTATTACTTCTAGACAAATCTGGAATGTTCGATTAGCTAGCCTATATTAAGCGGCGTGACACTAGCGCGACAGTAATAGTCAGTCTGCATTTGACTATAGAAGTGAAACCAGCGATAAGTACGGAGTGATAATCGTGAATCTACAGCGACAACTGCAACGAGAACTTTGAGGACTACATCGGGTGACTTCCGTAGTGTTGTTGTGTGAATACGACATGACTTTGTGGACCTAAGTGAAGACTTCGGCGCGACATCCGCTACCTTCTAATTGTCATTACTTACTATTGACTGTACCTTCGTTGACAATAAACTTCGTAACCCCTAACCGGCATTACCCATAGCCCCTAACAATATAATTTATTGGGAAGCCCGTCGCTAAATAATAACAGCCGCAAAGGTCGATAGGTCAGGTTAAGCAACGCTTGGTTTGCGAATGGGTGACTATCCATAGCGAGAGCCCTCCGAGCCTTCGAAAGCACATAAAGCCGTTGCTAGCTGCCATTTATAGATATCTGACAGTCGATATGGGTAATCGGAAGGCTGAAAGTCTGAACCATTCTTACCAAGGGGTATCGTAGTACCCAGTGGGTTATGGAAGTCAGATAAGCAGTCGTTTGATGTATTAGGTGTACAAATAAGTTTCTGCCGTTTAACAAATGATGTCCTCACTCAGAGGTTACGTTGAAAGTGTCAGATGTAAAATGTGATATCGTAAGTTCAGACATCTGGTAAAAACGTAAACTTAAGAGTATTGGTGACTCTGTACCAGTATCACATATTTATTTTTGTGCAAAAATGCCATGTATTGTGCCGATTAACCGTCATTTGCGGGAAATTTTTCTTTAAATTGAAGAAATTTTCAGCTGAGGCCCACTGATTGCTTGTAGAAGCTTATGGTGAAGCTTATGGTGGTGCTTTAAGCGAGAGAGAGTCGTGAGTGGTTTCAAAAGTTTAAAAACTGTGAAGACAAAGAACGTAGTGGAAAACCGAAATCGTACGAAGACACGGAATTGGAAGCATTATTGGAGGAAGATACACGGAAGAGGGAAAATGCGCCCATTGCTACTCCAGATATGACAAAATTATCCTCCTACATGATAATGCTCGTTCAAAAAACGGCGAAAGCTTATGTGTATACCTATTAAAATATTGGTATCCAGCTGAATCCGGTCGACTCGTCGACGAGTCAACTAATTTGGGAAAAGGCTTGTCAGTTGATGGTGAAATGTGATTTTATTAGGACTTACCTTAGGAGTCAATAAGAAGTACTGCGTGTTGTCACATTCTGTCGTCACCTTTACCAATAGCTCAAACATTTTGCGTTCGTTTATTGGATCCATGCCTTGATTTATTTCATCCACGCATCTGGAGAAAAATATACGTTGGTAAGTTTCTCTAAGACGCATCAATTCAAAGGTATTCATTTTAACACTACTCCGATACAGTGATAACGTTCAAGTTAAGGTTTTTAATCAACTGTGTTAAAGAAAATTTTACGATGACAGGGATAGAGAATACACACGCCACACTTCAAGCGTGCAGTCCACCGTTTAGTGGAGAAATCGCGAATTCGAATGTTTGCTTCAAGGAAATGCCGGTTTCCTCATTATGTTTTCTTTACCGCTTTGAAAGCAGATGTGATGAAATAATTTGTCTGGTTGGGTACATCAATTGTGGGCGTTACTACCACCACAGCTACACGTGTGGCTGGCGCTATAATAATGTTAGGTCCCCGCGACATCCCCCCACCTGAAGGGCACGTTGGCTCGTCGCTGCAGCGCCAGCAGGTACAGCGCGGTGCTCAGCGCTCGCTCGCCGCCCGACTGTGTGTGACGCGTCAGCTGCTGCAGCTGCTCCGATGCACGGAAGCACACCATGATCGATATGCCGTACTTGTCGTAGTCCTCCTGAATATAAAAACAAATAACAATAAATAAATCTATAGAACGATAAAATCTTTCATTCAGTGCAACAAACACTATAATGGGTGTATCTGACATCGACGCTTAAGACGCTGTGAATAGACAACTTTTAGGTATTTGAGGGGGCGAAGCAGACGAAGTGGGACACGACTAGCCCCGCCCACTGCGGGGCGCTCCGCGCGAGTACATCGATGCGTGATGCGTCGTGCATCGAGAAATACGCACGTTCTATTAAATCTATACCAACCATTCTCTATTCCAACTACATTTAGAAGCGTAATTTCACAACCCAACCGCGAAGCATGGTTGGCTCTGTTCGTCACAGTCCCGGTTCGCATTAGACATCCGCGGCGAGCACCAGGTTCGAATCCCACAACCGTTTACTTTACCTTGCGATTTTCGAAAATGTATATTTTTTACATATTTTCATTTTTTATTATTACTTTTGTTTTCTTTTTTATTTTTATTATGCGCTTTGTTCGTTCTGCTTAAATTTTTTGTGTTCTGTCCTTTTTTCATGAAACTGTTAGAAATATATCATTTCTAGAAATTACTATTTATAAACAGCTGTTTAGAGTAACTGTTAAAAAAAATACATTTTTGGATATTTAAAAAAATAAAAGATTTTTTCTTCAAAACTGCAACTCTTATCGAAGTCGGGTTTGTACTAGTGCTTAGAATGATGACACAACACAAAAAGATTGAAATAGATGGAGGCACTTGGAGGAGGCCTATACCGAAAGGGGCCATGAATAATGCAACAAAATGAAATCTAAATTTACTATTATGAACTATTATCAAATTAACTGTTATTTTTATTGTTTTTCTTTTGTTAAATTATATTATGAACTAAGAAATTCATGGTTAAATAAAGGCTTATTATTATTATTAATTTCTAGAAAATTGTAGAAAGAAAATTATAACGAATTGATTTTAAATATTAGTTTGCATTATAATTGTTACAAAAAGAATATATTTAAAAAGATGGAATAATTACTAAAAAAAATACAGAAAATCGGCTAAATTAATAATAATAATTAAAAAAACTATTGCAAATAAGAAATCCAACAAAAAGCATACAACGTAAAGCTGGGGTTTGAACCCGAACACATACAGGTGAAGAAAAATTTGCCGCGAAAAAGTAAAAAGAAAGAATAATTACAGACAAAAATCAAATAAAATATCGGCAAAAATAGAACAGTAAATTAAAAAGCATTTATTTCAATTAAAACCTACAAAAAGCATATAATGTAAACCTGGGGTTTGAACCCGGGCAAAAACTAAATATGATTATTCATCAACAGACACGTAAATATAATAATTTTTTGTGCGGGGTAAAGCAAAAACTGACATAGGTCCGTCAAGCAGGGCGCCTCAGCGGTCACTGTCGCTAAGCAAAGAAGTGAAAGAGAAGGCGATTGACGCCGCGATGGAGCGACGTTTCGTTCACGTTATTTATCATTAAATACATTATTTATTTTAGAATATCTCAGTTAAATCGATAAACAAAAACAATGGTTTCATTTACTATTATATTTTACATCGCTCTTCTCAATTTTATCAAGATTTGATTATTAACAATACAGTTACAACGGTTATAAATTCAATTTTAGTGGTTACTTTAGATTTTTTTTTCTATCGAGAATATTAATTCAAAACGTGTTTTGAAAACAATGGTTTCCTGCTACATTTAATCTAGATTAACATATAAATTTTTGGCTGCTCTGAAATGTATACATTTGGCTAAAAAACTGTTTTTTGAAGCCTATTTTTACTGAGCACAGCGCCTTAAAGGAGTACCATGGATCCAGTACATGATTCTGAACCCCACTGGTGGAATTTTCCGTCGGCTTCTTCCTGATTTAAAAAAGCAGTTATTTTCCCCTTAGACGACCCAAAAATGTTATTCTTTTGTAATCCAACACGACATTAAACTGAAAACTAGTTAATTCGCTAATGACACAAAAAGCGCAGTGTAGAAATCGAAAAATCTATTCGATCGGTTGATTTACTAGATATCACTTCAGGGGTGGGGTCAACGACTCCCCTAACTATCTCCGGGCTGCACGCGCTTCCGGACACTCTAACGTAGCCATAAAGAGAGTAGACATCTGTTGTATAGGTATGTGTAGCTATTTATATGCAGTAGCTACGCCACCCGTCATTCTTTAATAAATGTCAGTGCGTTGACAGCAGTCTTGCGTTTCACTTGTCCTTCGCTCGCATACGTAACATTGGCGACGAGTACCCACGTGTTTACTAAAAGAGAAAAAAAAAAAATGTCGTCTACATTTGGAATTTTGCAAAATTTCGACCATAATGTACATACTTGGAGTATGTACAAATGCAGGTTGATGCAATGGTTCATCGCAAATGACATAAACAAGGAGAAGGACCCTGCGGGAGTAAGACGACGTGCGATTCTACTCAGCGCACTCAGCGAGGGCACGTACAAACTCGCAGCCGACCTTGCGCTGCCCAAAGAGGTACAGGACGTGTCATACGAAGATATCCTCATACTACTGGATACCCATTTCACACCGAAACAGGTTGGGTTCAGCGAGCGCCATCGGTTTTATGCCGCTGTTCAACTTCCCACGGAAAGTCCTTCGGAGTGGGCTGCCAGGCTACGTGGCCTGACGTCGCAGTGCAACTTCAATAACGTCGAGGAAATGTTAAGGGATCGGTTCATCATGGGTATGCTGCCGGGAGTAGAAAAAGAAAAGATGTACGTGCGGGAGTTGGCGGGCCTCACGCTGAGTAAGGCCCTGGAGCTGGCCGAGGGGCTGCGCAGCGCGCGCGCCGCCGCGGCCAGCGCGGCGCCTGCACCCGCGCCGGCGCATGAAGCTGATCAGTGCTTCAAAATCGTATTGGAAAAGTGAAGTGTGCGGTCTGTGGTTATACTAATCATGCAAAAGAGTTGTGTCGTTTCGCAAACTATATGTGTAGGAAGTGTAAAACGAAAGGCCATCTAGCCCGTATGTGTAAAAAAATGAACTATGTTGCAAATGAGAGTGTTGATGATAACGGCGATGACGGTAAGCTTTACAATATTTGTACTTATGACGGCGAACCAAAGACTGAAGTAGTGAATGTCCGAGGAGTGCGAATGAAGTTTCAGATCGATAGCGGATCAGCTGTTACTGCGATTTCCGAGAAAACTTACTTAAAACTATTTAAAGATGTGCCATTGATCAACACAACCAAGCGTTTATTTACATATACAGGAAATAAAATTGAATGCATAGGAGTTGTACGGTTGCCTTTTACTTACACAGGCATTAAACATACATTAGATGTACACGTAATTCGCGACGGAGGCCCTCCACTTTTAGGTAGGGATTTTATATCTAAATATAAACTAACAATGCTTCCATTACATTATTGCGATTATTCAAGCACCATTTGTAAACAGTTACAAAGTAAGTATCCCAGTGTTTTATCAGATAACCTTGGGGCATTCAATAAACACAAAATTAAATTAAATTTGAAGGTAGATGCCAAACCAATTTTTTTCAAACCACGGCCTATAGCTTTTGCTTTACGCGATAAAATAGATATGGAGATCGACCGTTTGGTAAGTGCTGGTATATTAAAACCGGTCTCGTATTCAGAATATGCGTCACTTATAGTGCCGGTGTTGAAGCGTGACGGCTCGATACGTCTGTGTGCCGATTATTCAGTAACGATTAATAATCAGTTGTTAGTTGATCAATATCCTTTGCCTACCGCGCACGAATTGTTTACAAAGCTGCACGGGGGACAGCAGTTCAGTAAGTTGGACTTGTCTCAAGCATATTCCCAGTGTATTTTGGATGATGAATCACAAAAAATCACATGCATCAATACTCATAAAGGTTTGTTTATGTACACTCGATTAGTGTTCGGCCTCGCTTGCGCACCGGCTATATTTCAGCGAATTATGGGAAGCGTGCTGTCGGGCATGGATGGAGTATTGTGCATGTTGGATGATGTGTTAGTTACGGGGGAGACCAGAGAGGTACATGTAAATAGATTACATGAAGTGTTGCGACGGTTGCAGGACGCTGGGCTTACACTTCAAAAATCCAAGTGTGATTTTTTTAAGGATGAAGTAGAATATTTAGGTTATAAAATAGATAAACATGGGTTGAAAAAATCGCCCCAAAAGGTTATAGCCATTTTAAAGGCCCCAGTCCCGAAAAATGTTGGCAACTTGCAATCATTTCTGGGTCTTGTCAATTATTATCGAAATTTTGTGCCAAACGCATCATCTATTCTTAGCCCATTATATAGGTTGCTTCAAAAGAATGGTAAATGGCTTTGGGATTTGGAACATCAAAACGCATTTAACACAATTAAAAAAAATCTTGCATCGGACCAGGTTCTGGCGCACTTTGACACAACCAAGAAAGTTATCTTAACAGTAGACGCGTCACCGAGCGGACTCGGTGCTGTGTTGTCGCAGGTGGATAGTAACGGGGAGGAGCGCCCTGTATCATATGCTTCACGTACGTTGAACGCGGCTGAACGCAGGTATTCTCAGATACAAAAGGAGGCAACAGCCATCATATTTGGGGTACGCCGATTAGATCTGTTCCGTTTACACTCCGAACTGATCACAAACCGCTCATCAGTATTTTTGGGCCCCATCGTGGCATACCGGAAGTGTCGGCTAATAGACTGCAGAGGTATGCAATATTTTTGAGTGGTTACAACTATACAATAGAATACATACGTAGTGGTAATAACTGTGCTGATTACTTATCCCGCGCGAGCATAAGCGACGACACGGAGGGCCGCTCGGTGAGCGGATTAACAGAAATTGAAGATAAGGCTACTTATGTCAATTTTGTAGTCGACGCTAGTTTGCCTATTACACGAGATTTATTACTTGTGGAAACACAAAAAGATAAAAAATTGGCTAAAGTGGTAAAATATATTTTAAATGGTTGGCCAAGGAAAATAACCGATCCTAGTATATCCCCTTATTTTTTATGTAAAAACCAATTATCCGTAGAAGATGGTATTATCATGCGGGGCCACAAAGTGGTCATACCAGAAGTACTGCGGAATAGAATAATGTCCGAGCTTCACCAGTCACATTTAGGCATAGTAAAATGTAAAGCTGACGCGCGTGGTAGGGTATGGTATCCGGGAATCGATAAAGCTAACGAAACAATGATAGCGAGTTGTAATATTTGCGTTCAGCTCAGGCCTTCTCCGGCGCGTGCACCGCTTGCTGCGTGGCCGCACCCTCATCAACCCTTTTGGCGTGTACACATTGATTTCCTCGGCCCAATCAAAGGTCAGACATATTTAGTGTTAGTGGACGCGCATTCCAAATGGCCCAAAGTTTACAAAGTAAATAACACATCCTCGGCTGTAGTCATAGCCATACTATATGAATTTATGTCAAGGTTTGGTTTGATACACACGTTGGTCAGTGATAATGCTACATCTTTTGTATCCGAAGAATTCAACAATTTTTGCAAGTTAAATGGAATATCGCATGTAACATCTCCTGCTTATCACCCAGCTAGTAATGGTCAGGCGGAGAGCTATGTGAAAGTAGTGAAAAAGGGAATAAACTCGTGTTTAATTATGAGTAATAACCCGGACAACAGACACAAAAATTTATTAAAATATTCATTAGATTACAGGAATTCGGTTCACACTACAACAGGCTCTTCACCAGCGCAATTGGTGTTTGGTCGTAAACTTCGTTCGCGCTTAGATTTGTTGAATAAAGACGCGCCACCGCCATCATCCGACACTCTCACTAATGTAGTGAAACACAAACAGTGTTTGCAGAGTAAAGCTTACGGAGGTACAAATAAACAATGTTATAAGGCAGGTGATAATATTATGTATAAGATGTATAATATAAATAAAAAATTCACTTGGAACAGTGGTGTAGTTATAAGACGCATAGGGAAAACTATTTAGTAAAGGACAGTCAAACATTGCGACAGTTGAAAAAACATACAAATCAGCTTATACCCATGAAAGGAACGGTCAACGATGTAAACAGTCAAATACAAGCGAGCTCGGTGGGTACACCCAATGCAACATCGGAATATGACTTGACGTCGTGTGATGACGAGTCATCCGCTGAGATTCAGGACAGTGAAGCGCAAACCCAAGAGGGGGAGAAAGAATGTGATCAAGTGACGCTACCACCAGAACCACCACGCCCTGAACCCGATTCAGCAGAAGGAGACGAGGAAGAATTCCACGACGCTTCTCCGACTGGTGAGAGGGGACAAGCAACTCAGCCGGAGCCCGAGCACGCTCGTTATAGATCAGAAATGACAGACAAAGCGTTACGACCCATTCCTAGGGTTAATTATAAGCCGTTTTTTTAGTTTAACATTACTTATAAGGAAAACTATATTGTTATTTAAAGGGGGGGAAATGTTGTATAGGTATGTGTAGCTATTTATATGCAGTAGCTACGCCACCCGTCATTCTTTAATAAATGTCAGTGCGTTGACAGCAGTCTTGCGTTTCACTTGTCCTTCGCTAGCATACGTAACAACATCCTTTTGCTAGCCGTTGTCTCTATGTCGTCACATATCAAAGAAATCGTCGGCTAAGTGTATACTTTCTGGGCAAAAAATGGAATCATAAAAAAAGAGCAGTATAAAGGAATGTAACTGCACGTCAACGTAGTCATCCGGGGATACGAAGCACTAGGAAGATAATGTCGGAGAGATTTTTTTTGGCTTGGAATGAACAAGGACGTCGGGACATGGGCTAAGAGATGCACATACTGTCAAAGGTCTAAGATCAGTCAACTCTGTCTCACAGCTGAGAGAATTTCCTAGAGCAGTCAGATTCAAGCAAATCCACATTGACATCGTGGGACCACTACCAATATCTCAGGAGTACCGATACTCCGTGACCATCATCGACCGGAAAACTAAATGGCCTGAAGCTATACCCGTAACAAACATCACCGCCGAGACTGTTTCTACAGTATTGATTAGCGGTTGGATTGCGCGATTTGGCTGTCCCGTCACGATCACAACTGATCAAGGATGCCAGTTCGTGGCAGAACTGTTGCATCAGCTGGCAAAGCGTATGGGAATCAACAAGATCCACACGACTCCTTATCAACCGCAAGCTAACGGACAAATAGAAAGATGGCACAGATGCCTGAAGTCAGCTCTCATAGCTACTTGCAACGGTGCCAACTGGGTAGAGGGTACCTATGGTTATGCTTGAACTTCGCACAGTTGTACGCATGGGCGTAGCCACACTGGGGCAAGCTGGGGCTGTTGCCCCACCCTGACTCTGATCTATAAGGTGGATAATTAAACAAAAAATAAAAAGAGGGGGGGGGGGGGTTGACTGCTGCCCCACCCTGAGTCCAAGGCTGGATACGCCCATGTGTATGACATACGGTGCAACATTGCGTTTGCCAGCTAATTTGACGCTGACAACAGTAAAACTTCGGTCAAAAATGCCGTATACGTCACGCAGATAGCAAACTACATACGCTGCAGACGGAACGAGACGGTGAACAACAAACAACGCGAGTCTGAAATGTTTTGTGCACAAGGAGCTACAGTCATGTGATTATGTTTTCCTTACAAGAGACATGATCAAGAAATCGCTGCCTCCTCCATATGAAGATCCCTACAAAGTCCTGGAACGCGACGGAAAAATGTCCTAGAGCCAAAATTACGAAGACATGTGACACCTAAAAAAGAAGACTGCACAATGCTCCACTGGAAAAAAACCTAAATGCGGAAACCAATCCCGTAACAACATAGCCTGATTATGATTCAGATACAATTAATAAAGTTAATTTCAGATATTCTTGCGATAAAGTTTGTTCAACCCCTCCTACTAATATTACCACGATACAAAAATATAGGGATGTGTCACACGATCAAAACAAGTGTATCGATATCTATTATACCCACAACGATATATCGTTATAGACTATCCAACGCAAAAATAATTTTTCAAATCGGACCAGTAGTTCCTGAGATTAGCGCGTTCACACAAGCAAATTCTTCAGCTTTATATATTAGTACTAGCTGACCCGGCGAACTTCGTTCCGCCTTAAAGGCAATATCACATGACTACTTTTTAAATTAGGATAATTTTAAATAAATGAATACTATTATTCAATGATTCTTTATTTGGGAGCACAATCCTGGCGGTTCTCCGGAAATCTTTAATGTGCTATAATACTCGCAAACAACATCCATTGGCCCAATGCGAACGCCATTGCGCTTTATATGCGTATTGAAACGCTGCCCAATTCAAATCAGTATTTGATGAATTTCTTCTTGTGCTTCGTAAATATCTTGCGCTTGATCTCTGAGGTTTGCTCGACGATTTCGCATTGCCAACCAAGCCGTTTCACGGGCTGCCTCCCTTTGCTCTGGTGAGTGAGAAGCACGAAGTCGAGCCATACTAAGGCTGCGCTCTTCAAGTGCAATTTCTTGCTCTTCTTCAGTTCTTTTTTTTTTTTTGTTTTGGATGGGAAATCATCAAATGACCTCTCCCGCTCTGGGCGGAGCGGAAGGGCGTGTCAGACTTTTATTGACTAAAACCCACCCGAGTTCCTTCACTTGCCTGTGCAACGGCCAGTGCCATGGTTTCTTTTTAACCAACCCGCAACCCTGTGGACCAGTCCTCGTGGACCCCGTCAAGGTGTGCTGATATCTGTTTGAGGCGCGTGTGAAACACAACGCGCCGTCAACCCGGGCCAGGTTCTTACCAGGAGGCTAGCTGCCTATCTCTCGCCGCCCGCAAGCCCGCGCCTACGGTGGTCGGGAGTCCAATGTTGCCTCCCGACCAGGGCGCTTCCTGCGGCGGTTTGAGGCGTGAGGGTAGTGGGATTTCCGCTACCTCACGCGCTCCAACAGCCGTGTCCGGTGAGGACCTACGTCAGTCAGAAGGTGAGGACGCCGTGGCGCCTCTTTAGCTACTCCTCAAAGAGAGGACTTACCGCCGCTATTGTGGCGTGCTCAGTGCTGGATTGCGACAATCACACTTTCCATGTCGCCATGAGATCCCACCGGAGCTCTGTCCGCTGTACTGCGATTTTTCGCGGCAATGGAGTTATGCCTCCTCTCGTCACTCCCACATGTTTTGTTTTTTTTTTTTACACACTATAAACCAGCGCTTGACCGCAATCCTGCCTGATGGTAAGCAGTGACGCAATCGTTGATGGTAAAGCGCACTAGTTTATTAAGAGCCTATTCACTCTAGCCTTGAAGACACTCAAATTGTAGTCCGACGGAAACACCGCCGCTGGCAAATTGTTCCAGTCCCTCAATGTATAAATCATGATATGATAAATCATGCAATTCCCTCGCACACTCCCCGAAATGCATCCTATAGAACACCGAAAGGCTGGCTACTCTACGCCTGTGCTCTAGGCTTTGGAGACCAACTCGAGTTAAGACAGGGTCACCAATCAGCCTCTTTGCACGTCTCTCCACTAAATCCAAAGTGGCCAGGTGACACTTGGCAGCACCAGCCCAAATGTGGCTGCAGTACTCCACACACGAACGGACCTGTGCTTTGTATAACATTAGAAGCTGCCCAGGTGTGAAGTACTGCCGGACCTTTGCGATAACGCCAAGTTTCCTGGCAGCCACTTTGGCCTTGGCGAGGGATAGTGTTTCTCCACAATTTAATGGATGTTATTATACATATCAAAAGTTTCCTTTTAATTACTATTATACTTATAATTACTATTAAAAGAAACCTCATCAAAATATGTTTCGCAGTTTTAAAGATTTAATCATACAAAGGGACATAGGGAAAGAGAAAGTAACTTTGTTTTATAGTATGTAGTGAAGTGCTAAATGGCACAGCAATACAATATTAGAAATTTTGAAGTTGAAGTTTGCTTTGGGGCTTTTATTAAAAAAATTAAACCGGCAGAGAGTTCCTTGCTTTAAATGAATGCATCAACATTAAACCGGTAAGACTTTTTTTTTATATGCTGAGTAGTGCAGCAGTGTGTTTGAACCATTTGTAACAAATGAACCGCTAACTTGTATTTTGACTGAGTTGTTTTGTTATTCTATGTCAGTTGCGTTTTGTCTTATGTCACGTCACACGGGAACGACGGGAACAACGGGAACGGGATAAAAAGTATCCTATATGATATGTCCTTCTCCCAGTTCTTATCTACCTCTCTACCAATTTTGAGCCATACTGGTTAAGCGGTTCTTGAGTTATAAATAGAGTAACTAACACGACTTTCATTTACATAGACTTCATTCAAATCGGAGCAGCCCTTTAGGAGGAATTCAGTGACGTACACACGTACAGCAGATTTAGGAATATACCCATGGAAAGCATTGTCATGTACATTTGTATCAAAGATATCATACCTCCCTCTACCCCTAGAGCTCTTGTTTCAGTCTCTTTAAGTTAAATAAAAAATCTTAAATATTTATTTATTTCTATTTATTTTTTTCTCTTTTAGTTCTTAAGTACAATTTTAGTTAAATAAAAAAAAATTAAATATATTTTTTTTATTTTTTCCCCTATTAGTTCTTATGTACAATTTTCTTTTTAAGTAACTAAAAAAATTTAAAAAAAACTATAAACTTGTCTAAAAACAAAAAAAAAAAACTTGTGATTGACCGGGTTTGAACCGAGGAACACCAGTTATCGCGAGTAGACCATACCAATATCGACTACGCTACAGCCGCTATGTCAAGCCGCGCGAAATTAGCGCCCATATTATGCGTGAAATATTGCGAAAGAGAAAACTCGAAAATATGCGCTTCCCCAGACATAAAACTGAGCTAGATCGATTTTTCGTCCCCGAAAACCACCACATATTAATTTTCAGCGAAATCAATAGGGCCGTTTCCGAGATCACATGCTTCTTCAAGCGATTAGCGCCATCTGCCGGGTTGACTTGTGAATCTAAACGATCCAGGTCGCCACTCAAACGCATACAGAAAAATTCATTAAAATCGGTCAAGCCGTTTAGGAGGAGTTCAATGACATACACACGTACAGCAGAATTATATATATAAAGATAGATTAACATAAAAAAAACAATTAACTATAGCGTATAATGATATTTACATTAAGTGTACATAGTGCTGTGCCCAGGCTCCATACATTTCTGCATCTCCTTTAGATTAAGGGAATCGAGACTAATATTACAATACGGATACTTATACTCACATCGTTTCCACCCTTATCAAGTTTGATTTCGCCAACACAGCCTAATTTTGAAAACATATCGCCAAAGCTCTTGTCAATTTCACGAATTAGCTTCTCCAAAGGTGGCAGCCATTTTGAGCTGTCAAAACAGAAAAAAAAAGCATTTGTTGTAAAATATCTCAACACCACGAAAGTATTTCCTGAAAAGTCAAGCAGACGTACGGACGACAGCATGTGAAGTTGCCCGCTACTGTCAAATATTTTCAGTCAACCTTGAGCCTTAATGCTATACACAAACTACAGACAAAGTCGAAAATCTAATAAAGAAATCTAACAAATTGTAGTAGCTTGATGTGCTGTGGGCACCATAATTAATACAGCACCCTAATTACATTACTCCCCATATTAATGATTTCGAAGCATATTGCTAATCCAATGCACAATCTGTTCGAAAAATGTGTTTGCTCATCAACGTAACCACTCAATGAATGTTGTGCACTGTCAAAATGAAATCCCATTGCTACTGATAGTGACTTACGTAATTACACCGCAGAGTGAACATATTTCTATCAAACAGACTCTCTCATATAAGTTTACAAAATTAGAAACAAAGCTTAGTATGATTATAATCTAGCTAACTAATATACAATATGTAAAGAAAACCCTGTCCGACCCATAAGGATAATAGAGGTTAGGTAAACACTTGACCAAATGTAATATAAAATTTTACATAATCATCATAGTAACAGTAATAATGAATTTTGAAATAATCTTTTTTTCCCGGGAATTAATTCCAATTTCCCCGAAATGTGGTAATTTTTAAAAAACTGACAACACCATTTGTGACGGAGCGAATAGCGATGCGACCACGTGCCGCATGCCCCGCCCCCCTTCACCCGCGCATGTATGCCTATCGGGTTGCCTACCGCACATGCATTAAGTTACCTCGCTATTTCGAAATAATATTTATTTTTTTAGGGGGATTTTTTTTTAAGTTTAGCCCGGCTTTGTAGGCATTATTAGAATCAGTTATCGATACCTACCTAACAATACCTTCACGGATCAGACAGGGTTTTCTTTACATATTGTATAAAGCTGAAGAGTTTGTTTGTTTCAACGCGCTAATCTCAGGAACTACTGGTGCGATTTGAAAAATTCCTTTTGCGTTGGATAGCCCCTCAATCCAGGAAGGTTATAGGCTATATAACATCACGCTGCGGCCAATAGGAGCGGAGCATATCGAAACCTACGCGGGTGAAACCGCGTGGCGCAGCTAGTACTAATATTACAAATGTGAAAGTGAGTTAGTTTGTTGGTTGCGTTTTCACGTGATTTTTTTTTTTTTTTTTACGTAGAGCTTAGCCGCAATCCTGCCTGATGGAAAACAGTGAAGCGATCGTTAAGGGTAAAACGCGCTAGTGTAATAAGCATATTCATTAAAAAAAAAAAACTAAGTTAATATGAAGGAAGACGGTAATCGAGCGAGATAATGGATTGTTAAACTGAGGAGACCAACGATGCTACGCCAGTGAGAGATTGATCTGAAGATCTTCCACGACCAAACTCCCGACACAACAACATTTGGCGCATCGTACCCGGCACACATCGCAACACAATTGCTCAGACCCGTCCTCCGTACGGCTTCACCAGATCATGCCGGAACACGACGAATCGCTTGGCGGCAAGACTTTGTTTGGTGGGTGGTAACTTCTACCGTCAGCCGATGTTACGGCCTACCACCTGAATTTCAGCTGAATACCAGTATTTTACATGAAATGACTGCTTATCAAACCTCCACAACCCAGTTACTGGGCTATTGCAAAGTGGGCGATACCACTTGGTAAGACTAGCTGTTAAGGACTTTCGGGCTTCTAACTGCCCGTAACGACTGACAAAGATTACGGATGACAGCCAGGTCTAACGGCTTAAGAGGGACAACCGGCTACCAGTGGATTGCATCACTGCTTATCATCAGGCGGGATTGCGGTCAGGCACTACTTTATAATGATAAAAAGAAGTATTTTTTCGGAACCTTAACATTTATAATATTTGTAAGGATTATAATCACACTATGCTTTGTTTCTAATTTTGTAAACAGATACATATATTATGTACTAGCTTTCCGCCCGCAGCTTCGCCCGCGTGGAGTTCGGTTATATCGCGCTTTTTAGATTTCCCTCGGGAACATCAAATTTTTCCGGGATAAAAGGTAGCCTATGTTCTTTCTCAGGGTCTAAAGATTGTCTGTGCCAAATTTTATCAAAATCGGTTGAGAGGTTTAAGCGGGAAAGCGTAACAGACAGACAGACAGACAGACGGACGGACAGACAGACAGAGTTACTTTCGCATTTATAATATTAAGTATGGATTATGAGAGAGTCTGTTTGGTAGAAATATGTTCACTCTGCGGGGTAATTACGTAAGTCACTATCAGTAGCAATGGGATTTCATTTTGACAGTGCAACAACATTCATTGAGTGGTGCTTTCTCTATACAAACGTATTCCGCTGTTTTCTTCGTGGATAATGCTTTTAGCGTCAGATCAATTACTTTTTTTCATACAATTTTACACCGTGATTATACGTGTCCGTATCATTTAATTTTTTCCGAAACGTAATTAATAAAATAAATACGATACTTGAAAATCGCGAAACATAACCCATTTTTACCGTAATGTTCAGATGACTATTAGCCAAATGTGATAAGTTTTTGACAAAAAGAAAATAATAGAATCATAGGTATACTTTTCTCTAAATCCATACTAATATTATAAATGCGAAAGTGTCTCTGTCTGTCTGTCCGGCTTTCATGCCAAAACTACTGAACCGATTGTAATGAAATTTGGCACACAGATAAACTAAACTAAAGCTGAGAAAGGACAAGGCTATATAACATTCCGTTATAATATGAAAACGGGAGCTAACGCGGCCGTACTACATATAGCTCCCATTATTTTAACAGGCGCTTATTTTATATCAACTGAATTCTTTTTAATTTACGGGAACCACCGTGCGCTGTAAACTGAAGTCCACGCGGACGGAGTCGCGGGCAAGAGCCCGTTTTGATATAAAAATAATTGAGATCTGTCGTGTTTTGAAAAGAAAACAGCGGAATATGAAACGACTTTTACGACTTTTGGTCAACTTTTATGCAGATAAAATCAGCCTGAGCTGCAACTGTCCTTTTCACACTTTACCGAGAGAGGTTGGAAGCAGCGCGACGGCAATAGTTTCTTCAAATACCTATTTTCCAAGTGTCCCCTCTTAACGTGCTTTCCGAGGCACGAAGGTGTCTCGTTATGTAAAAATGCCCACCCATCCATCGACCGACCGCGGTAACGTTAGCTTAACCTGATCGCTCGACCTGTGCAGCTGTTACAGAACAACTAAACTTTTTGTTGAACTTACCTTATCTGCTTCATTTTATGGTCTAGATTCCTGTTCATAGTACTGGAGCTGTTTACTTCAGTTTCCAATTTTTTTATTAGTTTCTCTCGTTCTTCGTACTCTTTGATTACCTGGTAAAGGAATTGGACATTGCAATTACTAATAAGCTGACTGAAATATATATAGTAATTCGAAAAAGTTAGTACACCATATTTTTTAAATATAGCTCCGGTTTAATAATAAAAAAAATAATTGATAGAGTGATTAAAGAGGAAGCTTTATATGTATAATAACTATAATGACATCTATTAAATAATGGAGAAAAACTATTATTTTTGAGGTCTCTAATGTAATGACCTCAAAAATAATAGTATTTAATAATAGTAATGTAAATAATTACATTTTATCCGTGTTTGAAGCGAAACGCAAGCTGAACCCTACGACATTTATAAAAATAATGTACTGAATATTGTACACATTTAAAAGGTCTACAAAAAAGTCCAGATGGTATATGTCTATCTCTTATGGATATCCCAAAACACGTTTGTCATTTACTTTTTACGAGAAATATTTGCTCATTTTCGAAGCGATTTTAATCAATACAGCATTAATCCAATTTAATAACTTAAACATATTTTGATTTAATATAGTTCTATATTCCCCTTTACAGCATATTATTTAAATGACTATTTTCAAAGATATTACAGATTTGAACATTTCGGAGCGTCGGGTTTGCGGTGGTACCGGTAGCCCGGAGCGAAGGGCCGCTATGTTTTTTATACAACGTTTACAGTTTTTATGTAGTGTATTTAGTATCAGCATTGTACCCGTGCGAAATCGAGGCGGGTCGCTAGTTACAAATATACGTAAAACACCAACTTACCTGCTCATCTCCTTGATCCATACAGTCGACCCTAGTCTGCAGCTCATAGTATTTCTGCTGCAACGTGGTTATATCTGAAGGCAGTATTTCGAAGTCTTCCTTATAAGGGAAGTCTGGGTCCTGAGGTAATTTGTTGTTGCACGATTTTTTGGCTTCATTAAGTTTCTCTTTGGCGTTTGACTTGGCTCTGGCTAGTTGGTTCTCTATGTTTTCTAGTGTTGCCTGTATATAAAAATGAAATAGTCAAATCGGGAATCCAAAAATGATTGGGATTTTCGGATTCCGGATTTACACACCGAGGGTTTTGTACAAGTTTAAGGTTTTCGGAATTTTTTCTTTTGTTTGTGCTATTTACATCTATTATTTTTGTCATATTTCAAGTTATTAGATAATCGGGAAGTATCGCCTATAAGTTTTGATTGCCTTGCGAATGTCAAAATATTTTTTATTACTTTAATTGCGTTGACTTAGAAGATCTTTTTTTCACTGTTTCTAAAGAGATTCTAAAACTATGACCAGGCATTAAACTTACATTATTAATACTTAACAAGCTGGCAAATATCTTTAATAGATTATCAACTTTATCGTTAATCCATTATGGTTCAAGATCGATTGGGAAAATTTCACAGTTCCAAAATGTTCAACTAGGTGGCTATCTTTAATATTTACACCTTACCTGCACATTTAACAGTTCATTCTTCAACTCTCTCAACTCATTTTCTTGATCGACGATACCGTTTCTGAAGAACTCTAGTTTTGTCTGTAAATTAACATAAAAAAGTGAATGTCACATTAAAGCCAAGGGTATACAATAAGTAAAGAAAACCCTGTCCGATCCGTGAAGGTATTGTTAGGTATCGATAACTGATTCTACTAATGCCTACAAGGCATTAGTATCAAATCCCCCTAGATAAATAAATATTATTTCGCAAAACGAGGTAACTTAATACATGTGCGGGCGAAGGGGCACGTGGCACGCGGTCGCACATCGCATAACAATACCGTCGAAAACGGTGTTGTCACTTTTTAAAAATTACCAAATATTGGGTAAGTTGGAATTAATAAATTCGCGGAAAAAAAGACGATTTCAAAATTCATTAGATTGTTACTATGATGATTATGTAAAATTTCATATTTTATTTGGTCATGTGTTTACCTAACCTTTATGACCATAGGGTCGGACGGGGTTTTCTTTACATATTGTATATCAGACGAAAATGGTCGCAGCATAGTGCGTTGTATAAAATTAACAAAAAATGCGGTGGACCGTCTGTCATCTAAATCATCATCAGCCTACAGCGGTCCACTGCTGGGCATAAAGCTCTCCTATTGCACGCCATTCAACTCGATTTTCGGCAATTCTTATTCAGTTACTACCAGCCATCCTGCGAAATTGTCGCTCCACCTAGCCTGAAGCGTCCCACCTTACGTTTACCGATTCGCCATCTCCACTCTAGAACACGTTACTCCAACGGTCATCGGTTCTATGGCTAATATGGCCGGCCCATTAGCGCTTCAGTTTGCTTATTCTGTGAGCGATGTCGACAATTTCTACCAACCTGCCCTGGACCCGCTTGGTAGATTATGGCCCACTCCCTCTCACCGATAGGAGGCCTGTGTCCCAGGAGTGGGAACATTATAGGCTGATTATAATGTCGACAATTATGGTTCTCTGCAGTAGCGGATTTGATCCGTCAGAGACTCCAAGCATAGCTCTTTCCATAGCTCGCTGAGTGGCCTTGAATTTATGGCCCAGGCAGTGAGTGTCCACGTTTCGGCTCTATAACTCAACTGACAGGATGCCCTAGTTGAAGACTCTTAGTTTTTTGGCTCTGTGTAATATGCGACGGGAAGACTATACGAAGCTTCCCAAAAGCCTTTGCATGTTTTAAAAGCCAAGCAAAATTAAAAATCGCTTTTATTGATAATTTTTTTCATTGTTGCCTAGTATCGATAATTGTGTCGAAGTTAGTGGTTATCGATAATTTTATGAAACGAACAAGGTAATTTTGCTTAAGCGATTTTTATTTACTAGGGAATAAGTTCTAACGTAACGTAAATGGATAATATAGTGTTCTACAGTGAGATTATACAGTATGTTAACTAACAGAGGGCGTTCCCGTTAACCCGAAATAGTATACCATACATACATGCTAAAAAAAATATTTCCATTCGAAAAAAAAATTTTTTTTTTAATTTTCCAATAAGAAAATATTCAATAAAAATTTTAAATTGACATGTAAAAGAAACACACTGTACACGCGAACTTGAAAGACGGCAAGGTCGCAATTTGTTTATGATACTACGCTACTATTTTGATTTAAAACAGGAGGTTTCAAATTTATTTAGCTGCCACGGCGTATTTTAATTTCTGAATTGATTTTTGTGTGTTTTCCATAATGGACGCTCTCGGCGTACAATTTATTTCTGCATCGTTCTCACACGGTTGATTTCAACATGAATGATGTAATCAAATATTTGTAAAATTAGCTTGAAAATTTAAAAGAGTGTCCATGAAGTTTCTTGCCCGTTCTTCTCCATAGGTACCTACTCTTTGGAATGGGCGACTAGCTTCATCTTATTGACTGACCGACCTTCTGACAATTCAAAAGTGCCTGTAACTGGTTTATTTGAAATAAATGCTTTGATTTTGATTTTTTTTGATTTTATTTCCAATTAGAATTTTTTTTTATTCGGATTTTTTTATGCTTATTTTTCTATGCTGATATTTTTATTTTAATCTATTAATGATATATATTAACGAGTTTAAGGGAACGCCCTCTGTTATTTAACATACTGTATAACCATCTCATCGTGATAAGTGAGTTGTCATTTCAACTAGGGTTGTAACGGAGCTTCGCCTCCGCTTCCGTTACTGCATAAGTTCCGCAAGAAATCGTACGGACGACACCAGGTCAAGCTAGCCGAAACTTCCAAATATTCTCAATCAACCTTGAGTCTCAAAGCTTAAGAGATAAAGTTGAAAATCGAATAAAGAAATCTGAGAGATTGTAGTAGCTTGATGTGCTGTTGTCTGTACCTTCGCCTCGCCTCCGGCTTCGCACATTTTTTGCAAAGTTGTAACGGAGGTTTATTTACATATTTATAAAACAATAACGCACAAGCATCGACGTTCGACGACCGTCCGGCGCGTGTTGCGAGCGAAACCGTCAAGAATGAACTAGTGCGAGGCGGGAACGCGGCAAATACAATTTGCCTCTCTTAATTTTAATTACTAGAAGGTAATACTATGAGTTACTACTATGAATGTACGTTTTTAAAATAAAGATTTTGTTTTCTTCTTCTTCTTCTCAGCCTATAGAGGCCCACTGCTGGACAAAGGCCTCCCCCAAAGCTTTCCACGATGACCGGTCTTGTGCTGCCCGCATCTATCGGCTTCCCGCGACCTTCACCAGCCCCCTAATCGGCGAACACATTTTTGTTAAATGATTGCGACTAGTTGGGATCGTTTGGACCGGACGGACCAATGGGCGTTCCGAACGGTCCCAACTGATCCCAATTAGTCGCAATCATTTGACAAAAATGTGTTCCCCGATTAGGCTGCAGGTCATCGGTCCACCTTGTTGGGGGCTTCCCTATGCTGCGTCTTCCGGTACGTGGCCGCCACTCCAGAACCTTACTGCCCCATCGGCCATCACTTCTACGCGCAATGTGCCCTGCCCACTGCCACTTAATTTTAACGACTTGGGAGAGTTATGTCAAGATTTTGTTTTAATGAAACATAAATTTCATATTTTTATGTTTCTATATCCACTTTCACCTCCGCCTCCGTTAACCTCCGCTTTCGCGGAGGTAAAACGCGTCGCCTTCACAGCCGCCCCCGCCTCCGCTAATAAGGCCTCTCTTACAACCCTAATTCCAACTATAGCTAGGGATACTATTGACAGCCTTTTTTTTTTTTTCGGGGTGGAAGTCCTCATAGGATGTCCGCCGCCCTAGGGTGGGCGACGGGGTCTGTCAGACTTTTACTGACTAAAACCACCCCGGTGTCTCTTCTATCACGAGCGCGCGTGGGGCCGCGGGAGTCTAAATTTTTCCGCAGCCCCACACTCTCGTGCTGGCCCGGTCTGTCCGGGCCTCGTCTCCTGCACGGGGTAGTGGGGTGTTAAGCTACCCCGTGCATCGCCTCAGAGGCGCGCGCTGACACTCGCGCGCGCCTCCGCCTCGGGGTCCATCGAATAGGGGGCGGGGACTTCCCCATGTCCCTCGCCCCTGGACCCATTCATGGGGGGCGGAAGAGGGCGTCGTCCGCCCTTCCTCGGCGCCCGGTGCGTCTTCTGCGGCCCGGGAAGGGAGTTGAGATCTCCCTCTCCCGTTCCGCAGCTTCCCTCTGCGACATCACGTCCTCGCAGAAGGACACCACCGCGTCCCACGACTCTGCGCTGCCGGCCATCCTCCGCACTAGTGCCGGCAGCGTCAGGTCGCCTCCTACTTCATTTGTGAGGACACGGCGCTGCTCCTCCCAAGCTACACACTCGGAGAGCCTATTCCAAGCTAATTCACCTAACTTTTCATGACACATAAGTTTAAGAAAATCGATAAGTATCGATACAATAGTTACCTTCCAAATATCTGCATTCATAATCTCAGAACACAATGTCTTGAATAATTCTTTCAGCTCGGCGTGTAATTTACATTGCTTCAGCACACAGTCTTTTTGCTTTCTTCTACTCCGTTCCATTTCTTGCTGAATGTTGAACGTCGGTTCTGTCTCTATGTCTTGAACTTTCTTGTTCTGTATTCGGATTTGGGCTGATAATGTACGAACCTAAAGGAAAAGAGTAAATACAGTAGGACCTCGGTACTCCCGCTAGTTCGGTGATCGCTGTAATCCGGCCGGGCAATGGGATTCCGGTGTCCACCGGCGAGGGTAGGTGCGGGCTGTCATGCACGAACCAATGCGCCGTCCGATAAACAAAACACTGACTGATAAACACTATACGTATTAACGTATAGTGTCAATTTAGCGCACTTGCTAACATCATGGTGCTGCCAAGTAAACATACGACATTGACATTAAAAGAAAAATTGCGGATTGTAGAAATGTTAAATAAAGGTGACAGCTACCCTGTCATTGCTCGGAAGTTTGGCATAGGCAGGCCAACTGTAGGCGACATAAAGAAACTAAGGTTAAACATGTGTTTTATTAAAATTAAATATGGCATACTATAATCCGGACGCCTCGATAATCCGAAAATTATCTTGTTTTTGCATCTCCGGATTAACGAGGCCCTACTGTATGTTTATTTGGAAAATTTAAAAAGTAAAATTAATATTGAATACCATTAGGCACTCAATATTAATTTTATCAGTTTTTATATTATTATTTATTTATTTAAATAGTCGATTACATAATTACAATTACCGTTTTGAGAGCTGTCAAATCGGTGAATGAAATCAAATACATACAGCAAAGTACCCGCCTAGGTTCAAATTCATGACCTAGTCGAAGCCGCTGTACGAACTATAAAGTAAAATCTGTCAAAAGTTCACAGGCGTGTCGGCTCTTATTAAATCAAGTTAATCAAAAGAACAGTTTCGTCCTTGACTTGCGATCGTTGTGGACAACTCTGAGACACATAAGGCCATAAATCGAATTCCTAATCTGCACTTATTTGCAAAAAAACAAATGTTGTATATCCTTATAAAAAACAAATGTACCTTATGGCAATGGCATAAGGTTCAATATTGCGTGACATGCCTTGCGTAGCTTTTTAACCTTACATCTTGAGACTTAGGCATTGCAGAGGTACGATCTAAAAATGCATTGCTAGACCTAAGGGGCCGTCCATTAATCATGTGACGTTTTTTTTTGGCAATTTTAACCCCCCCTCCCCATTGGTGATACGTGGTGAGGTTCAAGACTACCCCCCCCCCCTACCCTATATCACGTGCATTTTTAATACCTACCTACAAAGAATCTTAATTGTGTTTTAACTTTTATTTTTGAACAGAAGTACAATGCACACCGCTGGCATGTCCTTTCCAAAAGTATCCGATTATTCTGCAGGCTAGGACAATACAGGTTATACATAAATTTGCCGAAGCCTTCATACGTTGGAGTAATTTTAAGAGACCGACGCAGAAGAAATGGAGCAAACGTCTTGCCATCATACGCATATACTTCATCGCTTTTCGGTTAAGTGTCGCGCGTTTGCCGAAAAAATAAATACACATGATATATTACTACACCCCCCTCCCCCCTGGTGATATTTCGTGATTTTTTTATGGACCCCCCTCCCCCCTTCGAGCCTCGCATGATTAATGGACGGCCCCTAAGGTGACCAATAGGCGAAAAAATAAATCTTTGCCAGAATAACGGCACAGCTGAGCTTAGATTTTTATTGGATGGGAAATCAACAAATGATCTCTCCCACTTTGGGCGGAGTGGAAGGGCATGTCAGACTTTTACTGACTATAACCCACCCGTGTTTCTTCACTTGCCTGTGCGCCAGGGCCACGGTTTCTTTTTTAACCAACCCCGTCACGATGTGCTGACATCTTTTTCTTTCGAAAATCCGCGGCCCTGGCAGGGCTGAGCTCAAACCTTAATCAGAAACTTACTTTCTCAACACCTTCGTTAATAGCTTTTCTCTGCATATTCAGCTCGTTTAAGTTGCTTTCCAAAATCGATAATTTCTTGTCAAACTCCTGCATTTTGTTTCTTTGACTTTGCGCAGTTTGTTCAAATATCGATAATCTGGAATTAAAAGTTGACAACACTGATTGGTTTATATAAGTAAGGAAAGAAAATAAAATTAAAAAAGAAACGAAAGAAAAACGATAAGTGATGAAAAGAAGGGATGACATTTTTCTTTACAATAGGCTATTTGACAGTATTAATTTTTTTGTTATTTTTTTTGCTTTAATTGCATAAAATGAGGGTTCTTTATGTCATTTACATGAGTTTAAATAAAAAATAATAACAATTAATATATCCAAAACACAAAAATATGTTTGGCTTTTTGTTTCTCGCGCCACACATTGTGAAACGATCCGGATTGGCAAATGTCGCGATGACGTCATACGCGCATGAACGCTTGTTTTCTGCAAACTTATAAACTGTTTTTCGGGGGTTTTTATCGATTTATTTGTACAACCCGATACAGCACACCACTTGTAAACCATTTTATTAGATAACAACAACAAATAATAAATAAAAACAAACACCACTGAAAACCGAAAACCGCTTGTGATGTCACTTACAAAGCGCGACGCCATATTGCTGAATAAATCGTTGTCGCGGCTTATTTGAATTTTTGTTTGCATATTTCTTCCGAAATACGTATTTAAAATAATACTTTCGGTGAACTTCTTACCCGCAACCAAGTAATTCAAGATAAAATTATAAATCTGTCAAATAGTCTATTACGATTGCCGCAATGGCTGAGAAATCGACTACTGCGTTTGCGTGTCGCGGGTTCGATTCCCGCACGGAACAAATATTTGTATGGCCTACAATTAGTTGTTCCGGGTCTGGCCGTTTGTGTAAGTGACTTTATATGTTTGTAAACGCACCCACGACACAGGAGAAATTCCAGGTTTGGGGTAGTGATTAAAAAAAAAAGTTTTTTCGGTGAGATGGTTACAGAATCGCAATGCAAGTTTTTGCTTCTTCCATGGGAAAAGACGTGAAATTATACAAAGCTATTTTTTCTTTATACGAAACCTGCCCCCTAATCGGCGAACATGTAAATGCACATGGAAATAGTACAGACTTCAATAGAGCATTTATTGCGCAAAAGAAATGTATACGAGCCATATACGGGATTTCATCCGAGGAATCCTGTAAACCAATATTTAAAAAGCTTGGTTTGCTACCATTGCCTTCAATGTATTGTTACGGGCTAGGGGTACTTAAACGCCGGTTAAGGGTTACGAAGTTTATTAGCAACGAAGGTACAGACGATCGTAGGCAATGACAAGTAGAACGTAGCTGATGTCGCACCGAAATCTTCTCTTACGTCCACGAAGTCCGTATCGTAAATACACAATAACACTACAGATGATACTTCACGTAGTACTGAAAGTTCTCGTTACAGTTGTCGCAGTAGGTATTCTCAAAGATCGCTTCTTAACTGTCGCTGTTTTCGTATCGCTAGTCGAGTGTAGACTGACTGTGCGCCGGCGTCACGGCGCTATATATAGGCCAGCTGATCGAACATTCCAGATTCCTCTAGACGTAATAATAATACCCCATAACTGCGAGGTCACCGGCCAAGTAAGTACCTACGGTAATTCCCGGAAACGGGTTTCTAGAAATTTCGATGTCGACACTTTGTTGACAAAACTGTTGAGACCTGTACCATTCGATAGGCCATCCTAAGTCTAACAATGCGTTTTCATATGGTACCTAGAAAATGTTTAGATCTGGAGAAATAGGGCTTAAAAGTGACACACTGCATGTCACGCGATATTGAACCTTATGCCATCGACATAAGGTCCATTCGTAACAGTATGTATATGAAGTATGTATGTTTGTACAGAAATATAAAAAAAACTGTTCAAAACAGCGGAAGAAGTAGGTTCACGAAGTCGGCGTGACTTAAGAATAGTTCTAGATGATCTGCCTAGAAGTGCTAAATACAATAAAAACTGTGTGGCTATGTGTGTACGTATATTTAACAAATTACCAATTGCACTAAAAGAACTAAATGGCAGCCTATTTAAAATTAAATTGTATAACTGGCTAAATGAATTTTTTTTTATACTGTTAAGGATTTTTTGGACAAGAAACTAACATTTCATCATAATTCTGCATGCTTAATTTTTAAGCTGGTTTCTTATTTTAACAGCTTTGTATACCATGTTTTTCGCAAATATATATTATAAAAAAAAAACACATTTATGTCAAATGATTGCGACTAGTTGGGATCGTTTGGACCGAACGGACCAATGGGCGGTCCAAACGATCCCAACTAGTCGCAATCATTTGACATAAATGTGTTCGCCGATTAGGGGGCTGAACACAATTTGGTTAGAATAAACAACTGAATCTATTCCAATAATTTTTACACCATGTTATATTTTTCCCAAATGCATTTAGAAATTGCTGCAGTGTGGTTAGCGAACGCGAAACTCAGCTGATGGATCACACAGCTGCGATCATAGTACTAGGCGCGTGAGACAATTCAACGCACCGCAACCCCGCGCAGCGCGGGTGCGTTGACCATATTTTTGTTGGGACAACCAAATAAGACAACACGCCCATAACTTTCTAGTTTTTCATGATTTTTTTTTTTGAAATTTTGTACATAGATTTTTTACTTAAAAATATTGGACACGTGTTTATTTATTTTTTTATTTAGGATCTCCATCAAAGGATATACACACATCATGAAAAAAGTAAAAATGGACGACAATATTATCACGAAGGTGTACTCCTTCACTTACAGGAGACCACAGCATGCATAAAAGAAATTACAACGAAGAGGGGTTTTTTTTCTAATTTGGACGTGTATTAAATTTAGGGTTTCGCAAATACAAAAATAAAATTGTATACAATATGTAAAGAAAACCCTGTCCGATCCGTGAAGGTATTGTTAGGTATGGATAACTGATTCTACTAATGGATACAAAGCCGGGCTAAACTTAAAAAAAAATCGCACTAAAAAAATAAATATTATTTCGCAAAAAGAGGTAACTTAATACATGTGCGGTAAGCAACCCTTTCCGCGGGTGGCGGGGGGCAGGGCACGCGGCGCCTGTGACGTGGTTGCGTCGCTATTCGCTCATAATAATACCGATGTTGTCACTTTTTAAAAAATTACCAAATTTCGGGGAAATTTGAATTAATTCCCGGGAAAAAAAGATTATTTCAAAATTCATTAGTATTGTTACTATGATGATTATGTAAAATTTTATATTATATTTGGTCAAGTGTTTACCTAACCTTTATTATCTTTATGGGTCGGACAGGGTTTTCTTTACATATTGTATGTGTCTTGAACGAAGTCGCTGGCGGCCGCTACCGCCAGCGACTTCGTTCGCGAGGAGTTAGTTATGCTCCGCTCCTATTGGCCGCAGCGTGATGTTATATAGCCTAAAGCCTTCCTGGATTAAAGGGCTATCCAACGCAAAAATAATTTTTCAAATCGGACCAGTAGTTTCTGAGATTAGCGCGTTCAAACAAACTCTTCAGCTTTATATATTAGTATAGATAAACTTACTGATTATTAAAATTTCCGATTTCCTCCACATCCACGGTGTTCGCACACAACTTAGCGGGTCTCACTTCAATAGTGGAACTGGACTTCTCACCGCTGTACGCCGAAACCCGGACTACGAATCTGTGGTTCTCTGTAAAAAAATAACAACGTAATGGAAATCAGCATCAACTTGTAATCTTCCCACTGTTGGGACACAGGCCTTCTCTTTTCGAGAAGCAGTGGGCCTTAATCCACCACGCAGGTTCTGTGTTGATAGAAGTCAAATATCTTCGTAATTTTGTTTCATTAGCGATAAGGCCGACCATTGTATATTTTGTAGTGTTGAATGTATTTTTATGTGATGTATTTTTTGATATACATACAGTATACAATATGTAAAGAAAACCCTGTCCGACCCATAAATAAGGATAATAAAGGTTAGATAAACACTTGACCAAATATAATATAAAATTTTACATAATCATCATAGTAACAATACTAATGAATTTTGAAATAATCCTTTTTTCCCGGGAATTAATTCCAATTTCCCCGAAATTTGGTAATTTTTAAAAAAGTGACAACATCGGTATTATTATAAGCGAATAGCGACGCGACCACGTCACAGGTGCCGCGTGCCCTGCCCCCCGCCGCCCGCGAAATGGGATTGCTTACCGCACATGTATTAAGTTACCTCTTTTTACGAAATAATATTTATTTTTTTAGGGGGATTTTTTTGTTAAGTTTAGCCTGTCTTTGTGGACATTACTAGAATCAGTTATCGATACCTAACAATACCTTCACGGATCGGACAGGGTTTTCTTTACATATTGTATATTGTATAAATACATTATTAAGAAATTCCGGATCTCTCACAACACTTTTACCGTTTTGAGAGCAAAAGTGATGAAATAGGCTATTTGACAGATTTATAATTTCTATCTTAAATTACTTGGTTGCGGTTAAGAAGTTCACCAAAAGATTTTTCTTTTATTTTACATAACGCTTTATTCAGCAATATGGCGTGGCGCTTTGTAAGTGACGTCACAAACTTAAAAACGATTTTCGTTTCCGCAGTGGTGGTCATGTTTATCTGTTATTTGTCAGTCAGAAAATAAAAAAATACCACAAATCGCTCCAAATATCGTTAAAAATCTTCTAAAAACGCTAAAACACCTGGGAACACAGAACGACAACAAGTGTTTATGAACGTATGACGTCATCGTGACATTAGCCAATCCGGATCGTTTCACAACATTTGGCGCGAGAAACAAAATCCCAAACATATTTTTGTGTTTCTGGATATATTAAATTTTATTTTTTTCATTAAAACTCGTGTAAATGACATAAAGAACCCGCATTTTATGCATTTAAAGCAAATAATCATAAAAATATTCATACTGTCAAATAGCCTATTATTTTCGTGATAAAATTATCTCGTAAGTGCGGGGCGGTTACCACTTTAATAGAAGTCGCGGGCAGATGCTAGTGTACCAAATATTTTTTGGAATATTTTCGACAGATCGATCGATCAGGTTAAATAACAGACGCACGGGTCGATTCATCAGGTCAAATAACAGACGCACGGGTCGATTCATCAGGTTAAATGACAGACGCACGAGTCGAAAGATCAGGTTAAATAACAGCTGCACGGGTCGATTGATCAGGTTAAATAACAGCCGCACGGGTCGATTGATCAGGTTAAATAACTGACGCACGGGTCGATTGATCAGGTTAAATAATAGCCGCATGGGTCGATTGATCAGGTTAAATAACAGCCGCACGGGTCGATTGATCAGGTTAAATAACAGCCGCACGGGTCGATTATCAGGTTAAATAACAGAGGCACGGGTCGATTGATCAGGTTAAATAATAGCCGCCCGGGTCGATTGATCAGGTTAAAAAAATACCTTTGCGAGGCCCAAAAGACACCTATCTCAGCATAATCCATACTAATATTATAAATGCGAAAGTAACTCTGTCTGTCCGTCTGTCTGTCTGTCTGTCTGTTACGCTTTCCCGCTTAAACCTCTCAACCGATTTTGATGAAATTTGGTACAGACAATCTTTAGACCCTGAGAAAGAACATAGGCTACCTTTATCCCGGAAAAATTTGATGTTCCCGAGGGAAATCTAAAAAGCGCGATATAACCGAACTCCACGCCGGCGAAGCCGCGGGCGGAAAGCTAGTGAAGCGATATTTAAAAAATAAATACCGCAGCGCTATTATGACAGACAATCAACTTACCAGTAAAAAAGAAGTTAATATTCGTGGGCACTTTTCCGCTGTTCTTGAACGTGTGATCGTTGCCTATCGGTATCCTGTGTATGTTGTACTGCTTGCATAAGTAGTTGACTATAGCGTCTGGAGCAGATATAGTGTCCACTAAGTACGTGTAGAAACCCAGGTAGCTGAAATAACAATACATCTATACAGGGTGTCCCAAAAAATCAACGATAAACCGGAAGCAGGAGATAGACCAAGTCATTCCAACTATAAGAAAAACAGGAGAAAAAATCTAGACCCCGTACTTACGAAAATATAGGTATCTAAAAAAAAAAACCTAAAATCAACAACCTGTGATGATCATTTCAACCTTGTACCAAGATGTAACCTTTTGCTCGGTTTTATTTTGAGAACATAGCCCTGAATAATGCTTCTATCAATTGAAGGTTTTTATATTGTTACGGGCTGGGGGTACTAAAATGTCGGTTAAGGGTTACGAAGTTTATTGGCAACGAAGGTACAGTCGATTGTAGGCAATGACAAGTAGAATGTCGCTGACGTTGCACCGAAGTCTTCTCTTATGTCCACGAAGTCCGTGTTGTAAACACACAATAACACTACAGATGTTACTTCACGTAGTACTCGAAGTTCTCGTTATAATTGTCGCAGTAGGTCTTCTTTAAAGATTCCATAATGGTATAACACTGGCATGATTACTAAAAAAATTCTAGACCCAGTCTAGACTTTTTTGTTGTCTCCTCATAGTTGGAATGACTTGGTCTATCTCCTGCTTCCGGTTTATCGTCATTTTTGGGACACGCGGTATATACAAATAAATAAAACTTCTAGTGTCTGTTTGTGATGCCAAACCAAAAGCTTTTAACTAAAAGTTTATGTCGCAGCCACTGGTTCAATTAGTCGTCTAATTAACCGCATAGCGTTCAACTAACGACGTTAGGTTGGAACAATAACCAATCACGTGCGAGCCGGATTGGTCGCAGTAACTAAGCCAGGGCCAGGACACCCCGATCAGGGTGCAAGTAGAAAGAGATAAGCAAGGTGAGCACTACTTTTAAGGCCAGGCAGTTGACTAAACGGCTAATTAATTTTAATTTTGACGACACGCTTGGTGCAGTGGCTGAGCATTCCCGCACGGAACAAATATTAGTATGAGTTTTAAGTGTTTGTAAACGCACCCACGATACAGGAGCATTTCCTAGTGGGGAAACGCTTAAAAGAACAATAGGTTCTAACACACATAATCCGCCTATGTTTCCACTTCTGGCACACAGGTCTCTACTCTTTTAAAGGAAGGCTATAAACGACATGCGATCCGCCTCCTCCTTTGCCTCGCAGAAGGAAGTACGAAACCTTTTTTAATTTTTTTCCAGGGTCGGGCGTAAGAGATCGCCGCCACGAGGACACGGCGGTGCTCTACCCAAGCCGGGTAGACCTCTACCGTGTCCTCAGGGCGATCCACACAGTGGTGACACCCTGACGTTTCCTCCCGCCCTATACGGAACAGGAAGCTCCCGAAACAACCGTGTCCGGTGAGGGCGTCGTGGCGCCTCTCTTTTTTATTATGCTTCCGCCTTTATGGTGCGCTACTTCCTGCGGCTGACCACTGTTACCCAAAACACAAGCCTTGGCTTAGTTTGGGTGACAGTTAGCCAATAAAAGAATGTAAAAACTTGTGACAATAAAGAATTTTCATTTATTTATCTCTAGCCACGCCTCAAAGAGGGAACTTACCGCCGCTATTGTGGCGTGCCCAGCACTGGGTTGCGACAATCGCACTCTATATGTCGCTACGAGATCCCGCCGGAGCTCTGTCCGTCGTAAAGTACGAAACGCTTTGAGTGCGATTTCGACTTGCACCTTACCCTTTCCTGTTCCTCGACTTTTAAATTGAAATTAAAAGAATATCTTTTATGCCACCAAAAAAAGTTCGAAAATGTCCAAGCAGACGTATCTGCCATATAAGCCATCTTATTTTTTATTTCTAATGATTGGTTGGGAGGTGGGTATTTTCTGTTTTCTGGATTTATTTATTTAATTTAAATGTTTTTAGGTATTTATTTAAGTATTCATATTTTCTAACTTATTTGTTTATAAAATGAATGTATATTGAATACTTATTTTATTATTTGAATAATTTACAACGTGTTTAACATATATACTATACACACACACATTTATGCATGTCACAACATTTTTTATGTCATTATGTTTAAGTTTTTCTATCATTTGGATTAGGGTTGTAACGGAGCTTCGCCTCCGCTTCCGTTACTGCGGAAGTTCCGCAAGAAATCGTATCTTCGCTTCCGCCTCCGCCTCCGCACAATTTTTAGCGGAGTTATAACGGAGGTTTATTTACGTATCTATGGAATAAATAGTCCGGCCGCGTTTGAAATGGTCAAGAATCAACTAGTGCGAGGCGGGAATGCGACAAGCACAATTTGTTTCTCCTTAATTTTCATTACAAGAAGGTAATATTTTTTTACCAAGTATACTACTATTAATGTACGTATTTAAAATAAAAAAATTGTTTTAATTAACCATAAATTTCAATTTTATCTATATGTACTTTCACCTCCGACTCCGCCTCCGTTAACCTCCGCATCCGCGGAGGTGAGACTCGTCGCCTCCGCATCCGCCTCCGCCTCCGCTAACAAGCCTCCGTTACAACCCTAATTTGGATTACTATTATTATCTAAATATATCATTTATATTTTTGCGAACTGTGTTTATGTAATTCTAGCGTATGGCACTCGTGGGTTGCAGCTGAAAATCAGCGTCAGATGGCACATCTTGTGTGGTCGTCTGAAATTATGCTGAGCTGAGGCCCTTTTGGCATTATAAGCTGGGTTTTATAGTTTTAAATGTATGTTTTTGCTGTAATGACAATAAACGCATTTTTTCTTTCTTTTATTTTTTTTTTTTATTTTTTTTTACTGTTTACCCTTACCTCAGCTGCTGTATATTCTGTGATCTCGGGGGCGTGTTTCCCTGACTGCATATCGCGTTTACCCTCCTAAGCCCCAGCTCGTTGCGTACTTTGGACAGAAACAGGTTCATATCCTTTGTGGACTCAAACGTGAACGCGACTAAATCACGACCAGCCACTGTTGATTCAAGGTAGCGCGCGAATTTCGGATCTGTGAATCTAATCTGTGGGAGAAAAATGTGTTTTGAAAATACGGTAAATAAGGTCCAAATTGCCTTGCAAAGTTTGTTAAACTGTCGGTCCTTAGAAATTCGACAGTCGTTATAGTCGTTACAGATCGAAAGCCAGTCTCGGGTATTGTGCAACTCAGTAACTGGATTTGTGATGATCAAATGGGAAAACTGACATTCAGTTGCTTCCTGAAGCGCCGGCCAGTCTCCGTGGGGTAGCGGTTCGATCCCCGCGCAGTGCAAACATTTGTATGCATGAATTGGAATATTTGCACTGGTCTGGTAGTGCCTCGGACAGGACGTTAAACCGTTGGTCCCGGTTGCCATACGCAGTCAGGTGGTCGTTACGGGTTGTTGGAGCCCTCAAAAGTCCAACAATTGGTCTAACTGCAATGCTTCGATAACGCTTTTGCCTCGGGATTGCAGTCAAGCACTAGTTTATAATTACTAAAAAAAAAACCCTAAATGACAAGAGAAGAGAAGATAAGAGAAGAGAAGATGTATATACACACCTCGAGCATCATAGGTTCGTGTACAGGGTGTTGGAACATGTGTCTGTTCTCCCGGAGCCATACTACAGCATTGTAACAGTCTTCGCTGTAACCACGCAGCACCTCCAGACGTTTGTTGTCTACGTCTTCCAGTTGACGTATTCTGGAAATACACACATCATAACATCATGCCTTTGTTCCCCGAAGGCAGATAACCTCGGCCGCTGCGCAAGGAGGCGCGGGTTCGATACCCGCGCAGTGCAAATTTTTGTATGCATTTGCACTGCTCTGGTCGTACCTCCGAAAGCACGTTAAGCCGTTGGTCCCGATTGCTATACGAACATATAATGGCAGTCGTTACGGGTTGTTGGAGCCCTCAAAAGTCCGGCGCGTCGTGTTACACGCGCGCCTCAAAGTGATGTCAGCACATTGTGACGGGGTCCACGAAGACCGATGCCTCCTGGGTCAGGGTTGCGGGTTGGTTAAACAAGAAACCGTGGCCCTGGCCATCCCACAAGCAAGTGAAGAAACACGGGTGGGTTTTAGTCAGTAAAAGTCTGACACGCCCTTCAGCTCCGCCCAGAGCGGGAGAAGTCATTTGATGATTTCCCATCCCAACAAAAAAAAAAGCCCTCAAAAGTCCAACAATTGTTCTAACTGCAATGCTTCGATATCGCCCTCGGGTTGTGGAGGTCAGACGGCAGTCCCTTCAGGGAAAATCTCGAAGTTTAGCCAAAATCAGCAGTTACACTGGTAAAGCGGACCCTAGACCCCAAAGCTGAAGGAGAGCCTGAAGTTCCACAGTTCTGGCTCTGGCTATTCCTCGTTAGTTCTTTATTCTTATAAGTTTGTCATTCCAACACGATGCCATTGTCATTGTGCTAAAAGTTCGTAATCTGCTTGTCGTCTCGAAATGGAATGGCAATTGAGTGAGATTGCCGTATTGCCATTATTATAAAACCTGTAAAATGATTTTCTAAGGACTACTACTCAATTGGAACGTTTATTAATATGGAGTGGAGTGGCAGTGATTGACCACTGGAAAGTCATAATGACGCCATTTAGTTAGTAGATTACGAAATTTGTTAAAATCGATCATAATGAGATCACTGATCGACCATTATGACACTATGGTAATAGCAGACTAAAGCCCCTTTTTAAAGCGTTGAAAATCCAGTGGGATCCCGGGAGTAAGGTTGAACTAGAACTGACCTGTTCTGATACAGCCTGATCTGCGGAATCACGTTGTTCTCCAGATCGTACTGAGTTTCTAACTTCTGTTTCTTCAAATTGTCAATGGCTGCATTCGTCTTTGATAAGGGCTTGTGTATTCCCGCTAAATCCATTTTAACTTTCTGTTCTGTGGATGAGTATAAACTTATAAATGGGATTGAAGATGTTTATATGAAGCATACCTACTGTCAGACGCGCCATTTTTTTTTTTTTAACTTTGCTCCACGCTAATAATGTATCCTGTATCGCGCGTGCAGCGCACCCGCCCGAGCGGAGCGTTGACCATATTTTTGTTGAAACAACCAAGTAGGATAGCAAGATCATAAGTTTGTGATTTTACATAACTTTTTGAAATTTTGTACATAAATTCTTTACATAAAAATACTGGACACGTGTTTCAGGTTTCACAAATACAAAAAATAACGTTGTGTAGGTTACATGCGCATTTTGAAATAAAATCAAAATGGCAGACCGGTACTCTTCTTGAACGAACTTCCTAGCGCGTCCTGCTTTAAACCACGGATACACTAGAGGACAAATGTGCCACGACAAGTATCGGCGACATGTCAAGTGAAGCCGGCCGATTTCGCCTGATAAATACGGCGACAACGCGCAACTTATGTCCGCAGCGACGTCAGATGAAGTCGTGCGACATCGCCGGACATATCTGGTGATATCGCGTGACTTATTTCCGTAGCAACGTAGTAAATATAGTTAGCCACACGTGTCGCGCCATGTTCCCAGACATGTCGAGCGAAGTCCGGCAACGTCGCGCTGCCTCATCTGACGTCGCTGGCGACCCGTGTCGCGCGATGTTGCTATAAATGTCGAGCGAAGTCCGGCAACTCGGTGGTAGGCCATAACATCGGCTGCCGGCAGAAGTTACCACCCACCAGACAAAGTCTTGCCGCCAAACGATTCGTTGTGTTCCGGCATGATGTCTAGTGAAGCTCTACGGGTCTGAGCAGTAATTGTGTTGCAATGTGTGCCGGGTACGATGCGCCAAATGTTGTTGTGTCGGGAGTTTGGTCGTGGAGTCTCCAGATCAATCTCCCTCTGGCGCAGCATCGTTGGTCGTGTTGGTCTTGGGCATCACCTGGCTCAACTGCCGTCATCCTTCTTATTCCTAAGTTTTTAAGTGAATAGGCTTAATAAACTAGTGCGTTTTACCATCAACGATTGCGTCACTGCTTACCATCGGGCGAGATTGAAGTCAAGCACTAGTTTATAATTATTAAAAAAAAAGTTTTACTCGATATTTGTCCCCTAGGGTGTCCATGGCTTTATGATGTAACTCAACATTCAGAACATCAATATAGCTCACCATCTCCAACTTTCTCCACTAATCTGCTCTTATCCATGACAAGTTTGTCTAGCTTAGCCTTAGCCTCTTGCAGCTCTCTCTCCCTGTTCCTGTGCCGTTCTAACTTCTCCTGATAAGAACCCTCAATCTCTTTCAGTTTGAACTCTTGAGTGCGAACCGCGTTAATCATCTCTTTCGCTTGATCTTTAAGAGCGTAGATTTTTCTGTTCTGTAAGGAGAAAATGCGTGTCTGTATTTTTGGATGTTTGGTAACTTAACAGAAAGAAAGAAAATACATTAATTCAGCACAGAGTAAAACACAATACATCTAAAATAAACATAAATGAGGTAGCAATAAACAAAAATCCAATTGAAAGTAAGAACCCCAATGTAAAAAATAACACTAAAGTGTGCCTCGCGGCTGCACCAAAAAGGCCCAGTTCAGCAGAAATGACAGACTAGTGCCTGAGGCTGGTTTTCAACTGAACCTGAATCATACAGAAATAATATTTTAAGTTTATCTGTCACATTTATAATATAGCTTTCCGCCCGCGGCTTCGCCCGCGTGGAATTGTTATACAATATGTAAAGAAAACCCTGTCCGACCCATAAGGATAATAAAGGTTAGGTAAACACTTGACCAAATATAATATAAAATTTTACATAATCATCACAGTAACAATAATAATGAATTTTGAAATAATCTTTTTTTCCCGGGTATTAATTCCAATTTCCCCGAAATTTGGTAATTTTTAAAAAACTGACAACACCATTTGTGACGGAGCGAATAGCGATGCGACCACGTGCCGCATGCCCCGCCCCCCTTCACCCGCGCATACATGCGCGGGTGAAGGGGGGCGGGGCTATCGGGTTGCCTACCGCACATGCATTAAGTTACCTCGCTTTTTCGAAATAATATTTATTTTTTTTGGGGGATTTTTTTTTAAGTTTAGCCCGGCTTTGTAGGCATTATTAGAATCAGTTAACGATACCTAACAATACCTTCACGGATCGGACAGGGTTTTCTTTACATATTGTATGTTATATATAGGTTATATCGCGTTTTTTAGATTTCCCTCGGGAATAAAACTAATTAAATGACGATTGATCAGTTTTTGACCGGAGATGAAAAATGATTAAGTTACTAAAATAGCTATTAAAAAATAAGGGTTGATCGTAGAAGGGTGAAAATTTAGGTTTGTATGAATTTTTGTATGTTGTATCATAAAAAAAAAGAAACTAAAAATTTTGACTATAAAAAAAAATTAGGGGTGGACTACCCCTAACATTTAGGGGGATGAAAAATAGATGTTGGCCGATTCTCAGACCTACTCAATACGCAAGCCGTTTCGGAGAAGTATGAGAACAAAAACTGTGCCACGAGAATTTTATATACAACGTGTAACATAAAGGCTATATACATAACAAAGGCATGGCATCTTTACATGATATCAAACGATATTGGAAGGGTTTTTTAATCCTATCCCTTTATGTTAGGAAGTTATGAGGAAAAACACCGCCTGTGATAGGCTACTATCATACTAGTCGCAGACATATTGAAGACATTTATCGGATTTTGGCAAGTAACGTGACGAGTAACGAGTAGTTATTAACGTATGTAGTGTGCTGCCACGTTTGTTATGATTTGATTTTAAGAAACACACGAAGCCGAAAATTTGGTGCCAATTTTTTGAGTATTTTATTTTGCGTTGAAACCCTTCCGATGTCGTTTGATATCATCTAAAGATGCCATGCCCTTGATATGTATATACCCTTTTTGTTACACGTTGTATAAGATTAGGATAAGTATTCAAGTAACAGAATGCATAAGATAGACGATAAGTATTAATATTATCGCTTTCCACAAAAAATAACAAAATTTAATTTTGCACATTGTGCAATATGTCGTGCAAACCGTGCTATCGCCAATAGAATAGTTAAAAGTACTTACTGCAGCCAGTTTTTGTTGTTCTATCTTCCCGATATTAGTTTTAGCGTTCTGTATGACTCGTTGCAAAGGTTCTATTTTAGTTGTATGACTCTTCACTATATTCACAGCTTTTTTCTTATCGTTTGATAACTCCACAACTTTCTCCCTCAAGTCTTGATACTCAAGCCATAATTTCTTTTTCTCACAAATCTCTATTTGTTTCTCTATCTCTTTCCTTTGCTTCATCGAGTCTATTATTATTTTGAGCCTGGAAGAAATTGAATGAACAGTATGTATTTTAAAGTAGACGCCAAGATTAGTTGAGGTCGTGGTCTTAAGACCTATGAGGTCAGAAGATACTTATAACAAGATTCCTTGAAACTCTCATCTTATCTCGCTTCCACGCCTCATGACTGGAGCACGGGACTTGGCGTATACAATTGATCATTAATTTTGGCACTTTATTCAAAGAGAACAGTGCTATATTCAAATTAGGCTGAAAATCAACACTTTTTGAATGTCAAAATTACAAAAGACAGCCCTATTTGGTACCGGGCTTAGAATAGTACCAACCCATATCCTCCCGTGGGTGTCGTAAGAGGAGACTAAGGGTAATTACTGCGATCTCCAACCCGCCTGACAAGCGTGGCGATTATAGCAGACCCCCCCAATGCAATGAAAGCCTTGGGGGAGAAATTTGTCCAGCAGTGGACCTCAATAGGCTGAAGAAGAAGAAGTCCCTCAAAACGCCCAACTTCGCCGCTGCAGTTGCGTCTGTTTAACGTTGGCGCTGCAAAAACTTTGTAGAAGTGCCAACGCTCTTAAAACGCTAGTGGGATAGTGGCCTAAGGAGACTTAAGTTTTGAAATTTCTACCATGGACATGCCACATACCTCTCATTCAACCGTTTAGCTTCCTCCATGACCTGGGCGTTAGTCTGCAGCTTGTTCGACAGTCCTCTTTGTTCTGACCGACATTGGATCAGCTCGTCTAGCTGACCGACACTCTCTTGCCCACCTACTGCGGCGAGGGTACTTCGCAATAACTGCTGGGGATCCATCTTTGAGAAGTCCTGGACTCGATCTTGTGGTAGAAGTTGGCAGAGGTTGTCTACCTAGAGGAGATAAATTAGATTTGTCCGAATTTGTTAAAAGTAATTTGAATTTGCAGCCTTCTTGGTAGTTTGTATTCTTTTTTGTTATGTTGTTATCTGTGGTACTTACTCTCATATACTTCCCCTTTTTGTTTTTATCCATCACGCAACCACGCTCTGCTAATATATTACATTATTCTAAATCCATAATATATTTTATTTCAACAGAATTGATTCTAAAAACTATTCAAATATTCGTTGCCAACTGAAGTTGTTATATGATAACAAATATCGACTGTACACATACACGTATTTCCCATAAATTGTATCAAACTTTTATGAAATACTGATGAAAATGATTATTTTCTTATTAATTTACCAAATTGTGAGGATAAAAGTACCTATAATTATCAAACAAAGCAATATTAACATTTGAAATGGTTCATTGCTTAGGTACAGATTTAAAAATTGCGGGGCGTCACGTTTACGGTGGTACCGACAAGCCGGGGTGGGGCGGGAGCAGCGGGCCGATATGTTTTTTATGCAACGTTCAGTTTTTCTGTAGTGTATTTAGTATCAACATTGCACCCGTGCCAAGGCGGTGCGAATTGCTAGTAGACTATAAACTTTTGTAGACATAACTTCATCTACCTTTAAAGTCCTCTTACCTGTATATTCATTGACGCTATAAGCTCTTGTACTTGTTTCTCCCGGGCCGACTTTCCGTCGATACGCCATGCTGTCGCATCACTAGTGTCAAATTCTCTTGTGATAATGACATTTCGGTCCCCCGGATTACGGTACAGCTCTATCTCGATTTTAGCGGACTCACAGCCACTCCGTACATATTCAGATATCTAGAAAGAAAATATTTTTTCATCCCACCATCTCGGAAAGAGTATTTTTAATCTTCAATATCTGACTGGAATAGCCGTTTTTATTCTCTAGAGGATAAAGTAAATTGAATTTAGAACATCGTGTGCACTAAGTTTGTAAATAAAAAAAAAACATTAAACCTATTTACTGTTACCTCTATGGTGCCGAATATATCATACAACTTTTTTTAATTTGTTAAAAACTCAGACTCGGAACCTTCTTGGTGTTCTTTTTTCAATTTTCTTTGTACGCGGTTCTTTACGCGGCATTTTTTCACGTCATTGTTAAACCTTATATTAAAAAAAAGAAACTTGAAAACAAGTGAAAAACTAAAATGAGTGATTCTAGCGACGAGGAAGTTTGTTTGACGCCAACAGAATTGACTGAAACTGTTAATAATGCGCAAATGAGCTTTCTACCTCAACAATCACGCGAGAAGTATTTAAAACAGTACGATATGTTCAACACGTGTTAGACTGCCTGTGGGTACTAATAAAATTGGCAGTATCCCACGAGAAATAGCAACATTTCTTGAACTTCCAGAACCCCTGTTGTACACGGGTCATTGTTTCCGACGAACTTCAGCCACACTTTTGGCTGATTCCGGAGCTGATCTCCTGTCCCTTAAGCGCCACGGAGGCTGGAAGACCAATGCAGTTGTAGAGGGATACATAGAGGATTCCATCCAAAATAAGTCTAAAATATGTGAAGGCATCGTAGGAGCCATTACACTGAAAGAGCCTCAATCGGAAACTTGGACTGGCCCTTCTACATCAAAAATAAGCCGTTATGAAACACCTAACCATCTCCCTCTCTCTCCAACATTCACGCCAAGGGAATCCGATGAATCGGTACAACTATTAAGTATGACAGACAGTTTACCGAAAAACAGTACACAAGTGACTAACACCAATATTACAGTACCAAACAAAAATATTACACTCAATTTAAATAACTGTTGCAACGTTACTTTAAAATTTTCTTAATTATACTTTAGTATTATTTTATTATAATTTAAAGATTATTCTGTAATACTTACCTGTCATAATGTAGTAATTAATACCTAAACTGAAATAAAAGTGTACCTATCTTGTGATTGTAAACATTTTTTTATTGCATTTAGTCATTTCCTCGCTGAGGTGGAATGAAAAGTTACGTGTTGCACTCGAGTGCAAAGATTTTTCACCTCGTGTCCTTTTGATTCCCTCGCTAACGCTCAGGATTCTAATTTTGAATCACTCGCTGCGCTCGTGATTCAATTTTAGAATCCTTCGCTTGCTCGGTCATCAAAATTGAACACGCGGTTAAAAAGCAACTTTGCACTCTTGTATAACAAATAACTATTACCCTGTTATAAGATGAAAGGTTCAGAACTTTAATTGCGTAACCCACTATTACTATCAGATGTATTTTTTTTTTTTTTTTGTAATTATTAACTAGTGCATGACCGCAATCCCGCCCTTGACCTTACTATTTGACCCAATTCCCCTAATGGTAAGCTGTGATGCAATCGTTGATGGTAAAGCGCGCTAGTTCATTATGAGCCCATTCACGCAAAAAAACTGAGTGAATAGGAAGGAAAACGGCAGTTGGGCGAGGTGAGGCAATGTTAGACGCTGCCGGCAGTAGTGCGGAGGATGGTTGTGCGGTGGTGCTATTCTGCGAGGACGTGATGTCGCAGAAGGAAGCTGCGGAACGGGAGAGGGAGATCTTAACTCCCTTGCCGGGCCGCAGAAGACGCACCGGGCGCCGAGGAAGGGCGGACAATGCCCTCTTCCGCCCCCCATGAATGGGTCCAGGGGCGAGAGACATGGGGAAGTCCCCGTCCCCTATTCGATGGACCTTGAGGCGGAGGCGCGCGCCTCTGAGGCGATGCACGGGGTAGTTTAACACCCCACTACCCCGTGCAGGAGACGAGGCCCGAACAAACCTGGCCAGCACGAGGGTGTGGGGCCGTGGAAGAATTTAGACTCCCGCGGCCCCACGCGCGCTCGTGATAGAAGAAACACCGGGGTCGTTTTAGTCAGTAAAAGTCTGACAGACCCCGTCGCCTACCCCAGGGCGGCGGACATCCTTTAAAGATTTACAGCCCGAAAAAAAAAACAAAAAAGAGGTGATGCAATGTTAAACCCAACAACAAGACCAACCATGCTGCGCCAGAGGGAGATTGATCTGGAGACCCTCCACGACCAAACTCCCGACACAACAACATTTGGCGCATCGCACCCGGCACACATCGCAACACAACTGCTCAGACCCGTCCTCCGTACGGCTTCACCAGACATCATGCCGGAACACGACAAACCGCTTCGCCGATGTTGTGTCCTACCACCGAGCATTTTTTTTTTTAGTTATAAACTAGTGCTTGACTGCAATCCCGCCTGATGGTAAGCAGTGATGCAATCGTTGATGGTAAAACACTAGCTTATTAAGCCTATTCACTCAAAAAAACTGAGTGAATAGGAAGGAAGACGGCAGTTGAGCGAGGTGATGCAATGTTTAACCCAACAACACGACCAACGATGCTGCGCCAGAGGATGATCTGGAGAGCCTTCACGACCAAACTCCCGACACAACAACATTAGGCACATCGTACCCGGCACACATCGCAACACAACTGCTCAGACCCGTTCTCCGTACGGCTTCACCAGACATCATGCCGGAACACGACGAATCGCTTGGCGGCAAGACTTTGTCTGGTGGGTGGTAACTTATGCCGGCGGCTGATGTTGTTGCCTACCACCGAGAGGATCTTTTGTCCTTTTGAAAGATAGTGCATCTTTTTAGGGTTCCGTACCTCAAAAGGAAAAAACGGAACCCTTATAGGATCACTTTGTTGTCCGTCTGTCTGTCTGTCTGTCTGTCTGTCAAGACCCTTTATCTCAAGAACGCGTGGACGTATCAAGCTGAAATTCACATGAAATACTCGGGTCTATTGTCCTTTTAAGCTGTGAAAATATCAAACTTCTAAGCCAAGCCAATCAAAAGATACAGCCGATTATGTCGATATTTTCAACAAATTTTCGACACTCGCAAAGGAATCAAAACCTACAGGATACTTCCCGTAAACTCAGAATCTTGAAAATTGGCATCAAGCATTGCCATATAATGCAAATATAGGAAAAATTGCGAAAATCACATTTTTTTAGTTATATAATATAATAAACATATTTTAATAAAATGGAACTTACTACCTTATTTCTCACGAACGAATAAAGTTATCAAATTGAAATTTATACCAAATACCAAGGTCTATTGACCCTTTAAGCTGTGAAAATATTAAACTTCTAAGCCTAGCCAATCAAAAGATACAGCCGATATGTCGATATTTTCAACAAATTTTCGACACTCGCAAAGGAATCAAAACCTACAGGATACTTCCCATAAACTCAGAATCTTGAAATTTGGCATGAAGGATTGTCATATAATGCAAATATAGGAAAAATTGCGAAAATCACATTTTTTTAGTTATATAATATAATAAACATATTTTAATAAAATGGAACTTACTACCTTATTTATAACGAACGAATAAAGTTATCAAATTGAAATTTATACCAAATATCTGGGTCTATTGTCCCTTTAAGCTGTGAAAATATCAAACTTCTAAGCCAAGCCAATCAAAAGATACAGCCGATATGTATATTTTTTATGTCGATATTTTCAACAAATTTTCGACACTCGCAAAGGAATCAAAACGTAGCTACAGGATACTTCCCGTAAACTCAGAATCTTGAAATTTGGGATGAAGGATTGTCATAATTATAATGCAAATATAGGAAAAATTGCGAAAATTACATTTTTTTAGTTATATAATATAATAAACATATTTTAATAAAATGAATCTTACTACCTTATTTCTCACGAACTAATAAAGTTATCAAATTGAAATTTATACCAAATACCTAGGTCTATTGTCCCTTTAAGCAGTGAAAAAATCAAACTTCTAAGCGATCAAAAGATACAGCAGTTTATACCGACACCTTAGACGAATTTCCGTCACACGCTAGGGAATAAAACCTACAAGGTAGTTCCCGTGAACTCAGAATCTTGAAATTCGGCACGAAGCAACGTTATATTATCTTCTTCTTCTTCAGCCTATAGATGTCCACTGCTGGACAAAGGCCTCCCCCAAGGCTATCCACGCTGACCGGTCTTGTGCTGCCCGCATCCATCGGCTTCCCGCGACCTTCACCAGGTCATCGGTCCACCTTGTTGGGGCCTCCCTACGCTGCGTCTTCCAGTACGTGGCCGCCACTCCAGAACCTTACTGCCCCATCGGCCATCGGTTCTACGAGCAATGTGCCCTGCCCACTGCCACTTAAGTTTAGCGACTCGCAGAGCTGTGTCGGTGACTTTGGTTCTTCTGCGGATCTCCTCATTTCTGATTCGATCACGCAGAGAAACTCTTAGCATAGCTCTTTCCATTGCCCTTTGTGTGACTCTGAGCCTTCGTATGAGGCCCATTGTGACCACGTTTCAGTTCCGTAAGTCATCACTGGCAACACACACTGGTCAAAGACTTTAGTCTTGAGACACTGTGGTATCTTGGACGACGAGAAGATGTAGCGTAGCTTCCCGAACGCTGCTCAACCGAGCTGGATTCGCCGAGACACCTCTTTCTCGAAGTTGGACCTACCTAGTTGGACTGTTTGTCCCAGGTATACATACTCGTCAACAACTTCGAGTGCAGAGCAACCAACTACAGTTGGAGTGGGTGCGACGTGAGAGTTCGACATGATCTTCGTCTTATCCATGTTCATTTTTAGACCCACTTGTTGGGAAGCTCTGCTGAGGTCATTGAGCATTTTGCCCAAGTCTTCCACGGTCTCAGCCATGACCACGATATCATCTGCAAAACGGAGATTAGTGATGTACTCGCCGTTGATGTTGATGCCAAGTCCTTTCCAGTCCAGGAGCTTGAAGACATCTTCCAACGCAGCAGTGAACAATTTAGGAGATATGACATCTCCTTGTCTCACTCCACGCTGCAGTTGGATCGGTTTCGAGTCCTGATCCTGGAGACGGACTGACATGGTGGCGTTTTTGTACAAACACTATCACCTCAATGTATCGATGGTCAATTTGGCACCGCTGGAGAGACTGTAGCACCGCCCAAGTCTCAATCGAATCGAAGGCCTTCTCATAGTCCACAAACGCCAAGCATAGTGGTTTGTTATACTCCTCGGACTTCTGTATAACTTGCCGCAGCGTATGAATGTGGTCTATGGTGCTAAAGCCTTTTCGGAAGCCTGCTTGATCGGGGGGCTGGAAGTCGTCGAACCTGCGAGCGAGACGATTCGTGATGACCCTAGAAAACAGCTTGTAGACATGGCTCAGGAGGGATATCGGTCTGTAGTTTTTCAGGAGGGTATTGTCACCTTTTTTGAAAAACAAAATCACCACCATATTATATTATAGTACAGACAGATAAAGGAAAAATTGTGAAAATGATAAATTTGAAGTTACATAAAATATTAAAATATTATTTTTGCTTCCTTCCTTCCTTCCTCAGCCTATAGATGTCCACTGCTGGACAAAGGCCTCCCCCAAGGCTTTCCACGATGACCGGTCTTGTGCTGCCGGCATCCATCGGCTTCCCGCGACTTTCACCAGGTCATCGGTCCACCTTGTTGGGGGTCTCCCTACGCTGCGTCTTCCAGTACGTGGCCGCCACTCCAGAACCTTGCATTTTTGCTTACATGATATAAAATATTTTTATAATAATTATAAACTTACTACCTACCCTTTTTCACATGAACGCGTAGAGATATTAAAGTTGAAATTCATATCAAACACTTCTTAAATCTAATTGTCTCTAAACTGTGAAAAATTCTAAATCAATGCTAGTATTATAAATGCGAAAGCAACTCTGTCTGTCTGTTACGCTTTCCCGCCTAAACCTCTCAACCGATTTTGATGAAGTTTGGCACAGACAATCTTTAGACCATGAGAAAGAACATAGGCATACCTTTTATCCCGGAAAAATTTGATGTTCCCGAGGGGAATTTAAACAGCGCGATATAACCGAACTCCACGCGGGCGAAGCCGCTGGCGGAAAGCTAGTACGTCATAAATTGTAAACCGCTACGTTTGTACGGCGGAACCCTCGGTGTGCGAGTCCGACTCGCATTTGGCCGTTTTTTTTCTTAAGTTGTGTGTTTCCGTCGGACTACAATTTGAGTGTCTTCAAGGTTAGGGTGAATAGGCTCTTAGGTCTTTATTACAGAACGTTACTCAAGACTCAAGCATTACTTAAATCTCGTTTGAAGCCTTTTGATCGGTTGAAACTAGTCTTAAGTAATGCTTGAGTCTTGAGTAACGTTCTGTAATACGGGCCTTAGGTGCATATTCCAGAACGAAACTCAAGCATTGATCTCTGCTTAAGCATTACTTAAAACTAGTTTCAACCAATCAAATGGCTTGAATCGAGACTTAAGTAGAGCTTGAGTTTTGAGTGACGTTCTGTAATACGGACCTTAGTGGACTGCTGCTTACCATCAGGCGGGTTTGCGGTCAAGCGCTAGTTTATAATGTATTAAAAAAAATTGTTTCTGAACAATGGTATCTGAGCCACTGTTCTTGTATTTTACAACTTATGCTTAAGTAACGTTTATAAAGCCTTAATAGGTTTATTTAAATAGATACTTACTTTCTTAGCGCGTCCAATAACACTGGGCTTGCCACATAATCCAAGAATGATGGCACACACAAATGTGGACTTTCCAGTGCCATTTGGTCCAATTATCAAATTTAAAGATGAACTAGGGTATAGTTCTACCTTTTTGTAAGTTCTGAAATATAAATAACATAACATAGCATTACATCATGCCTATACAATATGTAAGGAAAACCCAGTCCAACCGATAAGGATAATAAAGGTTAAGTAAACACATGACTAAATAAAATATGAAATTTTACATAATCATCATAGTAACAATACTAATGATTTTTGAAATAATCTTTTTACTATAACTTCCCAAAAATTTAGTATTTTTTTTAAAACTGACAACACCATTTTGACAGTATTATCACAGTATAAAAATCATACAGTAGGTCGACGCCTTTGATCTCGTGTAAAATGCCGACATCGTCTAGACAGTAACCCAGCGGCCATGGTTGTCACAAATAAACAATATTCATTTATTGCAGATCAACATCGATAGCTATATTATAGTTAATTAATTTGTTATTTTTACTAAGGGAACAACTCGAGACAGATTTAAGTTATTAAGATGGCATTTTCGTAACCAGTACCCCAATCCACCTCGGAATTAACACCCATATCATATTAATATATATTTAAATTGGCGTCCGCCATCTTGGGTTTCAAAAAGGGTGGCTTTTTCGTAACAAGCACCCCAATTATACTCAAAATTGACACTCATATCAAATTATAAAACAAACAAATAAAAAAACAAACACGCGTTAGCCCTTAATGATAGATACCGATATTTTGTTCGCAGCTCGGGTGCCGCTTACCCGTGTCTCGTCCCTCACACCCCGCACGATTGCTCTGTCTAAACGTCTTCGTTGGACGACTGTATGATTTTTAGACTGTGGTATTATTATGTGTTGCGGCCACGTGCCGCATGCCCTGCTTCCCTTCGCCCGCGCACGTATTGCACACGTATTAAGTTACTTCCCTTTTGCGAAATACAATTTCTTTTTCTGGGTTTTTTTTTTTAAGTTAAGCCCGCCTTTATAGGCATTAGTAGAATCAGTTATATATACCTAACAATACCTTCACGGATCGTACAGGTTTTCTTTACATATTGTATACCTTGAAGGGATAGGATTTCCATCAGCGAAAGAAAAGTTTCAGGCCACTTCAAACTTTATATGGCAGCTCTGAAGTGCACTACCCACTGTGCAGTAACCTTACCCCTAACCACCAACGACTCGCCTCATCTTCAGAGCAACCATACGTGAATATACATTCACGTATGGTTGCTCTGAAGATGAGGCGAGTTCATTATAGTGCATCACAGTTTCAATGCATGTACACACATATAATTCTGTTATCGCACTCTGGTTTTCCAACTCCGTGGTGGTTCAAACATTGAAAATCCAACAGAATGCACAACAGAAATAAAACAAATGTAATTTAGGTACTTATCCACTTATCATCATATTATCATGTAAGGTTAAGTGGATAAGTATAGACGACAGCACATCTGCTGTGTATGTGTGCTGTTGTCCAAACCTAAATTAATAACTTATTTAAAATTAATATAGTGGCAGACGAACCACAGTGTTTGCGAGCTACTTTATGCAATTTTGCTTTAAAGACAAATTGTGCAAAATCTCATGTAGAAGTAATTTTTTTTGACTGAAAGGTCGACGCAGTCAACAATATTGTGATGGGCCTTTTAAAAAGATCCAAAAATACATATGTATGCTACATACATCCCCTATATACTACAAGCCTATTAAAAGACCATATTTTGTTGACTTCCCTTAAATAAATTTGTACACATCTGGGTTAAACAAACCTAAGGTTAAGGTAATGTATGAATATTTACTAAGTAACATAGTAATACAGATATACCTAAGTATCAATACAACAATATTCATGCAACAATCAGTAATAGTTGTGAGGCCATCACAACTAATTGATAAAAATAGTGTGGTGGCCTAGTGGTTAAAACACCAGCCTCTCAAGTATGAGTGTGCGGGTTCGATTCCCTGTCAGGCAAGTACCAATGTAACTTTTCTAAAGCTTTATGTACTTTCTAAGTATATCTTGGACACCAATGACTGATTACAAGGTGAAGGAAAACATCTTGAGGAAACCTGGACTTTAAGTCTGAAATCACCGACCCACATTGATCAAGCATGGTGATTACGCGCAATCCTTCTTTGTATGAGAGGAGACCTGTGTCCAGCAGTAGGACGATAAAAAGGTTGATGAAAAAACAATAGCTATAGGTTTAAGTTGGCTTATTACTATTCAAAACGGAAAACAGTATAAACTACTGCTAATGTAGTCTGCTTGCAAAAGCAAGATAACTAGAACAATTTAGAATAATAATTCAATTCTTGATTAATGGCAATTTATAATAATAGCCGGCAACAAACTTGTCGTGACATGACTCACAAAATAAAGCGTATTTTTTTTTACTATGTTTCAAAGAACAATTGATGGATAGCACAAAAAACAATTCAAGTTATAGTAATTCTAGCTAAAACCTATGCAATAATACAATTTTAAACCATAAACTTGGATTGCGCGCGAAAAGTAATTTACTTACACAAAGTTTATAAGGTCAATCCGGTATATGCAGCCGGCTTGCATGCCTTCCGTGTTAAATACTTTTGATATCGACATTTCACACTCTTTGAATCATAACTACTAAAATAAAAGTCACACAATTTTACATACAAAATGTTTGCAAAGAAAACGTTTGGAATACAAAATAAAAAGAGAAACCGACACTGCTTGGTGCCCTTCAGGTTTTTAAATCTGTCACTCGCACGTCACTGTCACTGTCATGTGTCATATTGATAGCACCAGTGATGTGAGAGAAAAGACTAATAAAAAATTTTAGTAACACTTTTCTATAAAAATTGCAAGCAAAAATGTGATCAACTTGTAAAATCCACGCGTTTGAGCATTAGTATACCTAATGGCTTGAAGAGCAAATTTTTTGTTGCTAAAATATAGAGATGGATAGAACGTTTTTGTAGAGAATATGTTTTTTTTATCGTTCTTCTTTTTTGTTAATTCGTTTTTGTATCGTTATCATAATTTAAAGTAATTTATGACAGTTATGTAATGAAATTCATACATTATTAAGGACTAGCTTTCCGCCCGCGGCTTGGCCCGCGTGGAATTCGATTATATCACGCTTTTTAGATTTCCCTCGGGAATATCATTTTTTTTTTCAATAAAACAGCCTATGTCCTTTCTGAGGGTCTAAAGATTGTCTGTGCCAAATTTCATCAAAATTGGTTGAGAGGTTTAAGCGGGAAAGCGTAACAGACAGACAGACAGACAGAGTTACTTTCGCATTTATAATAATGGTATGGATTACAGGCACATGATTTAAATAAGTACTTACACATTTTTAAAGTAGGAATTTATTGCTTATTATTCAAAAACATATCGAATTTCATTTGAAAATCCCATAGAACATGTCAAGTCCAAATAACACAATCAAAGGTCTAGATAAATAATCACCTCAAAAGAAAAAAAAAATGCGTCGCTCCCTATAATTTTTGAACCAGAAGTTATTTAGAAAGTAAAAAAAAAACTCAAAAAATAGAACTTTATTTTTTATATATTAAAGATCTCTGAGACTTTCTAGGAAAATTATTTTGAACTAGATGGGCTGAACAGTTTTTGAAAAATTGTAAAAAAAAATGTACTTTTTTTTTCATTTTTTTCATTAGTTTACACGTTTTATTATACTGAACGTATCTTCTTTCAAATATTTTTTATTATTATTAAAGTTGGTTCATGCAATCCAAAAATATAACCGTAAATCTAACATAAAAACCCGTCTACTTTGTATAAGTAAGTAACCCAATTTCCCGAGCGATGGCGCTGTCGCTGTACTTCGCGGTGTTCGTTCTTGCAACCCTCGATGTAGGTGTGAGAGGGAACACCGGGGTGGTTTTTAGTCAGTAAGAATCTGACAGACCCCGTCGCCCACCCCGGCGGCCGGCGGCGGACATCCATGAGAATATTCCACCACATAAACAAAAAAAGGGTATGAGCTATGAATAGTTAGAAGTAACAATAAGTCATTCTTTAGTTATCAACGTTCTTTGGTCTAAAAACGAGCCTACGTTTTTAGGATTCTGTACTAAGTATAAAAAATAGCCTGTTTTTTAACTCTTAAGTGGGGTCACTTATTGTGACGGACGGGAAACTACGGAACCCTACACTGAGCGTGGCCACGCCGACACCCTCTTGGCCGTTTTTTTTTTTTAGTAGGAATGAGCTGAATAGTTGTACTATGTATGTACGACTTATGTGAATACCTTAGTACCTACGGTTTTATTGATTTGTGACATTGAACATTATTGCTTTTCTACAATTGACTAAATGTAAATATAACTGATTTTAATTCCCTACCCTGCTCAGCCTGCTGGTAAATCCATCACTACAGCGCAAGCAGAATGTATCCATAAGCAAAATGACATTGAACTTACCCACTTGATTCTAAAAACATATTTTCATCGTTGGTTATGCTACCAACTCACATACCAAATCCTCTTCTTTCAGACTGAAAACGATAGCTGAAAGTTGAACTAGGTTTTCCGGCTATCCGTGAGCAGTTTCTGGCCTGCCATCAGACGCGTCCCCAGGTGGCGGATAGGGGAACGGCCCCCAGATATAGGGGTTACCGGTTTACTGGCGCGGACGAAAACCAGACGCGGGGCCCGCTTCGGCGGTCACACGTGCGGCGGGTTGGCCACCACTCCAGCTAAACAACTTCAACTGCCCATGCGTCCATCTGCTGGGCAAGGGCATGTAGGACCACGACATAGCAGCTTAAGTGCTTGTAAAAGCTCTCGAGTGACTACGTACGGGGTAAAGTACTTCGGTAACCCAGTTACTCTACTTCACCCGGGAAATATGGTGGCACAGTCACACATACACAGAGAGATTTATGGGAGGCCAGTTTACAGGTTCCCCACTCCCCAGGGACATGCCATACAGATGTAAGGTTTGTGAGGAATTGGGACCACACCCATATATAACGTGTAACAAAAAGGGTATATACATACCAAGGGCATGGCATCTTTAGATGATATCAAATGATATCGGAAGGGTTTTAACTCAAAATAAAATACTCAAAAAATTGGTACCAAATTTTCGGTTTCGTGTGTTTCTTAAAATCAAATCATAACAAACGTGGCAGCACACTACATACGTTAATAACTACTCGTTACCCGTCACGTTACTTGCCAAAATCCGATAAATGTCTTCAATATCTCTGTCCGACTAGTATGATAGTAGCCTATCACAGGCGGTGTTTTTCCTCATAACTTCCTAACATAAAGAGATAGGATTAAAAAACCCTTCCAATATCGTTTAATATCATGTAAAGATGCCGTGCCTTTGTTATGTATATACCCTTTATGTTACACGTTGTATATGCGAATGGTGATCACCGTGGTTTTAGTTAGGTCAGAGCACAGGCGTAGAGTAGCCAGCCTTTCGGTGTTCTATAGGATACATTTTGGGGAGTGTGAGAGGGAATTGCATGATTTAATTCCCCCATCTCCGTTCCACCATCGGACGACCCGTCATACGGCGAGTTTCCACCCTTACGTTGTTAACACCACCACGGTCCGGACGAAGCGTTTCGTTTCCTCCTTTATACCACGTATATCGAGGGACTGGAACAATTTGCCAGCGGCGATGTTTCCGTCGGACTACAATAAAAAAAGGCTACAGTGAATAGGCTCTTAATAAACTAGCGCGCTTTACCATCAACGATTGCATCACTGCTTACCATCAGGCGGTATTGCGGTCAAGCGCTAGTTTTTAATTTTATACTTAAAAAAAGGTAAAAATCCCACATTCCCAGACCTTTTTTTTCTGTTGGGATGGGAAATCATCAAATGACTTCTCCAGCTCTGGGCGCGGTGGAAGGGCGTGTCAGACTTTTACTGACTAAACCCACCCGTCTTTCTTCACTTGCCTGTGCGACGGCCGGGGCCACGGTTTCTTACGCTCCCAGACCTCGCTCTCAATAGGTTAGGTGTCTATTGAAGCATCCCCCCGAAGCTATAAAATGGTACCCTAGGTCAGACAGTCAATAACATCAAAGGTTTTGCTCGGCTTCTTTGAGGAGCTGGGGAAAATCCGCGCTTTAACGTAGAGTTGAAGACACCAGCTCATAATAACTTTTGTTTAAATGTTCTGATTTTACTTATAAGGTTCAATCATCAACATTTCAGCCGAAAGACGTCCACTGCTGGACTTAGCCCTCCCCCAAGGATCTGCAAGACGACCGGTCCTGCGCCTCCTGCATCCAGCGGTTTCCCGCGACCTTCACCAAGACGTCGGTCCACCTTGTCGGGAGCCCACCCACGTTGCGTCTTCCAGAGCTTGGTCGCCACTCGAGAAGCCGTCGGCCCCATCGGGCATAAGGTTTAATAGTATAATTTAAGTGTAGGTACTTACTAGTTTCAAATAAAAAAATATACAAACAAAAAAGATTTTATCAGGTGCACATTATAGTGTCATGTAAAAAAAGTCATATATTAAAAAAGGCCTTCATTACATAGCGATTTAGTACATTTTTTGAAGTTCAAGTGCAAAATAGAATACAGATAAAAAACATAATGACGTGTTAACTATATTTGACAAAGTTTAACAACATTAATTACGCTACGATAACACTGTTAATCCAATCAAGATATTGGTAAACATTTGTGTAAATTGCAGGAATATTCTTCTGTCCACATTTTTTTAGTCCAAAGCTCACGATGCCAATAAGTTCGGATCTTCCTTCATTGACGTACACTAAAGGACTACCGGCATCACCCTTACAAGTATCCATGCCTTCTGTACCACCCGCGCAGATCTGACCCTCACTGAGCATGGTCTTGCGACTTGGTGTGCTGTAAATTTGTTGGCATTTCTGAAAACAATATTTATTCGTTATTTCATCTCCTCTACGTTACGTTATGTTACTTTAATATATAATGTACCTACCTAATTAGTATATAAAAGAAGTAGTATAAAAGAAGCTTTTGATTTGAATAGCTTTGATTTGATTTGATTTGAATTAACTCTATGCGCATTGTTGTGCGAAATACAATGTGTGTGGTCTGGGGAACCTGAAGTTCCTTATAGTATAGTACTTCGATAAAGTGTTAAATTAAGACGAGTCATGACGAGATACTTAGAGCTTATGTTTTTAAAAGCTCTCATAAAGTGTCATTTTGAAGTTACATGGTAACCTAGCCGTTAACTTTAAAAGAAAAAGAAAAAAAAGTAAAAGAAAAATTAAAAATAATCACTGCCGCCATCTTGCATTTTCGTTTTGACCTCAACTTCCTTGGTGACGGAATGGCTTACTTAAATAAAATAACTAAATATAAAATTTAAAAATGTAAAATGAGAGATCGAGAGAGTAAGTGCAAGATGAATCGACGAAGAAACTTGGTGGACAGATACTTACTTCATGGTCGACGAAGGGTGCTTTGATAACCGTCTTCAGTTTGCGTCTAATTTTCTGTGGGTAGTACCAAGTAACAGCATACAACGGATGGTCAGGAGGATTACTCTCCAGGTTTTTGGTTGGCAGGCAGATGGGACGTATGAAATCTAGAACGTTACTTAATATTTTAGTAGAAAGCGGTTGTAGGTTTTCGTATTTATTACACATGTTTTGGAGTTACAGTGGTCGGGATTTCGATGTTGTCTTCCGACCATGGGCGTCTCCTGCGGCGGCTAGAGTCGTGAGGGCGCTGAGATTCCCGCTCCCTCACGCGCTCCGTCTGGCTACAGAACCCTTACAACATAAGCTACCTATAATGTTCCCACCGTTGGGACACAGGCCTCATTTCGATGAGAGGGAGTGGGCTTAATCTAACACGCTGGCTTACACGGTATTAATATTCAACTGAAAATCTACAAACCTGTGTATGGAGCTGCCTCCCGCAACCTGATCAAGCCGATATCGAACGAATATCTTGAACTAGACGAATACATCGGATGAGGTGTCATCGTCTCGATCCCGATGTGGGTATTTCCATTGTTGCAATATTCACCTCCTCCGTCGGCTGGTACGCAGTCCCTGCCTGCATGGCTCGAGTTGTATTCTCCGAAGCGAACAGCAAGCCTGATAAATACATCTTAAAATATATCTGCATGACTTTTTCCCAACTGTGTTGAGGCCGGCTGCTCTTTAAACTGGATGCAGGTGATTACCAGTATTTTAGATAGAGAGGTATCGAACCTTCACGACTTAGTTAGTTGGCAAGATTGGGCTTTTGACCATCCGTGAGGATCGTCTAAGATATACCAATGTCAACCAGGACCAACAGCTTAATTATTTAAATAGCGAAATTAAATCTTTGACTCCCTATAAAATATCCGCTAGCCGCGGCCTGCCCTATGATTGGGCATGTAACTAAGTAACGTAAATAACTAATCTATCGATTTCAATAACCTTCATATTTTGCAAGATTCTGTAGTGTAAATTTCTCCATTATCTGCAGTATTATGGTTTCGGTCCAACTACATAGGACCTACTAGTCTAAGCCCACTCAATTGTGGGGCTAGGCCTTTGAGAGAAATGGGGAAAAGATTGCCGTATCTTTAGACGTCTCAAAGGCCTTCGACAGGATATGGCACGCTAGCCTAGTGTTTTAAGCGTCCGATGTACGGCATTTCTCCTGGTCTGGTCTTATCGCTAAGTTATCGCAAGTAAGGGGAAGAGAAGAGAGTGCGGAGGCTAATTGGTAATCCAGAACTAAAAAGACCAAATATGTAATTTAAATTAAATAAATTACTTTTTCTGCTTGTTACCACTTACTACTTGCCCTGCCCCTCTATCAGGGTCATTCGAGTGACAGAAGATCTTATACAGAGTGGTGCTGTCAATACCACAAAAAATGAAAACACGAACAATACTGGTTCATAGGAATAATCCTAAACTATAGAAAAAAACCTAGCATCAAAAATAAAAAAATGAAAATTTCAAACAAACTAAATCGCATAAAATTGCAAACGGAATAGAACATCCTTTAAAAATATTGGGTGCCCGATCGACGACAGCGCGATCCTGTATCGACTTGTTTTTTTCGCGCCATTATTATTAAAGTTTGGTACCGCAGGATGCGGCGGTCATTAACCTATAAGTGCTTCCTTAGCAACATATACATCATGTAGAAAATGTGAAAAATGAAAAATAATTTCCTGTGACTAAACTAATGGACATATTTATATGATTTTTTATGGGTAGACTGAGAATGTGTAGAGGTATACGATGTTTAATTTATTGTCGTATTGTCAGCACCACTCTGTATACTCGGTTGACAAACGAAACTGATAGTAAAGTGTAAAGATTTATCTTACGGCTTAGCTTCTTTCAATAGTTTTTCGCTGATACAAACGGCTGATGTCAGTACATATCTGCCACTGATTAATGTTCCTCCACACAAGGCTCTATTTTTTTTTGCTTTTTTTACTTCGATTTCGTAGTATATTAGCGCTGTCCAAGGGTGCTGATATATAGCGTGATTACCTGTAATGTGAAGGGTGATTATGTTTTCATTGGAACTAAATTAATTCTATTATTTATAACTAGCGGCTGCCAGCGACTTCGTTCCCGTGGAGTTAGATATGCTCCGCTGCTATTGGTCAGCGCGTGATGTTATATAGCCTAAAGCCTTCCTGGATTAGTAAGCTATCCAACGCAAAAATATTTTTTTAAATCGGACCTGTAGTTCCTGAGATTTGCGCGTTCAAAAAAACAAACAATCTCTTCAGCTTTATATATTAGTATAGATACTTATAGATTTCTAACACACGTCATGCATTCATAGCTGTTCTTTCTTGCCATACTTTTTTTGGTCAGTTTATCATTTAGCACATGCTACAATGACAATGACCCGCGCTTTGCATTCGTAATTTCGCTGCAACATCCTACCAATTTGGAACCAGATTCCGAGTGTTATACTCAATTTGGGGGCACTATACCGCAAAACGTACGCCGGAGTATCAATAGAGGACTCAACACTATCAGACTTTCCAAAGCCGAAGCGGACGGTCTTCGGAATGATGTCAGGATATTCCCTTTTCCGCATAAATTTGGACTAGCCTTTTTGTTCCACATGAAAAGCAAAAAAAAAAAATTGATGTTGAACTAAAAAATTTGTGGTTTCGCAAGTTTCGGAAGATAGCAGATCACGCTACTCGAAATTGTCAAAAATTCACAATCAACCTTGAGCCTTAAGGCTTTAATAATAAAGTTGAAAATCTAATAAAGAACTTGTCGTTCTCCGTGGCTCAGCGGTCAACACACCTGCCTGCGACGTGGAGGCCCCGGGTTCGATCCCCGCCCAGGTCATGATGGAAAACGATCTTTTCCTGATTGGCCTGGGTGTTGAATGTTTATCTATATATGTATCTATTTTAAATATAGTATCGTTGAGTTAGTATCCCATTACAAAAGTCTCGAACTTAGTTTGGGGCCAGCTCAATCTGTTTGATTTGTCCGTATATATTTATTTACTTTGATATATTGTAGTAGCTTGATTTCCTGTCGTCTGTTCCCAAAACTAAATCATCTAAACACATAGATCATATTCCTTAGATACTGACCTTTTCCTACAAACTTACAGCATTCAGAATTGGGCTCAAAGGGGAAAGCAGTCACCTTGGCCGCACAACTGCTAGACCCCTCAACCGCCGGTGCAGCTGCAGGACTGGCATCTGAAAGTTTGCTTTGGGTAATTGACTATTATATACATCTAGTGATCTAGCTGCCAAGCGGTTTCATCCGCGTAGGTTTCGATAAGCTCCGCTCCTATTGGTCGCAGCGTGATGTTATATAGCTTAAACTAATGTTTCAAATCGGACCCGTAGTTTCTGAGATTAGCGCGTTCAAACAAACAAACAAACTCTTCAGCTTTATATATTAGTATAGATAAATACACAACGTATGAACGTCCGCTCAATGTAACATAACATAATCAGCCTATATGTTCCCACTGTTGGGATACTGGCCTCCTCTCAGTGAGAGGGAGTGGGCTGTAAACTGCCACGCTGGCCCAGGGCGGGTTGGTAAATCATCATCATCATCATCTCAGCGTTTATCCCGGTTGCATCCGCGGCTTTCGCGTTGGAGCCCGAGGTCCGCTTTCCTGCACATTCTCCTCCATTTCGCACAATCTTTAACATCCTCTGGTAAGAGCTTGTTGGCACGCATGTCATCTCTTACAACGTCAAGCCAGCACTTCTTTGGTCTACCCCGCTTCTTCCGGCTCGGCGGAGGCGCCTTGACAAGACATTTGATACCCACGTAACATGCCAGTTTTCGTAAGACGTGACCGGACCAGCGTAGGCGACCCTCCTGCAGTTTGTCTGCAATGTCACGGACACGAAGGGTGCCCCGGATGCGGGAGTTCCTGATGCGGTCCTTCCGCGTAACTCCACATATCCACCGCAGCTTAGTCATCTCCGTGACACGCAGCTCCTGCTTGTGTCGCTCAAGCACAGGCCAACCTCACTACCATACAGGAGAACAGGGCGGGTTGGTAAATATCATATGTATATGTTCGAAGTTTTGAGCTCTAGGACATTTCCGGTTTGACCGGTTTCCTCAAGATATTTTCCTTTACCACCGCTGCTTCCACCACCACTTCCCTCCGCGCGCCCGCGCCGTGTGGTGTGAAATTAATACGCTCCGGGTATATTTACGAATATCGCGTTCCGATTGTTAGTTTCCGGCTCGTGTTTTCATTCTAGACTGTGAAATTGTGTCTGGCTTGGTATAGTAAGTTTATTCTTAGTGTTTGTTTGGTATTTATTGTAAATCAAATAATTTCGGTGAGTACATTTATTTTCTTACTTGTGAGGGTAACATAATTTATTTTTTTTTTCTCCGCGCGACGGTTTTGTTTTTTTCTTTTCGTTAACTTAGATTTGTTTTTCTTGTTACTTAATTAGCTATGTCAACTTCCAATGATGACCCCCCTGATCGTGGGGGGGACATTTTCCGCAGAGATAACAAGACGTTTAGATCGCCACCGCAAGCCTCCGCTAAGCGTTTGTTTTGTGAAATGTCTCCGACCGACAATTTAATAGATGATAGGTCGAAGCGTTTACAAACTGCACCCAATTCTCCCGAAAAGTCGCCTACATTAAATATATCCAATCGTAGCGACGGGAACAGTAATTATTGCGATTTGATGACCGAGGCGTCTGTGTACCTGGCCAAAATCAACGAGCTGGTTAATGATAACGGTTCTCGTATAAATGTCGCGAACAAATCAGCAATTATTGATATGACTCAACGAGTTACAAGTATCGTGTCTTTGTTAGCTTTAAAATCTGCGTGTAACGAGACAAAGCTTGCTAACACCGAGCGCGAATTGGAAATAATTAAATTAAAATCCTACGCTAAAACCGTTAATGAGGACAAAAAAATGTCGTACGCGGATTCTTTGAAACTGCGGTTGCCTAAAGTTACCCCGGCTATTGAATCTAGAGTACCTCTTCCTTGTCTCGTCGCCTATCCGACCCAGGAGCGATCAGCTGACTATGCGTCGTCTTCCGCCACTAAACAAGCTCTTATGAAGGCGATTAGACCGAGTGACGATGGTTTTCAAATAGTCGGTATTAAAAAAACAGCCAAATCAGGCGTTGTACTGCGCGTTGCAAATGAAAACCAATTGAAAAGACTAGAATCGGTAGACGCTATAAAGTCTGCGGGTCTTCGTTTAGAAAAACCAAAAGGTCGCCGACCCCGTCTATTAGTCAAGGACATTCCCGCCTCTATGGAAGACAACAATTTTTGCAAGCCATATACCGCCAAAATATTAAAAACGAGTTGCCAATAAAAGAAGACGACTTCATTAAATCCACGAAAATAGTCCGTAGGCGTTCTACCAATAACGGTCGTAAATGGTTAGGAATAGAGATTGAACCTGAGGTACGGAAACATCTTGTGTCTACCAAGGATAAGTTATTTATTGACTTGGCCACGTGCCGTTTTGTTGATGATATCGAGGTAGTTCGTTGCGCGTATTGTCAGCAATTCGGTCACGTGAAAAAGCATTGCGCTAATAAATCACCAACCTGCGCTATATGTTCTGAGGCCCACGAAACCAATGTTTGTCCGCATAAGGCCGATTTAAATTTTACCCCGGTTTGCGCGGCGTGTAAACGTTTTAAAAAACCTTTTGACCATCGCTGCGGGTCTGAACAGTGCGGTACCTATAAATTAAAACTCGAACAACTTATCCTACATACTAATTACCAATTAAGATGGATAGTCTAAGCATAGGGCAATTAAACCTTCACAACGATAAGGTGGCGACATCAGAGTTAGATAAATTAATTATTGACTACAACTTAGACCTTGTACTCATTCAAGAACAATATCAAAACTCAAGTTTACGTCACATGGTAGTGCAGCTGGATTGTAGGGCGCGAGCCGGAATTTATGTTGCGCGGTCTTCTAACTTTACGGTAACGTCTATACGTGACCTCATGACGCCACACTGTGCGGTTGCTGAAGTCTCATCAGCTTCTTTTAAAGTATTCGTTGTAAGCTGTTACTTCCAATATTCAGATCCTGTTACTCCTCATATACATAATCTCCGTCATGTCTTGCGGTCACTCGCGGGCTGCAAAGTGATCGTTGGCGCGGATGTCAACGCGTCATCGTCTCTGTGGTATGGCGAGGTTCGGGCAACCGATACCGAACGACGCTGCGCTGTTGAGGATTTCATTGCTGAGATGAACCTATCGATTCATAATACCCCCGATGCACCACCTACTTTTTGCAGCCAAATAGGCGAATCTTGTATTGACGTCACACTTTCTAGTGCCGACGTACGTTTGGATAGGTGGCGTGTTCTACCGGACGCGTCTTGTAGTGATCATCGCCTGATCGTGTACGAATTTGTTCCTGGTTATATTCAGGGTCCGTCTCATATTCCTGGTAATTTCAGATATAGATGTAAAGGCGTGAACTGGGAATTTTTTGGCTCGCTTTTTGCGTGTCACGCCAAGGAGTTCACTCGGGACGGGCTGTCAGCCGAAGAAAGTGCTGACATTATGTCAGAAACCTTTACCTACTGTGCTGACATCGCCATTGGTCGTGGATCTATGACCAATATTCGTAGATGTGACTGGTGGAGTGATTATTTAGTTGAACAGCGCAAAAGATATCGCAGAGCGCGTAGACAGTTAAATAAACCCAAGAGCCGAAAGATTACTGGAGATCTTCTTACGTCCGCTTTAAATGCTTTCAGAGTTGCCAAGTCACGCTACAAAGCATCGGTGGAAAAATCTAAGGGTAACTTGTTGCGGAAAATCGTTGACAAACTTGACAGGGAGGGTCCGTGGTCTCCCTTATATCACGAATTTAAAGCTAACAGATCGGTCGACCTTACATACGTTCAAAACATTAAGGTCAATGATAAGCATACCACGGGCATAGAGGAAACAACAAAAGTACTAATTAATACACTTATCCCTGATGATTCACCGGCTAACGATAGCGACTACCACCAACAGATTCGAGCGTGGGCTCCTGTGCCACCTGAATCACCAATGTCAGACTTACCATCTAATGACGAATTTATAAATATTGTTAGAAAACTACCGGTCAACAAATCATCAGGGGAAGATAAAATATCTAATAGGATGATTAAAGAAGCGTGTAAAACAGCGGGTGATGCCATCTTAACTGTATATAACCGATGCATTGCTGAAGGCGTTTTTCCTCGTAAATGGCGACGCGGTTTCATACGAATAATACCAAAGTGTGGTGATAAACCACCGGATGATCCGAAGTCATATCGGCCTATCACGCTTCTACCATCTTTGGGGAAACTTCTTGAGCGCCTCATCGTTCCACGTTTACTACCGAACGGTCCAAAATTTCATAGTAATCAATATGGCTTCACCATCGGTAAATCAACAGCCGACGCGGCGCTTTCTGTCAGAAGAACCGTTAACCAGTCGGAACACAAGTACGTTGTTGGTATCTTTTTGGATATTTCTGGGGCTTTTGATAACGCTTGGTGGCCTATGCTGTTGTTAAAATTAAAAAACCGCGGTTGCTATAGAAACATATATAATCTCGTTTACTCGTACTTTATAAACGGTTCCGCGGTACTTAAGCTCGGTCATTTTCTAGTACTAAAGCACTAACCATGGGATGTCCTCAGGGCTCAGTTGTCGGTCCTTATTTATGGAATTTGCGTTTTGATGATTTTCTCGCGATCCCGCTTCCTTGCGGCTGTTCACTTACTGGTTACGCGGACGATGGCCTACTGCTCATTCAGTCAAATACCCGAGCCGGACTTGAGAACTTGGCCCATACTTGCCTAAATCTAATATCTCAGTGGGGTGATCGTAACCGCCTAGCGTTTGCGCCGCATAAAACCTATCAACTTCTACTAAAAGGTACTCTTAAATCATTGCCTACTATTAAATTTAATAACGTTCCTGTTAAAAAACAGCAATCCGTATGCTACCTTGGTATGGTCTTAGAAAGGAATTTTTCATTTATCGAACATATAAAAATAGTTGGCGAAAAAGCTAAAAGGAACTTTTATGCCCTAACTAGAATATCAAAAGCAACTTGGGGTCTATCATTCCTAACTTTAAAAACTATATATGGAGCTACCTACTTAGGATGTATGTGCTACGGTGCACCTGTTTGGGCTGATAGGGCCAGCATAGGGGCGGCGCGACGTAAACTGCTTCAAAGCCAACGTTTGGCATTGATATTTTTATGCAAGGCGTATAGAACAGTCAGTACTGAAGCCTTACCCGTTCTGGCAGGTGTGCTTCCAGTCGATCTTGAAGTACAGCGACGTGCTTCAATGTACTACTCCGCGAGGGGGGAGGCCATGGACACTAACTTTGTTACACAACGCGACCTCAATAGAATTTCTAGGTTATTTAAACCTCAGACTGACGTCTGGGAGGACCTCTTATCCGAATGGCAAAGTAGGTGGGATAATTCCATCAAGGGCCGGCACCTCCATCTGTTCTTTCCATCCGTTGGCGATCGGCTGGCTAAGACATGGTTGGAGGTTGACCACTGCGTTGCCCAATTTCTCACAGGTCATGGCAACTTTAAAAGTAAACTGTATTCTTTTAAACTTGTTCCTTCGCCTTTGTGTCAATGTTCTACATCGAACTGTGAATTTGAACAGTCCGCACATCACATCTTGTGGGAGTGTATTCTTTGGCAGAATGAACGCAATATTATGTTTGATAGTGTACAAGTTACATCCGGAGTTGTTTATTATACGGACCTTGTTGAAACTAGAACTAATTTCCGTGCGTTCAGGCGCTTTTGCCATACCTATTATTGGAATCAATTGTAACAGCAAATACCTACTTAGAACCCATTAACTTGATCAAATGTTATTCCGTGGTGCTTGGCAATCTGGGCTTCTCCCAGTTGCAATAATGTCCCTTTGTGCCGATTGGCCTAGTTCTATTCTGTCTCCTGCTTATTATGGAGGGAAGTGGAAAAAATATCTTTTTTCTTACTCCTCCGCCATTCTTTTCTGATTAATTTCGTTGCGGGACCCAAGACAGTTGAAACATTTCTCCGGGACTCGTCGAGCTTCATTGCTCGGCGTTTTTCTGGCGGTCTCCACTGTTGATTCTGGCTTTCAGGAGTTGCAGTGGGTTGGGAACAGTGTGGCGGGTTTTGTCCCCACCGCTGCTCTCAAACGCAGCGGTGATAAAATAATTTACACAAAGTAAAGCGTCTAATGGGCGCTGGATGTTCTTCTTCTTCAGCCTATAGTTGTCCACTGCTGGACAAATGTCTCCCCTAAGGCTTTCCGCGATGACTGGGCTTTTGCTGCCCGCATCCATCGGCTTCCCGCGACCTTCACCAGGTCATCGGTCCACCTTGTTCGGGGGCTTCCCTACGCTGCGTCTTCCGGTACGTGGCCGCCACTCCAGAATCTTACTACCCCATCGGCCATCGGTTCTACGAGCAATGTGCCCTGCCCAATGCTACATAAGTTTAGCGACTCGAAGAGCTATGTCGGTGACTTTGGTTCTTCTGCGGATCTCCTCATTTCTGATTCGATCACGCAGAGAAACTCCGAGCATAGCTCTTTCTATTACCCTTTGTGTGAGCTTGAGTCTTCGTATGAGGCTCGATGTTACTCATCTATAATTCTTCAAAAACTCTTTTGTCCTTTACCTAAGAAACTCTAACGCGCAACACACACATGGGACGGGTGCGGGTCGGGCGCGGGTCGGGCGCGTGTCTATTCTGTTTATTGTATGGACGTCACCCGACCCGCGCCCGACCCGCGCACGCGTTTCGTGTGTTGTTGTCCATATAATTATACAGAAAAGACCCGCGTCCGCCTCGCGCCCGACCCGCACCCGTCCGCTGTGTTTGTTGCGCTTAAACAAGAAAAACGACTTTTATAGACGCACAAGACGGAACACGAATCTATAATTATACTTGTCTATACTACTCTATCTCTCTAAGTCGAGGTAGCCTAATGGATAAAACACCAGCCTCTCAAGTATAAGTATGCGAGTTCGATACCAGGTCAGGCAAGTACCAATGTAACTTTTTGAGTTACATATATGTATATGATTGTTTTAGCTATAGCGTGTATTAGAAGAATCCGCTCTTCCATAGCAAGACGTGTTAAATTGAAAATCAAATCGTATAATTTTTATGCTAAATAATACCTAAATTAATTATTAACTAAAAATAAATCTGATATGTGTGTGAGTGGGTGTATGTGTGAGTGAAAATGTCGTTTGTAGGTGCGATTGGAAGTGGAGGTGGCTGGCGATTAGAGTGGTGAATATGTCTGCCCACTGAGTGACTTCAGGGAAGGCGGCGTACAGTGGTCATATGCGGCCCTGCATATTCCGCTTCTGGGAGGCCGCTTTACAGTCTCCCCAGAGATGTACCCTAACAGGCGTTGCATACAGGGGGCACCGGATTGGTCGTTTGAGAGATAACGGTGCCCCTTCCGTGTGCAAATGGTGATCCCGGGGATGTTTGAGTGAGGTAAATCGCACAAATCCTATCCCCAAACATTCGGCATTTTTAAGAATCACTCCGAAACAAAAAAAAAAAAGGATTAAGAGTACAGGCGATATCATATCAAGCTATTACAACCTGTCAGATTTCTTTATTACATTTTCAACTTTATATTTAAAGTATTAAGGCTTAATATTGATTGGGAATATTTGGCAATTTCGGGCAGCTTGACCAACTGAGGTCCGTACGTGAAGGTGAGTATATGTCAAGGTTTCAGAAGTGTTGTGTGCGTGTGTGTGTTAGGTGTGATTGTAGGTAAGCATTTGTGTTTATTTAATTCATCACCTGCCTAGCCTTCTCCCAAATATGTTGAGGTCAGCTTCCAGTCTGACCGGGTTCAGCTGATTACCAATATTTTGCATGGAGCGACTGCCTATCTGACTTTCACAAAGCAGTTACGGGGTAATATCTTACCACTAGTCAGACTTTCGGATATCTTCATCTTTGGGACGTTTTTGTATCTATAAGTATAATTATAGAATAGAATTATTTTTATTATGTACACCATATAGATTACAGAATATAAATAAAAAGATTTTTATAATGGGTGACACAATGGGCGGTCTTATCGCTAAGAGCGATCTTTTACAGACAACCAACAAAAAACAAAAACAACAAATTTTTTTTTTTTTTAGTAGTATGTATCATAACTAATGCAATGCTTCGATGTCGCCTTCGGGTTGTGGAGGTCAGACGGCAGTCGCTTCACGGAAAATGTCGAAGTTTAGCCATATCAGCAGTTGGACTGGTAAAGCGGACCCCAGACTCCAAAGCTGAAAAGGCTTCGGATGCGACTGGGATTAACGCTGCAATGACGATGATGATGATGAACATAACTAATTTTTGAGATAAATGTAAATGTACTTATTGATTTTAATATAATAAAAAGTAAAAAAAAACTAAAACCCAACTACGACAAAAAACGACGCTGAAAAAGTATAAAACAAGATTTTCAGAATACTGAACTGAACAAAGTTGCTAATGTAGTTGCAAGTAAATGGACACAGTAGTAATGTCATACAATACTATTCTGAAGTATGCATAGTAATGTCATACAATACTATTCTGAAGTATCTTAACTTTATTTTTTTACTCTGTATGTTTTGTCCGCTAGAGGGCGCCACAGTAGATTTTGTGAAACCCCATAGCGTCTTAATTGTCCGCTGGTTATAGGCTACCTAAGCCTATAACCAGCGGACAATTAAGACGCTTTTAATGATATATCATTTGTCGAATTCTGATAAGTAGTTTAGAAGTTACGAGGGAACAGATGAACATACATACATACATACATAGCCTATCAAAATCATAACCCTCCTTTTGCTTTGCCGTAGTCGGGTAAAAACTATAACTCAACAGATCGTTTACTTAAACCTCATACTAGCAAGCAAATTCCTCGTTCTAGGAATGTTTAATTTCATATCTTTCCCTCTTTTCGTCAGTACGCCATTTTAATAAGAAAGAGATTTGTGTGCGTTTTTTTTTAATTATAATTTGTATGACGTAAAGTAGTATAATAATACACATCTCTAAATTTATAAAAGCTATTTTATTTTATATACGTCACCACTGATGCGAATACCAACCCCCACTGGGCCAACGTGGTAGATTACAGCCCACTCCCTCTTACCGAGAGGAGGCTTGTGTCCCAATACTGGGAACATTATTATTATTCTTTAGCTTATACAGGTCCACTGCTGGACAAAGGCCTCCACCAAGGCTTTCCACGATGACGGCTCTTGTACTGCCCGCATCCCGCGACCTGTACTAGGTCATCGGTACACCTTGTTGGGGGCCTCCCTACGCTGCGTCTTCCGGTATGTGGCCGGCACTCCAGAACCTTACTGCCGTATCGGCCATCGGTTCTACGAGCAATGTGCCCTGCCCACTGCCACTTAATTCGAGACGAGTCGCTATATGTGAATGGAGATGTGTATTGTAAGAAATGACATTTAATTAACATACCAGACGTATGCTAAATTTTCCATGTTTTGTCACACTGGACTTATGCTGTACGTAAAAAGGGGCAAATTAAATAAAAGCATGTAAAAACATAAGCAGACTTACGTCCACATACAAGTCCAGCGCAGACAGCTACCACAAAGGTAAGTATATTCATTTGTGAGGAATTAAATATGTAAAAATAAATGACACTGCGCACTATGTGAGTTGTCGGGCCATAGACAGAACAAGTTGATACAATGCTTTGAGACAGACTAGCCTCAACAACTTTGTAGTGCATCTATATATGTGTTTTATGGAATTTTCTATTCACAAACCGGTACATATCTCACCTACGCTTTAGCTAATAGGACGATTCTCAAGTCTCTTCAATAAACCAATTCAAAACTTAATCCATACTAATATTATAAATGCGAAAGTAACTCTGTCTGTCTGTCTGTCTGTCTGTCTGTTACGCTTTCCCGCTTAAACCTCTCAACCGATTTTGATGAAATTTGCACAGACAATCTTTAGACCCTGAGAAAAAACATAGGCTACCTTTTATCCCGGAAAAATTTGATGTTCCCGAGGGAAATCTAAAAAGCGCGATATAACCGAACTCCACGCGGGCGAAGCCGCGGGCGGAAAGCTAGTATTTTAATATTGAAGCATAGGAGTAGTTTTCGTATACTCTTAGGGACTGGCCCTAAGACTTAACACAATCCATACTAATATTATAAATGCGAAAGTAACTCTGTCTGTCTGTCTGTCTGTCTGTCTGTCTGTCTGTCTGTTACGCTTTCCCGCTTAAACCTCTCAACCGATTTTGATGAAATTTGGCACAGACAATCTTTAGACACCGAGAAAGAACATAGGCTACCTTTTATCCCGGAAAAATTTGATGTTCCCGAGGGAAACCTAAAAAGCGCGATATAACCGACCTCCACGCGGGCGAAGCCGCGGGCGGAAAGCTAGTAAGACTAATATTTTTTTTAATGAAGCAATGTACGCTTTAGTAATCCGTAGGTACTAATATTATAAATCGGAAAGTGAGTTTGAACGACTAAACCGATTGCTTTGAAATTTTGGAGACGTAATGTTAGAAGCCCGGATTAAATAATAGGGTACTTTTTATCCCGGTAAATTTTGATATTGCCGAGGGAAAGCAAAAACACCGAATTTTGCAAATGCACTATCGATAATTATCTCGGCGGTATGCCATAACATCGGCTTCCGGCAGAAGTCACCACCTACCAGACAAAATCTTGCTGCCAAGCGATTCGTCGTGTTCCGCCATGATGTCTGGTGAAGCCGTACGGAGGAGGTCTGCCGGCTTGGATAGACCACTACCGTGTTCTCGTGGCGGCGATCGGCGGCGATCTTTCACGTCCGGCTCTGGTCCAGGCCATGATCCGGAGCGAGAGTTCATGGCAGGCCGTCACCTCCTTCTGCGAAGCAGTGATGCTGGCAAAGGAGCAGGCGGAGCCCGTGAGGCAGCAGGATTCCCAGCGCCGTCACGCCACTAGCCGTCGCAAGAGACGCCCTGGTCTGGAGACAACATCGAAATACCGGACACCGTAGGCGCGGGCTTGCAGCCGGCGAGTAGTGGGCAGCCGACGGCCCGGTAAGGATCAGCCCCGGTTCGACGGCGCGTTGTGTTTCTCGCGCGACTCAAAGAGATGTCAGCACATCGTGACGGCAAGTCCGGCCTAGGGGAAGGCAAGTCAGGCCTAGGGAGGGAGAAAGCCAAATTTTTAGAATGGGTAATCTTTGTTCGCTATATAAAAGTTAGAGATAAGTCCTCGTTTATCCTTTGTTTAGTGATTAGGGGAGTTCATGCATATTCTGCGAGGCTTCCATGGGGCTTCCCCATGGTTCTCCACGACGACCGGTCCTGCGCTTCCCGCATCCAGCGGTTTCCGACCTTCACCAGGTCGTCGGTCCACCTTGTCGGGGGCCTACCCACGCTAGGTTTTCCGGTGTGTGGTCGCCACTCAAGATCCCGTCGGCCCATCATCGGCCTCATCGGGCATCGGTCCTACGGGCAATGTGTCCAGCCCACTGCCACTTTAGTGTTGCAATTCTTCGGGCTATGTCGGTTACTCTCGTTCTGGTTCACGGGCGTATAATCAAACCAAATTACTTATTTGCCAGAATGTCTAAACATACATTCTGTCCAAGATGGGAGATGCGTCTTACATAATATTGCTAATAAATACTTACTGTTTTAGAATTGGCCATGACATTATATGGACGTCTATGCATAAAAGAACAGGTATTCAACTTTTTTATCGTTTATTTTATTCGATTTGTTTGATTTTTATACGGAGAAGGGCGTTGGTTGTTTAACCAGGTTATATTTTGTAGGTACATTTTCAGTAGAAAAACACAATTTAGTGGAAATTTTCTTATTTATGTACTTATAATATCGGGTGAAGCCATACGGAGGATGGGTCTGAGTAGTTGTGTTGCAATGTGTGCCGGGTACGATGCGCCAAATGTTGTGTCGGGAGTTTGGTCATGAAGGGTCTCCAGATCAATCTTCCTCTGGCGCAATATCGTTGGTCGTGTTGTTGGGTTTAACATTGCATCACCTCGCTCAACTGCCGTCTTCCTTCCTATTCACCCAGTTTTTTTTTGAGTGAATAGGCTCTTAATAAAATAACGCGCTTTACCATCAACAATTGCATCACTGCTTACCATCAGGCGGAATTGCGGTCAAGCACTAGTTTCTAATATATATATTATATATATATATATATATTCTTTAATATTATATATATATTCGCATACAAGCATATTAGTAATCCTTGAAAAGAAACACAAAGATAAGAGCTACAGGAGTATATTAATACGAAAACTGTATCACCTACAACTAGGGTTTCTCAATTCTCGAATTAGTAATCCTTGAAAAGAAACACAAAGATAAGAGCTACAGGAGTATAATAATACGAAAACTGTATCACCTACAACTAGGGTTTCTCAATTCTCGAATTAGTAATCCTTGAAAAGAAACACAAAGATAAGAGCTACAGGAGTATAATAATACGAAAACTGTATCACCTACAACTAGGGTTTCTCAATTCTTGACCTTTTTTATTTCCCGGAGCACGAGAATTTTCGATCACTATTTCCCGGAAATTCCCGGGTTGTCGAGAAATATGGAAATTTATTAAAAAAATATGTAATTTAACAAGAAAACTACGCTTTTTATATATGTCAATATTCAAGAATATACAGGGTGTATCTGACATCGACGCACAAACGAGTACCATGGATCCAGTACATGATTCTGAACCCCCCAGTGGTGGAATTTTTCGTCGGCTTTTTCATGATTTAAAAAAATATATATGAAGTTTTTTTCACTTTAGACTGTTCATAATTGCTGTACTTTTATAACCCAATAAGATTTTAAAGTAAAAATTAATTAATTCGCTAATTACACAAAAAAGAGCAATGAAAACAAAACTCGAAAAACTGTCTTATCAGCTGATTTGATAGAGTTTACATCAGGGATCAATGTCATACCTACAAACCCGCACGGCGGCACGCTTGCAACGTTCAAATGCCGAGCCGATACTTTTTTTTAACCACTTTGAATTCTGTAACCGTTCATTAACGACATAAATGACTATCATAATTTTATTAGTGGCATGCGGTGTAGCCTATCCGCGAAGTTTGCGTTACGATGTCAGATACACCCTATATAGCAATCCACAACATTTATTTTTAGTTTCATGTGACTTTAACTTAAGTATATAAAACTTTAATTAAGCGAAATAAACTCTAGCGAGATCTTTTGTCATAAACAGTCTTCCTGTTTGGAAAAAACAAATAGAATGTCTTCTAAAAACCAATTTTAATTGTTTATTGAAATGTTTAATGTAAAAACCATGTCACCACAATAATATTTTGTACCTTACATCCATACTAATATTAGAAATGCGAAAGTAACTCTATCTGTCTCTCTGTTACTCTCAACCGATTTTGGCACACAGGCTACTTTTTATCCCGGAAAATTTGATATTCCCGAGGGAAATCTAAAAAGCGCGATATAACCGAATTCCACGCGGGCGAAGCCGCGGGCGAAAAGCTAGTACTAAATAAAAAAGTGTTAATGTTCTTGATTTCATACGTCCCATCTGCCTACCCACCAAAAACCTGGAGAGTAATCCTCCTGACCATTCGTTGTATGCTGTTACTTGGTACGATCCAAAAGGTATCAAACACAAACTAAAGAAGATTATTGAAGTGCCTGTCGTCGACAAGAATGTGAGTAACCGTCTTTCAAGATTCTCATTCCACGATTCAATTTACGCTTTGCCGACGAATTCACTGAACTGTCTGTGAACTCAAACCAAATCGGTGGCAATATACATACAAAACAAAGTGAAAATGAAACCACAAGATAAAAATATATATTGTCGATAAAGAAACCAGTTTGACCTGGCGGATATTTGTTTGTATTTATTACCTATATTTTATTGAAATTTCGTGCTTCGCTGGGCTTCCATAAGGTCAAAGTGTTGACATTATATACGAGTGAACACCACCTAAAATTCTTTTGCACCGAGTTTTTGATTACGTATTCTGTTGTTATTATTATTATTGTAACAGGTCTGAACTGAAATGGATGCCCATTCGCCAAAGAAGATATTTGCGAGCCTTGACCACGCTTTTCTCCCTTCTTAATTCGCCCACTCCTCCTTCTTATCTTACGAATCACTTCCAATATTTGTGTTCTTCACACAGCAAGAATCTGCGTTCTTCTAATAATCTTCTCTTACTCTGTCCTTCTCATACCTCTGCCTTTGTTCACTCTTCATTTCATATTCAGTCAATTCTTCTGTGGAATGCGCTTCCTCTTGATATCAGGATGGCGACTAGTCGGTTTGCATTTAAGCGGAAATTGCAGTTATTTTGCGAATAGTTAGGGTAGGGTCATCTCAACACCTTTCTCACAAGTTTTTTTTTGTATATATTATCTTTGTTGCTGTCTGATCTGTAACATCTTTATATATATAATTCTGCTGTACGTGTGTATGTCATTGAACTCCTCCTAAACGGCTTGACCGATTTTAATGATTTTTTCTGTATGCGTTTGAGTGGCGACCTGGATGGTTTAGATTCACAAATCAGCCCGGCAGATGGCGCTGATCGCTTGAAGAAGCGTGTTATCTCGGAAACGGCCCTAACGATTTCGCTGAAATTTAATATGTGGAGGTTTTCGGGGACGAGAAATCGATCTAGCTCAGTCTTATGTCTGGGGAAGCGCATGTTTTCGAGTTTTATCTTTCACAATATTTTACGCATAATATGGGCGCTAATTTCGCGCGGCTTGACATAGTGGCTTTGGCGTAGTAAATAGTGGTATGGTTTACTCGCGTTGGCTGGTGTTCCTCGGTTCAAACCCGGGCAATCACAAGTTTTTTTTTGTTTTTAGACAAGCTTATAGTTTTTTTTTTTTTAATTTTTGTAGTTACTTAAAAAGAAAATTGTACATAAGGACTAAAAGGGGAAAAAATAAATAATAAAGATTTTTTATTTAACTTAAAGAGACTGAAACAAGAGCTCTAGGGGTAGAGAGAGGTATGATATCTTTGTTACAAATGTAGATGATAATGCTTTCCATGGGTATATTCCTAAATCTGCTGTACGTGTACGCGTACGCGATTTGAATGAAGTCTAATGTATATAAATGAAAGTCGTGTTAGTTACTCTATTTATAACTCAGGAACCGCTTAACCAGTATGGCTCAAAATTGTTAGGGAGGTAGATAAGAACTGGTCTGGAAGGACATATCACATAGGATAATTTTTATCACGTTCCCGTTGTTCCCGTCGTTCCCGTGTGACGTGACATGAGACGTGGTATAACAAAACGCAACTGACATGGAATAACAAAACAACTCAGTCAAAATATAAGTTAGCGGTTCATTTGTTAAAAATGGTACAAACACACTGCTGCACTACTCAGCATATTAAAAAACAAGTCTTACCGATTTAATGTTGATGCATTCATTTAAAGCAAGGAATATAAATACTCTCTGCCGGTTAAATTTTTTTAATAAAAGCCCAAAAGCAAACTTCAACTTCAAAATTTCTAATATTGTATTACTGTACCATTTACCACTTCACTACATACTATAAAACAAAGTCACTTTCTCTTTCCCTATGTCCCTTTGTATGATTAAATGTTCTTTTAATAGATAGAGTAATTAAAAAGAAACGTTTATATGTATAATAACATCCATTAAATTGTGGAGAAACACTATCCCTCGCCCACATGTGGGAGTGACGAGAGGAGGCATAACTCCGTTGCCGCGAAAAATCGCAGTACAGCGGACAGAGCTCCGGCGGGATCTCATGGCGACATGGAAAGTGTGATTGTCGCAATCCAGCACTGAGCACGCCATAATAGCGGCGGTAAGTCCTCTCTTTGAGGAGTAGCTAGAAAGGCGCCACGGCATCCTCACCTTCCGACTGACGTAGGTCCTCACCAGACACGGCTGTTTCGGGAGGTTCCTGTTCCGTATAAGGTGGGAGGAAACGCCAGAGTGACCACTGTGTGCATCGCCCCGAGGACACGGTGGAGCAAATGGTGGAGGTCTGCCCGGCTTGGGTAGAGCACAGCCGTGTCCTCGTGGCGGCGATCGGCGGCGATATCTCGCGTCCGACCCTGGTCCGGGCCATAGTCCGGAGCAAGAGTGCACGGCAAGCTTTCACCTCCTTCTGTGAAGCAGTGATGCTGGCAAAGGAGGAGGCGGAGCGCGTGAGGGAGCGGAAATCCCACTACCCTCACGCCTCAAACCGCCGCAGAAAGCACCCGGGTCAGGAGGCAACATTGGACTCCCGACCACCGTAGGCGCGGGCTTGTGGGCGGCGAGCGATAGGCAGCTAGCCTCCTGGTAAGAACCAGGCCCGGGTTGACGGCGCGTTGTGTTTCACACGCGCCTCAAAGAGATGTCAGCACACCTTGACGGGGTCCACGAGGACTGGTCTACAGGGTTGCGGGTTGGTTAAAAAGAAACCATGGCACTGGCCGTTGCATAGGCAAGTGAGGTAACACGGATGGGTTTTAGTCAATAAAAGTCTGACACGGCCTTCCGCTCCGCCCAGAGCGGGAGAGGTCATTTGATGATTTCCCATCCAAAACAAAAAAAAAAAAGAACTGAAGAAGAGCAAGAAATTGCACTTGAAGAGCGCAGCCTTAGTATGGCTCGACTTCGTGCTTCTCAATCACCAGAGCAAAGGGAGGCAGCCCGTGAAACGGCTCGGTTGGCAATGCGAAATCGTCGAGCAAACCTCAGAGATCAAACGCTAGATAATTTACGAAGCACAAGAAGAAATTCATCAAATACTGACTTGAATCGGGCAGCGTTTCAATACGCATATAATATAGCGCAATGGCGTTCACATTGAGCCAATGGATGTTGTTTGCGAGTATTGTAGCACATTCAAGATTTCCGGAGAACCGCCAGGATTGTGCTCCCAAATAAAGAATCATTGAATAATAATATTTATTTATTTAAAATTATCCTAATTTATAAAGTAGTCATGTGATATTGCCTTTAAGGCGGAACGAAGTTCGCCGGGTCAGCTAGTAATATTATAGTAATAGTATGTATAAATGTATATAGCTTATTTAAGTATTTGTTTATATAGTGTTATGAGTTTTTTCTTTTCCTTTTCATTGTTTCTGTAATTAAAGCACCTGCCATCTAGTCTCTTCACCACCCGAGGTTGACTGGTAGAGAAAGCCTAAGGCATTAAGTCCGCCTCTGTACATTTTCTTTGTGCGAAAGTATAAATAAATAAATAAATAACAAGCTACTTTTTTAATTAACGAAAGTCATGGATGTGATGAAGAAGAGACAATAAAAACTAATAAGAAATCTATTATTTCACAGAAATGCAAAGCGATATACCTACGAGAAACTGCGCACTGTGTTGGCAGAGGGTCAGCTCTGCGCGGGTGGTATGGAAGACTACTACTACTACTTACTTACTGGATACTTGCAAGGGCAATTAATAGTCGTGGTCCCTTGGTGTTGCAGCGGTACCTACAAACGCCACATGGAACAATGCGTCGTACTGACATCACACGAATTCTACATCTCGCAATCAGAGTTTATGGTGCAACTAGCATACCTACATATAACTTCCCAATTTCAAGCATTGGGCAAGTGCCCGCCAGACATAACACTCGTCTGATTGGAGGACCCTTCCTTTTCTATAGAGCATGAGTGAACTTTACACCCAGTGCCTCATGCGTGTCACAGTGTACAAGAATCAAGGAATATCAGAACTTTCTGGCATTGTGAGCTTTGGATTGATTCCGTGTGGTCAAAAGGACTTTCCTTCAGTTTATACCAATGTATTCGTTCACCTTGATTGGATTAAGACAATAATCGTTGCGTAATTTATATACTTTATAATGTATTTACAGTATAAGACGCTCCCATGGAGCAAATTATTCAGCTCAATAGTCTTAAGGGATCATGTAATGAATAATGACTTCGTAGTTCGTAGTCAGATGATTGTAAAATTAAAAAAAAAACAACGGGTTTTTGAACCCCTAGTACCATGAGACTACGAGCTACTGGTCAAAAACAACCCCTGGACCTGATAATGGGTCGACTAACCAGAACTAGGAGTAAACAGTGACGCCGATTTCCATGTTTACAAATAAAACTAGATTAAGTTTTGTGCATTTTTTTCTTTCTATTACATCATGAAAAGGTCAGAAGATAAAATATTAGTTTAGTCCTATTGAGTACTTAACATCTGTATGTTAAGGATTGGAAGGTTGATGAGCGTCTGTACGCTCATCACGTTGAGGAAAAAATATGTTTCACAAAACCGGAAGAACACCATCCCCACACTCCTGGAATCACCATATTAACCACCCAACGACATCGCTGTAAGCAAAAGCTAAAACGGCAATTATTAGATAAAAGCAAAGAAAACAGAAAAAGTTAGAAAATTTGTAAAGGCAAACAAGACATTATAAAAACTATTGATATTATTTACAAACCTGACAAAAACCTCGTACTCAAAACCTTGAAATTTATAAATATTGACGTTAGGCTTATTAATTTGATTACCTACCTACTGAATTTTTATGTCTTGAACTTAAAGCTGTACATACTAATTCCATAAGTAAAATTGTTACATAAAATAATTTAGTAACTTTTTGTACAACACTAGAAAAATGTTGCTAGCAACATAAAATGTACGAGTAATACTTTCATTCTGGCAACTCAATGATTATAATTTGACGAATCATAGCGTTCTTCAAGACGAGCCAAACAAACCGATTCCGACCGATGTGCTTGTCTGTCGCTTTGCCAGGTTTATGCGCGTCTTCTAAATTTTACAATCGGATGTTTGTGTATGAAAACAAGTGAAAATACATGTTTTCTTGAATGAATGTGTGCTATAACGGCCTATTAATAAATAAAATCGAAGAACTAATAGTATTTTTTGTGCATTTAAGTGATAAATCGGCCTTTTCACCCGTGTTTAAATAACGAAGAGGGCATTCATGTTTATAAATATTGATTTGTTACTTAACGTGTTTTCTATCGTTTTTATTGTGTCTCAAAACGTGAAGTGAGATGTAGGGAATATAATAGCGTGTAAAAGATTCATAATAAACGAAAATGCAACAGATAGTCCAAACTTACATGGACGCGATCGATGGTGTAATTTCGAGTTTGATTTGATTGTGTTTTTTTTTGTGTAAAAGTGCGTGTTTTTGACAATGGAGGGGACTACAGAGAAGGATTGTTCTCCGTTATGGAATCTGTACCAGCAGATCGTGTCCGACATGAAGGTAGGTCTCATTGGCTGATTTTCTTTGTACACGCAAACTTAGAACCGGTCGCGTGCCCCACATTTTGCTAGGAAGTTGTCCCGGTAATCTGTTGGTGCTGAACCGATGTTTGACGCTCCGATAAATACTGCCGACCAGTTATTTCGAGCTATTTGTTTAATAGTTTTGGTGTGGGTAGTTCTTAAAAAAATGTCTAGACTCTAGATATTATTTGCGCATGCTCAATAACTCAACTTTAAGTGATAAATAAACACCCGTATCAGTATTACTTTTTATAAATTATATTCCACCTAAGAAATTAAAAAAAAAGAAAAATAGTATACCAAGGACTTTTCGAATTCAGAATTAATAAACAATCACAATATTGAATATATTGATACTCATTGCTTGATGAGCAAAATTATTTTAAGACTGGTCCACTCAACCTGTGAGGTTCTTTTTTCAAAAGATTATTTCACACATCAATCTATGGCTATGGTGTCTCTCTTAGAGATTTCAGGTGGGAAAAATCAACCTCATCCAATTTTCTTTATTTTTGTTTCTGTGTAAATGTGTCTATGATCCTACAAACACATATTATAAACTGCATAACTCAGTTGCTTTGAAACATAATATATCGACGGTTGAAAGGCAATCATATCTAAGCGACAAAAATTCGTAAATTTAGTTATATACACCATTCGAACAGTCACATTTTTCTGCATCGTTTGGTGTATAAAACTGAATTTATGAATTTTTGTCGCTTAGATAAGATTGCCTTTCAAGCGTCGATATTAACAATTTATGTACTAAAACTACAAAGAGATACTGTTTCTTAAATATTAACATAACTATGTTTCATAGATATTATTTTGTATGAGCCTCATTTTATGTGCACTACTCATAAGATATGGTTCTGCTGTTGTTTCTGCACTGTGATTCATAAGTTGGTATAATAAAAATTCCCAAATCATGATTATTGTTGTCTTGTAATTGTAGCATTTTGTATAAAAATAATAAAAAAATACTTGTCCATTTCAAAAACAACATTTGTATTATTATACACAATAAAAGCCTTAATTTTTGGAGCCAAGGTTCCCCAAGATATTTATTTACTTATTTATTTTGGTCCAACAATTGTTTACACTGGGTGTTGTCATATAAAGTAATATATGTAATTTTAGAAGGTGACAGAGAAGTGTATCTATCACTTATAGGTGAACTCTGCATGGTATTAGTACAAGGTGACATTTAACATAATATAAATTAAACATACAGTCTTAATTTAAATGAAAGAATGTAGTAGTATATAATGCAAGGTTTCATTTCTCAATCCGTTTTCCGTGGACATTGATGTGGGTTATATGTTTGCGTACTGTGTATTATACCTTAGCCAACTATTCATATTGTAACATGTAACTGCTTTTTGTCCCAAATGAATAAAATAAAGTAAAACACTATTAGTACATCGACTGCCAAATGTTCAATTCAATTCTTGATTAATGGCCTTTGTGGGAGAGACACCACAATTTTGCGAAGAACACATGTGAACCATTAATACACCATCAAACGGTGAAGAGGACTGCCAAATGTTCACCTGTCATCCACTGATGGCTGATTTGTTACTGTATAGCAACTTGCCCCATGTTCTTTAAGTCAGTCTGTTCACAGTTATTGATACCTCTGATAACAGCAACCTAACAACATGTCTATTGAAACAAGGGCAACACAGTTTCATTGACAGTGATGTGATATCTTTCTTTTTTGGCTTCGCAGAATTTGTGCATTTTTGTCATGTAATGTCGAAAAGGACGGCCGCGTGAACCGTCTTACGAGGCAGGTTTGAGGCAAAGTCTTGATGTGCCACTATGCTGCAATATTCCACTGTTATTTATGAATTACTAGCTTTCCGCCCGCGTGGAGTTCGGTTATATATCGCGCTTTTTAGATTTCCCTCAGGAACATCAAATTTTTCCGGGATAAAAGGTAGCCTATGTTCTTTCTCAGGGTCTAAAGATTATCTGTGCCAAATTTCATCAAAATCGGTTGAGAGGTTTAAGCGGGAAAGCGTAACAGACAGACAGACAGAGTTACTTTCGCATTTATAATATTGGTATGGATTTACTGAATGCACTTCTTACTAATTTGAAAAGTCCAATGAAAAATGAGTGTCACACTCATTATTCATTGAACTTTTAAAATTAAACTCAGCTTGGCTTTCCCGCCAAAACTGTGATGTGATATCAGAGGTAAAGTAACTGGATTGGTGGTAGTTTCTCTAGGTTTCTAGGATACTCAAACCACAAACAAAGTAGGTGAGTGTGTTTTTTTTTAAATCAAGACTATGATGCTCTTAATTATAATATGCACTTTGCACATGTTCAACACAAAGTCATTGTCAACATTTTAAATTACCGTATCAAATTACTATTCATTAGTTACTCAATTCAAATAAAGCTTCTTTGAATGCATGTCACTCATCACAAGCTGAGGTAATAGCTAAATATAAATATTGATTGAAGTAGCTTGTTCTGCCTTGTACAGTCAGCGTCTAAAAAGTATTGAATTTTTTTTTTCTACGTTATCTACCTTTTGGGCAAAGGCCATCCAGCCATGCATGTCACAACACTCACAACAGAAAGTAGGATGTGCAGCATCCTACTTTCTGTTGTGAGTGTTGTGACATCTGCTCCATGGTTGTGACAAAACCTTTTAAGCTCTTTCTGCAAACTCCTTACATGATCCTTATTTACAATCATCTTCCTTCTTCTATGTATATGAACATAATATTAAGTAGCCAGGAAATGTAATAGACATTAGGCCCTTGTCAAGCTAAGGGCTGTCAATAATTGTACATTGATATGGTTTTCTGGATCAAAACCTTTGTGTAGACAATCCATAGAATTATTTTTATGTAATGTATGACATCTGAGGCTAACTGTCGTCACAGTCCTCATCACACTGGTACTTACATAATTAAAAACAAAAAATAATAATTAAAAACTTATTATTTTTTTAAAAGAACCCGTCGGCTCCATTGGGCATTAGGTATAATGGACAATGTGCCCAGCCCACTGCCACTTAGGATTTGCAATTCTTCGGGCTATGTTGGTTACTGCCATTCTTCTGCGGGTCTCCTCATTTATGATTTGATCACGCAGTGAAACCCCAAGCATAGCTCTCTCCATTGCCCTTTGTTTTTTACCGCTGGATGCGGGAGGCGCAGGACCGGTAGTCGTGAAAATCCTTAGGGAGGCCTATGTCCAGCAGTGGACGTCTTTCGGCTGATATGATGATGATGATGAATGATGATTGTTTGTTACTACTGAGACCATGCGTTTTAATGTTCCCACTGTTGGGACCTAGCCCTTTTCTCTGTGAGAGGGCTTGACCCGTCATCCACTACGCTCTGTGGCTTCACCGAATCCAAACACTATGAAGATCGAAAAGTTTTAAGTACTTAAGAGTAGGGTTGTAACGGAGACTTGTTAGCGGAGGCGGAGGCGGATGCGGAGGCGACGAGTCTCACCTCCGCGGATGCGGAGGTTAACGGAGGCGGAGGCGGAGGTGAAAGTACAAATAAAAAAAATTGAAATTTATGGTTAATTAAAACATTTTTTTTAATTTTAAATACGTACACTAATAGTAGTATACTTTCTTGTAATGAAAATTAATGAGAAACAAATTGTGTTTGCCGCATTCCCGCCTCGCACTAGTTGATTCTTGACCATTTCGCGCTCAAACGGGGCCGGACGGTTGTCGAGCGTCGCAGCTTGCGCGTTATTTATTTTGTAAATAAACCTCCGTTATAACTCCGCAAAAAATTGTGCGGAGGCGGAGGCGGAAGCGAAGATACGATTTCTTGCGGAACTTCCGCAGTAACGGAAGCGGAGACGAAGCTCCGTTACAACCCTACTTAAGAGCTAGGAGAACGCTATCCAAAATGTTTGCTAGTTTTTCTTAAGGGTTTAGGGTTAATAAGGGAAATAGGTTTTTTTTTAATTATAAACTAGTGCTTGACCGCAATCCCGCACGACGGCTAGCAGTGATGCAATCGTTGATGGCACAGAAATCGACGGCAAGCAGTGATGCAATCGTTGATGGGACAGAAATCGTATTTTACGATTTCTGTGATTGATGGTAAAGGGCGCTAGTTTATTTAGACCTTATTTACTAAAAAATAAACTGAGTGAATAGGAAGGAAGACGGCAGTTGAGCGAGGTGATGCAATGTTAAACCAAACAACACTACCAATGATGCTGCGCCAGAGGGAGATTGATCTGGCGACCTCCCACGACCAAACTCCCGACACAACAACATTTGGCGCATCGTGCCCGGCACACATCGCAACACAACTGTTCAGACCCGTCCTCTACACGGCTTAACCAGACGGAACACGACGAATCGCTTGGCTGCAAGAAAAAAAGTATGCTCCGCGAACAAAAACTCCACCGCGGATTCACCGCGAACTCAACGCATACGGTGTGCGGTCAGTTGTTGCCCAGAAATGTAGAGAAGTGAGAGCACACAACGCGGACTAAAGTCCGCCATGTGCGTTGCTTCGCCGAGTCACACGAGTTCTATTTTACTCCCCTCGTACTTTTCTCCGGTCCGCTCTCTGCATGTCCTCGGTGATTCGGGGGACCTTTTACGGTGACATTATTTGAGGGCTTATTCTCCGTAATCTGACCCTTAAATTATAGTAAAAAAAAACGCGCTTTAATAGCAATTGAACTATTTGTTTTAGTTTTTTTTTTATAGTACTGTATTGTCATAAGTACATAATCCTTTGATCCCTGTACAAATTTTCAAGTTAATCAGACCCCTAGAAGATGGTGAAAATGAAGTTAAAAGATTCCGTTACATGCAGGTGAAATAAATATATATAAAAAGCGTGTTAAAACGTTTAGATTGTCGTTTATTATGTGGACAATCATTGTTATTTGTTTTTTTTTTTTTTGGTGCTTGTAGCTTGGCTTGTTGCTTCGAGGAACCAGTAACTGGGTCTTGGAAGTCAGATAGGCTTAGGCAGTCTCTACATATATAATACTTGTATTTAGCCCTATCTAGACTGAAAGACTCTAACATACCTAGTTGAAAAAAGGCTTGGCTTTAAAGTTGCCTTCAGTATCATCATCATCAGCAGCCTCTACTCGTCCACTGCTGGACATAGGCCTCCTTCATGGCACGCCAACAAGCTCGATCCTGAGCAGTTCTCCGCCAGCCACTACCAGCCACCTTTTTGATGTCGTCGCTCCATCTCGCCCAAGAGCGTCCTACGCTACGTTTGTCGTTTACCCCAACGGTTGTCGGTCCTGCGGCATATGTGACCAGCCCATTGCAACTTCAGCTTACTAATCCTCTCAGCTATGTCGGTGACTCTGGTCCTCTGTCGGATCACCTCATTTCTGATGCGGTCCTTCAGAGAGACGCCCAACATAGCCCGCTCCATAGCTCGCTGAGCGGCTTTAAATTTAAGGACTAGTCTGATCCGTTAGTGTCCACGTCTCGGCTCCGTAAGTCATGACGGGTAGGGACGCAGTTCAGTATCAGGGAACAGCAAAACTTTTGTTTTCTACCTATTCCTTTACAAAATGTGTGAAGATGAGGCTAAATATAAGTCATGTTACAATACATACAAGTACTTTATGCTAATCAAATGCAGTTGGTATGTGGCTTGCATTTTAATCTAGGCATAAAAACTCAACATTTATTAATTAAATGCTTGACAGGAATGTGAAAAACTTGTTTATTCATACCCATAAAATCTTAGATCATCACGATATAACGGTTGATGATGTTCTGTTTGTTAAAGACGTAAAGATTTTTTTTAAATATTAAAATTAATAGATAATACTTAAATAAGTTTAAATGAATAGACCAACTAAGAGCCTACATTCGATTATAAAATTGAATATTACTTCGAAAATCTCATTGAAAGGTTTTTGAAAGTAAAATGACATGTTGTCGTCAAAATTGGGTCAACCTTCACCTTCAGCCAATGGTGTCCAAGATATACTTAGAAAGTACATATAACTTTAGAAAAGTTACATTGGTACTTGCCTAACTTGGAATCGAACCCGCGCACTCATACTTGAGAGGCTGGTGTTTTAACCACTAGGCCACCACGACTTATACAATACAGTGGTAATTATTTAATACAGTATGGTCGCCTTTAATTGGTCATTTTGACATGACACTGGCAAGCTACCTTTTTTTTTTTGTTTGTTCTGAATGGGAAATCATCAAATGACCTCTCCCGTTCTGCGCGCAGAGCTGAAGGGCGCGTCAGACTTTTACTGACTAAAATCCAGCCCTGTTCCTTCAGTTGCCTGTGCGTCAAACCACGGTTTCTTTTTAACCAACCCGCAACACTGGCAAGCTTTTTTTTTGTTCCGGGGTGGAAAATGCTCATGCATGTCCGCCGCCCTGGGGTGGGCGACGGGGTCTGTCAGACTTCTACTGACTAAAAACCACCCCGGTGTCTCTTCTGGCACGAGCGCGCGTGGGGCCGCCGGAGTGTAAATTCTTCCACGGCCCCACACCCTCGTGCTGGCCTGGTCTGGCCGGTTCTAGTCTTCTGCACGGGGTAAGTGCGGTGTTAAACTACTTTGTGCATCTCCTCTGAGGCGCGCGCCTCCGCCTCTGGGTCCATCACATAGGGGGCGTGTCCCTCGCCCCCTGGACCCAGTCATGGGCGATCACTGGCAAGCTGCCTGAACTAGGCATTCGGTATAAAAATTCTAAAAACAAACTGCAGATAATTTATTGGCTACCTACAAATAAATATGCAGTAAGTGTTGTGATGAAGTCAGAAATACCTATTAAGTCATAAGTTTGCAATAATTATATCACCGGCCAAGGTTATCTATCGAAAGGTCAAGTTGAATTTTTTTAATAAACAAGTTTTTGCTAACGAGTAAATAGTAGTAACGAGGCAATAGATTAAGTTTTAGACTGTGGTAAAAAAAAAAAAAAATACCTAAGTACTTAACTTGTACTAATGTACAGTAAAAAGTATAAAAAAAAAAATATGTCAACTTAATATTACGCAATACAATTTTAGTATTTTCTACTAATCGCACAAATAAAAATAAATTTTCTGTTTTCGGTATTTTGATTGCTTAGATTAATGTACTTCTTAATAAAAACATAATCAATACATAGTATAAAACAAAGTCGCTTTCGCTGTATGTCCGTATGTATGCTTAGATCTTTAAAACTACGCAACGGATTTTGACGCTTAAGGAAGGTTTAGACTACCTTTTATCCCGGAAAAAATTGATATTCCCGAGGAAAATCCAAAAAGCGCGATATAACCGAACTCTACGCGGGCGAAGCCGCGGGCGGAAAGCTAGTACTTAATATATTTTTTTAACATGCGAGAAATTTCTGAGTTAGAGGTTGTAATGTGTAAACTCACACTTATTTGCATTCATTTCTGCAGGTCAGAACCAGCATTAAGTTATTGTTAGGCGCTGTCAGAAGCATTAGATCGTACCTAGGTATAATATAGGATCGACGACCTAATGCCTCTAAGGTCGAGCTATACATTCGAGCTAAAGCCTTTAAGGTCGAGCTATACATTCGACCTAATGATTTTAAGGTCGAGCTATACATTCGACCTAATGCTTTTAAGGTCGAGTTATACATTCGACTTAATGCTTTTGAGGTCGAGCTATACATTCGACCTAATGCTTCTAAGGTCGAGCTATTCATGCGACCTAATGCTTCTAAGGTTGAGCTATACATTCGACCTAATGCTTCTAAGGTTGAGCTATACATTCGACCTGATGCTTCTAAGGTTGAGCTATACATTCGACCTAATGCTTCTAAGGTCGAGCTATACATTCGACCTGATGCTTCTATAATCGAGATATCTAGACCTTAATAGCATTAGATCGTATGTATAATATAGGACCGACGACCTAATGCTTGTAAGGTGGAGCTATACATATGACCACTAAAAATGACTCCAGTCGTCTTTATACTGAAAATTCTCCTTCACACTGTAGGTGCATTCAATGAATTACTTTTAATAAACCGATAAACCCAACGACATTAGGTGTTCGCGCCGGATATCAGCTTCCTTTTGAATTTTAAATAGGTAGTCACTAATTAGTCTTGGCGACAAGTAGTGAGTAAGACCGTTACATGATTAAAAATATTATGCTTAAATATTGAGTAGCTAAAATATTATTGTGATCCCCAACCCGCCTGACAAGCGTGGGGATTAAGGCAAACCCCCCCCAATGCAATGAAAGCCTTGGGGGAGGCCCTTGTCCAGCTGTGGACCTCTATATGCTGAAAAGAAGATGAAGAAAAAAAAAATACTCAGTATGTTTTATAAATGCTTAGAAATACTACATTATTTGAGAATTACAAAATTGTTTTTTTACTCATTTATTTTTACAATATTTATTTAAACACTTCTATCCAACGGCAGAACTGATCGAAAGTGCTTTGTGCAGAGTCCAAACACAGTTCCTAATGCCGGTATCTATATTGGTTATTTGTTATTTTATATCACTGAAACACATCTGTTCGTCTCAGACTTTTATTTTGAACTATTGTCATATTTCAATATATGACAAATATAGTCGCTATGTGACAAATTATACACCTAACGGCCAGTAGTGTTCTACAGGAACCTTCTTCCACTCACTTCTGTTCTCTGCTAAAATGGTTCCTCCACCCTTGCCATGGACTATCACCTACCTGCTACCTGCGTAATGCAATACTGGCCTAATGTCTTCTTTGATTCCATACCGTTCTGTTTCTTCATCCCATAATCATTGCTATTCCAGCCTGGAATCGTATCCATCTGGGTATAGGCCTTCCAGTTCTTCTGCCATACTTCCCCGTTCCCTCCATCTCTTATCCAAGTAGGTCCAGTGGATGATGATATTCGTCAACAATTGATCTTTTGCCGGATTCGGAACACTGTACCTAATAACTAACTATTCAATGTAAGCTACGGTTTCATCAAAGAGCGGTGACCATCACGTGAGGTGACCATACTTTCCAAATACAGAGCGTTTATTGACACTTAGTCCACTGGTTTAATTACCGATTTTTATGACATCCGTTATAAATATGACTGAAACTTAGGGAACCGTCGTTTTACTAGTCCTAAGTGCTCCAGATGCACTGTGTACTTAAATCCGGTAAGCATAATAAGCCTATAACGGTTCCACTGTTATAGGCTAACACTGGCCACCTTCACACTGGCAGGGAGTGGGCCATAATCAACAATTCTGGTGTAAACTGTGAGTTGGTGCATAGCATAACATTGGTGGGTAGCGTAGCTCCTCCGGTAAAGTTTATTTCAATGCAATAAGAAATTATGGGACCTGTGCACTATTTTCTATGCAGAAAAAGCATTTGAAATGACATAAGATCAAAAGAAGTAACTGGAGGTTGCTTAGATTAACAGCATATTCACACATGCTCAATTGTTTTTCATCTCTATCATAATTTTTGTGAACGGTTTTGTTTCTCCGATGACTGATACGATTCTCAAACTCGGGAAACGTAACATTTTAACCAATCGGAATGTACGAACGGTACGTACGAGGCTAAACAACCATGGCATAAGTATAGTGTATTTTTGGAGTGTTTTGTTTATTCTTAAAACATCCATAACATCGGCTGCCGGCAGAAGTTATCACCCACCAGATAAAGTCTTGCCGCCAAGCGATTCGTCGTGTTCGGGCATGATGTCTGGTGAAGCCGTGCGGAGGACGTTTGACGGGTTTAAGCTGTTGTATTTCGATGTGTGCCGGGTACGATGCGCCAAATGTTGTTGTGTCGGAAGTTTGGTCGTGAAGGGTCTCCAGATCATTCTCCCTCTGGCGTAGCATCGTTGGTCGTGTTGTTGTGTTTAACGTTCACCTCGCTCAACTGCCGTCTTCCTTCCTATTCACTCAGTTTTTTGAATGAATAGGCTCTTAATAAACTAGCGCGTTTTAACATCAAAGTTTGCATCACTGCTTCCCATCAAACGGGATTGCGGTCAAGAACTAGTTTATAATTATTAAAAAGTGCATTGGTAGTTATTATGTATAAGCACCTGAGAATGCACCTACAGTTACGTGGAGTAAGCAGGAATGAGCAGGAAAGGCTTATCGGACTAGCACTGTTGTTTGCGTAGTAAAAAACACTGACACTGCCTTACGGTGGTTTACATGATAAGAGTAACTTGAGCGTGTAAATAGGGCTTCATACAGTTTATACGGTTCTTTGAAAGTGATGACGTGGACCCTTGCGCACAGGCATCTGGTTTTTTTTTCAAATAATTATAAACTAGCGCTAGACTGCAATCCCGCCTGATGGTAAGCAATGATGCAATTGTTGATGGTAAAGTGGAGTTCCTCCACGACCAAACTCTCGACACAACAATATTAGACGCATCGTACCCGGCACACATCGCAACAGAACTGTTCAGACCAGTCCTACGGATTTAATCAGTAAATGTCTCACACGTCGTTCCGCTATGCCCAGAGCGGGAGAGATCATTTGATGATTACCCATCCAAAAAAGTGGTGTTTGGCAAAACCTTTGGCTAGGTCTACTAATTTATAAACGTTCAACGGTCTCGTTAAATCTGACAAATACTCACAATGATGAGTATTGCACACACTTTTGTTAATAAGTAGTTTTAGCCCACTAGTAATAATGTTAAGTGGTATCGGTTGCCTTCCTATAGGAACTTTTTTGTCTTTGATTACACCTTTCCCAGCAACTTTTCCTAGGTCTTCTAACTCTACGAACTTCATCAATTGGATCATAAAGGTCACCTTTTTATTTTAAACTTATGTAAAACTCTTTATACATATAGTATGTATTATGTATTTAAATTAAATCGGTTAATTACTTACAATTTTAAATTATTTAAATCGCTTCTTAGAAAATATGACTGTCTTCTAGCATTCTCCAACAGGCTGTGTCCTAAAAACGAAGCCATTAGTGCTTTCCATTATAAACAGACTGTGACTTTACGTGTATTAAAGAGAGTTCTTATATAAATTGTATTAATTTCGATCTGGTATGATAGAATTTACTTAGTAATTTGATAATCTTTATAGTCGTTCTGTTTGACAATCTGGATATCATATAGGTTGGTAGATTACACAGTTAAATGGTCCTACTTGTGATAAGTTTCATACAAAGTTCTACGACAACGTCTATGTAGCGAAATCACAGAGGCTTCATGACAATGCAACACAACAGGCAGGAAGGAGCTAGGGGTCGCAAAACCGGTATTTTCGGTATTGGCTCCAGACTAATACCGATAAACCGGTATTTTCGATATTTCCGGGATTAAGCTAAAGTTAGCAAATTCAGTATAATAAAGTTAGATTTGGTAAGAGATACCGGGGTTGTTAGTCAGTAAGAGTCTAAGAGATTTCTATTTCTTTTTTATTATTTTACTCAAACCGAAAATACCGAATATCCCGGTTTTAGTGAAATGCATACCGGTATTAATTAGACCTTAATTTGGCCCGGTATCCCGGTTTGCGACCCCTAGAAGGAGCCTAAGTACGAAAATAGCTCATATGGCTGGTGATAGGAAAAACCAGTCACTATGGTACTATTTGTCGTGGTGGCCTCGTGGTTAAAACACCCGCTTCTCAAGTATGAGTGTGCGGGTTCGATTCCAGGTCAGGCCAGTACCAATGTAACTTTTCTAAGTCATATGTACATACTTTCTAAGTATATCTTAGATACCATCGACTGATTAAAAGGTGAAGGAAAATATCTTGAGGAAACCTGGTCTTTCAAGTCTGAAATCGCCAACCCGCATTGAGCAGGCGTGATGATTACGCTCAATCCGTCTCTGTATGAGAGGAGACCTATGCCCAGCAGTGCGACGATAAAAGGTTGATGATGATGGTACAAAAAGACCCTATTTCTAACATGGAATTTTGCGAGGGCTCTTTTAATGTACGAAGGGTCCAATAAATTGCTTTTCCGAATGTTATTCTTAAAGTACACAAGAACAACTATATTTTACTCTTAATTGCCTTAATGAAGTATTAATCCTTAGTAACGAAACTGCTATTGTGTTCACAGTTCGTTCGTTTCGTGTGGAACAACAATTAAGATGTAACACAGTGGCACAATACGGTTATATTTTTATACATTTCGCCTTAACGTTTCGCAAGATAACTGTTTAAGGAGCAGTTTGATGAAAGAATGCCATTTTAACTATTTAAGGACACTTTCTTAACTGTATTTAATTCATACAGCCACATTTCACAAGATACCTTTTTACTTCCATGCCATAAGAGGCCAAGAACCGAGCAAAAATTATGCCTCCACACTAAGAACCATCATCTAGCGGACCCCGGGCTCCAACGCGAAAGCCGCGGATGCAACCGGGATAAACGCTGAGATGATGATGATGATGATGACTAAGAACCATCATCTCTTCTAAAGAGGTGGTGATATGAGCTGTTCTTCTGAAGCTCGGGTCCACATCAGGCCATTTGACATTTGTTTGACAGAATCTCCTAGAACGTCTGCCTTTACAATCAGTACATCAAACCCACCTGCGTCAGCTCGTGGGTTTCTATAAGCTTGAAGTCGTCCCACGCTCAGAAAAGACATATTATGTTATACGTATCAGTTCAGAGTATTAAACTTTCTGTATATTGATTGTGTACAGTACATAAATGGCATGTTATTCTATTTAGGTAATGCGTGGGATTTTATGTGCCAACTTGAAGTTTTAGAGACATGTAACAGCTATATGTATAAGGAACTTTCTAGAGATATTACCGTAATTTCATCCGGTATTCTTAATAATTTCATAAGTAGGTAAGTACTATTGTTTCCGCAATTACAGTCTAATTGAAAATGATTTTTGTTGAAGCATTCTGTTTTGCATGAACGGATCCCATATTGTCGTCCAAAGTGTCGCTAATTACACACTTATCTTGTTTGCAAACTTTGGTCGTTGAAACCATAGATATACCTAATATTGTTGAAACGAAGTCTTCTTTTGTAGGCCGTTTTCAAAGAACTTAGAAAGGTACTCGGAAAAGATAACAATTACTTAGGTAATTTTCACATTAATTAATGGTCCCAAACAAAAAAAAAAAAAACAAACAGGGTACTTACTTACGTTGGCATAGAACTCTTCGAATATTCCTGAAACAGTTCATCAAAAACTGCTTTATTTGTTCTTTTGGTCTATATCAGGGGTATCGCCGTTATATCGATCCATCAAACCTCATTACAATTTGATATCATTAACAACAACCCTCTCCTTAACAAAACTCAGTGTGTATAAAACGTACTATTAACGGAGAAATAAATTATACATCGCACGCTCTATTTCATATAAAAACAGTTGCTTGTTAGCACGATACATTAGTTATTGGAGTCGTGTACTGTTGAAACAGGCTAATTGGTACCTGAATTTATGATGTTAGACTTGCTCTTCCTAGAGCTGTCGAAAGACTTTATTTTGAACATAGTAAATTTCTTCTTCTTCAGCCTATAGATGTCCAGTGCTGGACAAAGGCCTCCCCCAAGGCTTTTCACGCTGACCGGACTTGTGCCGCCCGCATCCATCGGCTTCCCACGACCTTCACCAGATCATCGGTCCACCTTATTGGGGGCCTCCCTACGCTGCGTCTTCCAGTACGTGGCGGCCACTCCAGAACCTATTAATAGTAAAATAGTAATATTAATAAGTAATATAGTAAATTTAGACTTTAATAAAAATCACCACTTCTAGTGACTAAGTCGCTAAACTGTCAGAACTAGCAAACATGAACCTGACTTTCAATCATTCTTGACGAAAGATTGCCGTCTGCTATTGTAGTTTACAGCCTCATCATTCGCCTTTCGTGTCCTTATATGTACCTATATACTGTTTAAGTTTAATATTGATATGTGCTGTAAGTTTCCCGAATGCAATAATATCAGGAACGTGGTGCTTTTGCGGCAAAGTCCGACCGATTATTAAAACTTTGCTACTGTTTTCATGTCAATCTAGATACGCCCACCGAATGCATGGTACCTTTTAATCATCTCCAAACAGTTAACATTTTCAATACTTTCTTCCAAAAGTTTCGTCGCTCAATACTACACCGGTGTCACCTCGACCTTTTTGAGGGCAGACCTGAAGGGCACACGATTTATTGCCCGTCCAGACATCGGTTGCGAGACTCCCTTTGGGATAGTATTAAACCTTTAGGAGATTTTATAACTAGTATGTCCCAGAAATTTTTGGTGGTATATTATATTTTAAAATATGAAATTAAGTAAGAAAGCGGACCCCGGGCTCCAACGCGAAAGCCGCGGATGCAACCGGGATAAACGCTGAGATGATGATGATGATGATGATGATTATATTTTAAAATATGGCTGTATTTTTAGTCGCCAGGTATAAGTCTTTAAGCTATCACTTAAGGATGCCAAAAAAAGTTTTACCAATGTCTTAAAACTATTTTTGCGCTTGAATTAACTGAATAATTCTTACATTTAACTAGAAAGCACAAAGCAAAAATGCCAGTCATAAGTAATGCAATTCTGCAGAGAAACAAAGATGTCGATTCAAGTGGATGAAAGAACCATCTTGGCATAAGACTTTCATCGCCTTTTGCGATACCAACGACAAGGCAGCGAGTAGCTTATTCTTTGCCGGGAATAATACTTTAGAACTTAAGATATATTTACTTTCTTTATGTTTATTAAATGATCCCGTGGATGAGGTGAAGCATTAGCCCGTATAGTTTAAACGTTAACGGAAATACCGGGTGCAGGACGTGCCGGCCTAATAATAACCTACGGAAATATCAGTCGGTTGTCGTGGATAGTTTATTATAATAGGCAGTTCCACACGTGCATACAAGAGTGATCGGTTCGCTGAAGCTTTTATAGGACTCCATACCCAAATACTTAACCTGTGTCGTATATGAGCCTGTCCTACTATCTGTCTTTGACCTGTTCCAATTATACCGTAGAAAACCAGGAGTTACCATGGACTTTATCAATTCAGGAAGGGAAGCTAACTTGGCGGTGGTCGTAATCGGTTGGTTTTTAGAATGGAAGGATGAAGTTCAGATATGATTTTTCGTACGAGGAAAACACAATAGCTTAGAAGTAAGTACTTAAACCCTCTTATGAAGAGATAGGAATTACTAACAATTTTGTGTGGCAGTCAGGAGTAATTCGATTTCATCACTGCTGCATCTGAAAATGTCTTACTCTATTCCGTTAAACAGGCGTTTTATGGTTTGTTTCGTTCCTCCCTGTACCCATACGGAACATGCACTTCAATCTCATATAGATACTCATAATTACATTGTATCTTTTTGCACCACGCTTGGCTTACCACATATAACTGGTTGCAAAACTCACGTAATTCAGTTAATTGGTTCAGTAAACGAGTTTAATCCATCCGCTTTTTGCGTGAAGCAACCAGTTCTAATCGCGAATTTTACGTCAATTTCGAAGATACAGTGTTGAAGGCTATTTGGAGTAAAAGTTTTTGCTATAATTAATTTACATTGCCTTTATAAGCTGCTTTTCGGTCGACGAACCTTGCTGTGCAGCCATTACCGTTTTTACGAGGGTTTTATGTCCAGAAGTATAATTTAGTCTAGATTTTAAACTAGCTGATGGTTTCATGTTTTTGTTTGCTTCTGGTCTGGTGGTTCGCGTTCCGTGTTCGGTTAGACGTATATAGATGAAGTGATGATTTAGAGATCGTTTGTAAAGAATTGATTCCAAACGTACTGATGTTTATAGTTTTGTATAATATATTACATTGTGCTCACATGATAGAAGCAACAGAAATATGTAACGAACAAATGTAACCCATATTATGATTTTAAAAGAGTGTCCATGGAGTTTCTTGCACGTTCTCCTCATAGAGATCTACGCTTTGGAACGTACAACGTAGCTCCACTTTTCTTGGACTGATCGACATTGACTATTCAAAAGCACCAACGGATGGTTAATTTGAAATAAACAATTTCGATTTTAATTTTGATTATACCTAAGACCTCTCATGTCAGCCGGCTGTCTAACATGTCTTGTTCAATCTAAGGCCATTCATACCTACTATGGGCATAATAATAATCTATTCTATGTTATGTTTGACACAGTTTTATATTTTGTACTATTTGTTATCTTTTTAGCAAAAACGTACCAAGTTTATTTAGAACAGTTTAATTAAAATCTTTAAATTCCTTCTTGGTTGCGTCGGTATTTATAGTCGTATAGGCTTCCCTAGATAGTGATTTTATCAGCTTTAAACCGCTACTCAGAATTATAATCCAGTCTATTTCTGACTTACGCCTACATTACATAAATATATGCACCTTAGACAATTATGCCGTCGCCCCCTCTCAAGAAACATGGCAAACGGTCTTAAATCTTTGAATATGATGTCAGAGATGTTTTGTAAAGGCAATTTAATAAGGATAAAGAAGCTCTCTGACTGAATACATTTTTTCATGTCACTGAATACATACATAATAAATATCATATATACAAGTATTTAGATGAAATTGAATTAAGTAAGGGGCGGTAACTATTTTGGGTAGGAACTTTTTTAGATTTGCGATTCTGCCCGTGATGATCATGAAGAACCTCAAAGCACTTCAGCATTCGAATATGAAATGCTTAACGGAATTAGCTAAACAATATCCGACGCTATTAATTAAACAACTTCGCTTTCTCTGCCCCTACTTTTTAGACATACTAAACGCACAATAACTAACTCCCATGCCAGACAATACCTAACAAGCTCTTATTCCAAACTACATTTACACTACAACTTAGGAACCCAATTCCAACATATGGGACGGACTCAACGCACACGATAAGATTACATTAAATTAATCCTGAGTAAATTTTTCATATGTAATATTGATGCATTTCTTAAATTGTTAGTTTTATAATCAACCTCTCTTAGAGAAGATGACAGAAATTAAACATTACCATCAGTTCGAAAATAATGGTGATCGAGTGTTAGTAATCTTCTATTCACTTTTACATTTTAACGGTGGGAGTTGAGTTGTTGAATGGAAAACAAAAATATTTAATTTTTATTTACGGGAATTCACTTTAGTCGCGAATGAAAGCCGACATATACTCTGCAAAAATCATGACTTGAAAACTTTGTAGAAAGTGAACTGCTAGCTGGTCATCATGTCACATGACTGGCCACATCACCTAGGTTTTCACGATAATATTTTTACAAAAAAGACCGACTGACTCGTATGATTCTCGGTGGTAGGCCATAACATCGGCTGCCGGCAGAAGTTACCACCCACCAGGCAAAGTCTTGCCGCCAAGCGATTCGTCGTGTTCCGGCATGATGTCTGGTGAAGCCGTACGGAGGACGGGTCTGAGCAGTTGTGTTGCGATGTGTGGCGGGTACGATGCGCCAAATGTTGTTGTCTCGGGAATTTGGTCGTGGAGAGTCTCTAGATCAATCTCCCTCTAGCGCAGCATCGTTTGGTCGTGTTGGTCTTGGGTTTAACATTGCATCACCTCGCTCAACTGCCGTCATCCTTCCTATTCCTAAGTTTTTTAAGTGAATAGGCTTAATAAACTAGTGCGCTTTACCATCAACGATTGCATCACTGCTTACCATCAGGTGGGATTGCAGTCAAGCACTAGTTTATAATTATAAAAAAAAAATGATTACAACAAAGGCCTCAAATAGACGCTCCCGCCATAGCATCCGCGTAAGTCTATCACTGTGTAGTACCATTAAGTTGGCAACCTATTTCCATTGTCTGCTAGAACTGCAACGACCTAGTTTGAGACCGGTGCAAGTAGGCTTCGGAACAGGTTACGTTTATAAAAGCTAACTTATTTAGCACATCGACCGTACTCTCTGATCGGCGCGGTTATGTGTTTGATCCTGTTGAAGCTTTGAAATCAAGACACAAAACTGGATTTGGTTCAGTGTTCATTATCTCAGTGAGAACATAGATGGCGCTATAAAAATGAAATTAATATTACTTTTATATCATTAAGCTTCGAACCGAAAGAGCTCAGTTGATATAAAATAAGCGCCTGTTAAAATAATGGGAGCAATATTTACGTCCGCGTTTGCTCCCGTTTTCGCAACATTTTTTGTTCCTGCTCTGCTAATATTGGTCATAGCGGGATGTTTTATAGCCTATGTCCTTTCTCGGGCTCTAGATTGATTATCTGTGTACCAAATTTCATTACAATCGGTTCAGTTGTTTTGGCGTGAAAGCCGGACAGACAGAGATACTTTCGCATTTATAATATTAGTATGGATTAAAGGCAGTTAAAACTACGATTATTTGGCCACTTGTCTGTTCGAAACTAGTGCCAGATAGGTTATTTAAAATGCTGTCAAACGAATCTCAGTGTGTCCTCTCCACTTTCTGGTATGCCAGTCTATTCTAAGATCTATTCTGCAGTCTATAGTTAATAAAATTATCTAGGTACTAACTTACTTTGTACTTTACTTAAAATCGTTTAAGACAGATTTCACAAACTCTAAAACTGACCCTTCAACCTAGTTCAAAGTTACTATCGTCCGATCCTGAACCTGATAATACACACCTTGACCGAAAGTCGTTTCGAGTTAGGGCCACTCACTGCCATCGTCTGCCAAGATGTCTCGTTTCACAAACCGGTGCCATACGACTCTAAGGCATGGCGCAAACGTGGGCACTTTTGTGTTAGATACAAGCCGACCGACATCTACATACGGAAAAATCTATTTTTAGTGCCCAGTTGCTTCTCCACTTATTCCTGTGATCTTTAGACACTTTGTTGCCTATAAACCCTAACTTAAAAGTGTCTAGTTTTGCGCAGCGCCTAAGACAGGTAGTTTGTATGTGTAAGTACGTACTCAACGGGCTGACCTGTTGAATCTTAGTACAAAGATAAGGAGTCTTTGATAGCGGTTCGATTTCCATTCGGATGATCGGGTCTAATGTTAATGAAACTGTTTTTTGCTCTGTTGCTCTTTTTCTGGAAGAGTTTCGTTGGCTTCAAATAGTTAATTGCTTAATCATTATCTTTATGATTAATAAATGTTTTTTTTTTTTTTATACTTTTATTTGTTAACATAGGTAATAGAGATACAGTTCTTGTTTTTGATGAGCAGAGCGCTATGTTATGCCAGTAGGCGTACAAATATACATGCAAATCTAGATTTTTTATTATCCTTATGTCATAACTAAATGAGGAATTATTAAAATGTAAAAAATATCTTAGCCAAAAAAAATCTAAGTCGAAATACAGATAATGTCAAAAAATAAATAAATAAATAAAATGTCAAAACTAATGAGAAAAAAAAAATGAATCAAAATAAATTGCAATTCTACATTAATTCGTCATTCAGATATTCGTCAATTGTGTAGTAGCATTTATCAATTAAGAACAATTTCATTTTTTTCTTAAATTGTGTAAAATTTAATTCTTTAATGGCGTCTGGAATTTTGTTATGAATACGTGGAGCCATACCTAGGATACTTTTTTTGACTAGTGCAGTGTTGCATTTATAATTACACAAACAATTTTTGTACTGACCACGAAGTGGAACATTTCGTGCCGTTGTCATTTTTTCGAAAAGGTTAGGATTCAGTTTGACAAAAATACTCATTTCTAATATGTATAACGCCGGCACCGTAAGAACTTTTAGCGACTTAAAGTACGGCGCGCAACTGTCTTCTGTTTTCAGACCACACATGGCTCTAATGCACCTTTTTTGTGCCTTGAATATTAATTCTTTATCCGGAGAATTACCCCAGAAAATAATACCGTACCGTATGAGTGAGGCCACCAAACCATGATAGGTAACAAGTAACGAGTCTATATTGACTTTTCTGGCCAGTTGAAAAAGTGCGTATGCCGATTTATGAATTTTCCCACAAAGCTGTTCTATATGCGGTTTCCAATTCAAGTTACTGTCAATATAGATACCCAAAAACACACTTACTTTTTCCTCTTCTATTTCGTTGCCATTAAATTTGACACACATTTTTGGAGCTTCAATTTTTTGGTAAAAATGCATTAGTTTGGTTTTCTTCAGGTTAATTTTTAAATTATTCATATTAAGCCAATTAATTATGTCACTAAGAGTATTATTAATGTCAATTTGATAAGTATTTAGATCTCTACATTTTACTATGGCAGTGCTATCGTCTGCAAACAAAACCATTTTTTGTTGCGTCACTTTCGGTAAATCATTAATATATATGAGAAATAAAGGTGGCCCGAGCACGCTACCCTGAGGCACCCCATATTTTATAACCCTGAAATTCGACACATACGTTTGTTCCATTTTTGACTTCGCACACACTCTCGTAATTTCAGTACATTGCAATCTATCACTTAGATACGATTCTATTAATTTTAAAATGTTCCCTCTGATGCCATAGCAGTACAATTTGTCTATAAGGATTTTGTGAGAGACATAATCAAAGGCTTTAATCATGTCTGTGTAAATAGCGCAGATGGGAGTCCTTTTGTCAACAGCAGACATAATATTATTGAGGAAGTCAAAAATGGCCATGTTAATGGTTTTATTTCTTCGGAAACCGTTTTGTTCCTTGCACAAGACATTGTGTTTGTGAAGAAACTGATATAACGAGTTATATATAACTTTTTCAAAAATTTTGGAAAAAATAGGAATTTTGGCTATGGGACGGTAATTTTTTATATGCTTTTTGTCTTCTTTTTTGTGGAGCGGTTTTATTATGATTTTTTTTAAATCTTCGGGATAGACTCCCTCAGTAATACCGACATTAATGATATGTGCTAGCACGGGTGCTATAAGGTCAATTACATATTTAATTACTTTCGTCGTTATACCGTCAATACCTACAGTACTAGTGTTTTTTAGTGTCTTTGTGGCTAATATAATGTCGGATTTTAAAACAGGTTGCATAAACATTGATTGCATTGTCAAATTGTCTAATTTATTCATTATTTCAGTGTCGTTTATTATATTTTTCTCGATGTCATCTATAAAGTAATTATTAAAAGCATTTGCTATGTCAATTGGGTTTGTGTAAGTCAAATTCCCTGTTTTTATTGTCAGTATCTGTTCTTTAGGCAGGTTAGTTTTAGATTTATTGACTATCTGCCATGTGGCCTTCGATTTGTTTTGAGAGTTGTTTATGAAGTAGTTATTTTGTGCCCTCTGAGTTAGTTTAACAATTTTTTTGTATCGCTTAGTATAATTTTTCAATTCAGTTTTAGTTGTTGTTGTTGGGTGTAGTCTGTAAGCCTACAATAACTGTCTCTGCCTTTTACTGCATGTCTTTATGCCACGAGAAATCCATTTAACCTGTTTGTTAGTGTTTATTGTTATTATTTTCTCTGGAAAACATAGATTGTAAAACATCGAGAAAATATTATGAAATGTCTTATACGCCACATTAACATCATGACTTTCGTAAACTTCTTGAAAAGATACATTTTGTAAACATGATTTAAATTTAACAAGGTTCTCTTTTGAGTAACATTTTTTAATAGTTTTCCAAAATTTTAAGCGACACGTTTTATGTACAGGTATTTTAAGTATTTGTGATGTGTGATCTGACAACGAAAGATCAATAATATCTGCTTTCCATCCTTTACCTAGATTATGAGCAAAGTTATCAATGCACGTCTTACTATGAAGCCTAGTAGGCTGGTTTAGCGCTAGAGTTAAATTATAGTTAAGCAGAAAATGTTCCAAATCCATCGTAATCTTATTTCTTAACAGTACATTAATGTTAAGATCACCACACAACACAATTTTCTTATTTGATAATACACACACTTTTTTTAATACAATGTCAAGTTTTTCATAGAATGTCAGGTAATTATATTTCGGTATTCTATATACACATATAATAATAATTGAATGGGATGTGAATTCTAAGGCACACATTTCTATCACTCCTGATACAGACTGTTTAGCAACATCTGGTAGTTCCCTGTACTGATGCCCCTGTCTCACAAGAATACAAGTTCCGCCTCGATTTGTGCTGCGCGAATAAAAAGCAGCTAGATGGAAATTTGGAATGTGTAATAAATGCTCATGTCCAGATGTTATGAAGTGTTCTGTCAAACAGAGCACATCTAAAAGTTGTCCCTTGATTTTCCAAGTGTTCCAGTTGTATAGTTAACAGGTCTGATTTATTTAATAATCCGGCAATGTTTTGATGCATTACATCAATATGACTAAAGAAAAAGCTGTCCGGTGTCGTCTGATTTAGTTATTGTCTTCATATGGTCGTCAGGTTGGTAAATGTCAATGTTTGATGGATTATAAGGTATGTTACCGCCTGTTACGTCAAGGATATATTTATTGTTTTCGTCAATTAGTATCTTCAAATTGTGATAAACGTTTTTCATTCCATTGTTACTTATTCTGCCACTGACTCTCCTAAACATGTCGAATGTCAATTTCAAGTTGGAGTCTAAAATCATGGCGTATAGAAATGATTGGTTATCCATGTATAACAAATTATTGAAAGTTTCCACTCTCCAATTAAAAAGAAGTGCTTGTTTACTATTTTTATATGTAGGTAGGCAAATTATAATGTTGGTATGTTGTACAGTACTCAACGTTTCTCTTAAAGAAACAATAAGACTACAATAATTTTTTGTTACTTGAAAGTCTTCTTCTCCTACGAACACGACGCAGTAGTCCTTTTCAGTGTAGTTGGTCAGTTTTTTATCTATGTCATTAACTAAGATTTCCATACCACAGTTTGGTGTGAGATAATGGCATATTTGGTAGTTTTGAAACATGTTTACTGCTATTGGTAACATTTTATTTTTATTATTGCTGCTAATGATACACAACTTATTTTTAATAGAAGTGCAATTATTACGATTTAATAAACTTTCAGTTTTTCTACACACATTTGGTGACATTTTAGAAGCAGTTGTAAAAATATTATGTGGCGTCGGAGTAAGAAATATTTCTTTTTCTTTTTGCGACTTAGGTGTACCATTATGAGGTTTCGAAACTGAGGACTTTTTTTTTGGTGTAATTATCTCAGTTGTTAACTTTTTTGTCACCTTTTTAACTAATTCATGCCTTATGTTTATTTTTGAAACTGTATTTTTAAGTTCCATATTTTCTAAAGATAGTTTACTAATTTCATCATGAGCTGAAGTGAGTTCGAGCTTAAGTTTTAATATTTCATTATTAAGTTCCTGTATCTGTGGGTCAATTTCGTCAGTGGATATGTTCGGAAGGCTATTGGTGCTGCCATCTAGCGTCAGGTTAGTGGAACTACTACTTAAGTCTACTTTGTCTATTGTTTTGGAGACATCGGACATTGATTGAGTGCGATGTTTCAATCGAAACGTTATGTTTTCAAATAAATCCATAATAGTAAATTTAACTTGCCAAAAAGTCCTGAACTGACTGGGTTTTGTAGTTAAGTCCACATGCAAACGCAAACGCTTACGTGTTCTTGTTTAACACTCCGCAAAAAGTTTATGTGGGTAGGTTTTAAAAATGTGTTGTTATAGTTTATTAAATAACTCAATATTCACTGTTTATATCACTGATTTTTATATGTCACGGTATATTATCACTCACTATGATGTCATGTATCCAATATAGTAACTGTTTTCGCACTTTTAACCAGATATTTAGATTAAACTGTGACGAGCAAACAAAAACGTGTGTATACTTTGTGACCATCAAGTCGCATCAATCGTTTTGTTAGTATAACTTTTGTTGTGAAAGAAAGAAGGTCAAGACACAAACATCCTGGTTCTTCTTCCAGACTAGAACGAAATATTGTACGCTTTTGACATGCTGGATAAATAGTATCGCAGTATGACGAAAATTTTGTGGTATACATATGTTAAAACCACTAAAAACGATAGGCAAACATATAGAGCCAACCCGGTGTATCTCGTATTTACTTTCTTATGCGTCACAACACTCAATCAACGCAATGGAGCAAAAACTAAGGGAAGACGTCCCGAAAACCCATTGAATGTAAATAATAATATTCGTTCAGAAAGTGTAACAACGGTGGTCCGTTGCCATGATCCTCTATTGAATATACTAATGGCGCGAGGGTGTACGCCAAGGGTGTGTATTGATTTTTTCTGTGCAAGGTTAGGGTTACATTTGCACTTTCGGTTTCGTTGGCAGTCTTTTGGATTTTATAGTAACTTAGTAGAATCAAACATGTAAGCATATAACTACGGAAACATGTAAATTGACAGGTTTGTTTTTACGACTAATAAAGAGATGTTTCGAAGAAAAAGACTTGTAAATCCAAATAAATCAGAACTTACACGGACGAAAAGATAACGTTTTGTAATAAGTTAGAAATTTTAGTATACTGAGGTCCTGTTTCACCCACCAGTGCTGAGTCCACAAGAACAAATACAGTTGAGATTAATTCTAAACTTCTGTCTATCTAACTTCTGATCCCAATAAACAATTAGTAAATTGTAATAATGAATAAGTTATATATTTATTGGTGCTAAGAATAGAAAAAAGTCTATCTCGAATTCGGTGTTATCTCATCGATCGATTTTAGTCTAAAAAAATTGTACTCGTCTATGTAACTGGCTGCCTTGACCACGAAATTTTAGATTGACTCATTTTGTTTTGCTCTTTTAAGAATAATGTTCCATTTGTTGTTTCGTCTCTTTTATACAAGGTGGAAACGACAATATGACAGTTAATTATACTGTATAACTGTACACTTTTCCCGTCTGCGAACGAAAATTTAATTGACGATATCCAAATGTTTAGTCATTGTAGGTAATTTAAGATTAGCAAAACCCACATCACTCGTATTTACTTTGTTTGTGAAAAAAAAAACATTTAATTTCGGTGCTAGAATTTATTTGATAGCTCCCAATTACTCTGCTTTAGTATTGACAGAGTTTTCTGTTATTGTCGCAGTATACAATACACTTTGCCTGCTATACGCACTTTGTATTCAGTCAGCATAAATACGTTCTAAACGCACTTTGCTCAGGAAAGTATTCCAACTAATCAAGCCTGTGATAGAACCTACTGGGTTTTGGAAGGAAGAATACAACTTTTCTGACTATTTATCACTGTAGTTCAGTTACTCTCTTTTCAATTACTCATATACTTTATAGTTAAGTGTCAGTTTATTTTCCTCTTCTATCTCAATGATCCATTACTTAATTATGTCCTCAGTTATTACTTAATCAAGCGTCAGTTTTAGTTTAACAGTGTCCATTTTACCAATTTTTATATCGCTCAAATTGGCACTATCAAAATTCGCAGAAATTTTAACAATATACATTTCAATAGAGATGCTTATTCTTTGTAATCGATTAATGTGACAAGAAACAGATTCGGTTACGTGACAATATCGTTTTAATTATCGATTTGTATAAAGTTTCCGACTAAGTATAATCAAAATTTTGTAAATTGCCGTACGAACGCCAGTTACAAGTTAAAACGATCTGGCTTAATTAATTCATTTGTAATATTTCCCTTTCATTGCCGGCACAATTTCTTCTATAGTATAGTAAACAATTAAATGTCCCTGTTTTATTGAAATGGTCCTTTGTTTGGTTCGTGATTAATTGAAATTGTTTCTTCACCTGAAAGACCAAAGGAGGAATGGACGAAACTTTAGATCTTCGCTTTTGCACTCCTTTCTTACATACTTGCACAATTTTTTTGCAAAAACAGGATTTTCCGGTTCATCATTATCAACCTTTTTATCGTCCCACTGCTGGGCACAGGTCTCCTCTCATAAAGAGAAGGATTGAGCGTAATCACCACGCTTGCTCAATGCGGGTTGGCGATTTCAGACTTATGAAGTCCAGGTTTCCTCAAGATGTTTTCCTTCATCTTCAGTCATTGGTGTCCAAGATATACTTAGAAAGTACATATAACTTTAGAAAAGTTACATTGGTACTTGTCTGACCTGGAATCGAACCTGCGCACTCATAATTGAGAGGCTGGTGTTTTCCGGTTACAGCCTATTATTTTTTTAATCATCTTTAGCCATTGAATTCGTATCATTGAGCTCGGAAAGCGTGAACTTTTAATTCATTTTAATTAAATTATAATCTTTTGCGCGTATTGGTGTTGCAACAATGAAATATATTATTCTTGAAATTGATACGGAAGTATTGTTGCTGGTTGTATGAATAATGACTCTTGCAAAACATAAAGTGCAAAACCGATTACTTACACATTCTATTAGTGTCATTATGAATAACTTTTGCAGAGCTCTTTGTCATTAACTGAATTTGGGTATTTGGGTTGGTCAGGCTGTGGCTCTGTAAACGCATGGTGATGGACCTATGTAGTGCAGAAGTGTGGCCTTCTCGTGAACAGAATGTAGTTACTATTGAATAAACAGGATGGCAGGACATTGATGCGCAAAAGGTAATAATGAATTTACCACATGATCCTAGATCCATTTAGCTAAGAAATTTTTCGTCAGATTTTAAGAAAGCTTGGAGCATAGGCGTATGGTAGTCAGCCTTTCAATATCTATAGGATGCATTTTGAAGAGTGTGTGCAACTACATTACTTAATCCCGCCCTCACCGTTCCATCATCGGACCACCCGTCGTACAGAGAGTATCCATCCTAACGTTGTTCACACCACTACGATCCTGATGAACCATTTGGCTGTCATACCGCATACATGGAGGGAAAGGAACGTGAATAGGCTCATAAAAACTAGTTCGCTTTATCTTTATCATCGACGATTGCTTTACTGCTTACCGTGTGGCGCTAGTTTTTAACATTAAAAAAATCTTAAATAAAACCAGCTTTTTCGTAGAAAAGTGCTATAGCTACGCTGTCAAAATTGTTGAGAGGAAGATTATAATGTATGTCAGGATTATGGAACAGCTTGGCTAAAGGAGCATGCACTGAAACTGAATACTTAATAACAGACTACACTCTGATTACAGTGAAAACAACCAACATTTCATTTTAAAAAAATGTGTTTACTTATTCTATATCTATAACTTGGCTTAAACGAGAAGGAACGAATGAAGTAGACCCTTTGCACTTGGGGCTGCTCTATTATAATAATTACTATACTATCGCCTAGCTCCATAAAGAATAGAGGTAAACAAACAAATTTAGGGTTATCACTACTCACGTTTTACAAATCTCCTGTTATTTACACGATTATCGACTTTTACATACTAGTTATTTATTAACAATTCCTATTGTAGCATATTTCAATAGAATCACTAAAATAACATGCATAATAACTTGGTATTTCAAAAAACCATTAAAAAGTCGACATTAATTTTACGTGATAACCCTACAAAAAAAGAAAGATGGATGAAATCCAGGTATTAAACACATTTTGTGGAATTCAACCAATGAATAGAGTTCAGGCATTTGTTAATACAATTTTGCGTATTTTAATTACTTTCAAAGCAACTGCAAAACACATGCATTGTAATACTTTGAAGTATGGACTAATTATAATATATTGTATCAAAAAATTTAACCTATTAGAAAATTAGCTTACATAGGTGTCATATTTCATTCAAATCGGTTAAGCGTTGTATGCAAATCATAAATAAACTGTTTAGATTAGTAGGAAGTAGGATTATTCCTTTCTCCTTTAAGAAAATCATCTATGTAGAAAAGGTTGTTAACATCTGTCTTTTCGGCGTAAACTACTCATTGTCTAGCAACGGTTTGTTTACCTCTATTCTTTATCGAATTTGGCTCAAATATAGCTTCTACCCGAAAATTCGTACGCGTGAATTTTCTTGTTCTCTCAACCCAACCAAAAATATTTTTCAAAACCAACTAGGAGTTCTAGACAATAGCGAGTTTGTGTGTTGTATGAATGTTTCACCCTTCAAGGTCATAAAGGTCATGGTTGAACATTTAACATAATAATATGTACGTGTGAACTCGGACGAAAAAGGAAATACGCCGCTTTACTAAGTATTAATATTAATCACGCCGTTTGACATAGTTATGAAACTTTAGAGCGAAAAAGTCGTGTTTTCATAGAACTCCCTCATATGTTAATGTTGATTTATTCGCTCCAGTGGGTGGGGAGGGAACTTTAGTTTGCTAACTTTGTTACCTTTTTCGGTTGACTAAAAGATGGGATTGGAATTTGAAAGGAACAAATAAGGATCTTACGTGACATGCAGCAAGAAGAAGTAAGGGTAGGTAATATCATTTTAATATCACGCCTCGTTCTCTCGACGACATATTACAACCCTATTTACAGACGTCAGAACATCAGTCTACTATGTACGATATGTGATATTTTTTAATAGTTTTCAACTTTACTGTTGAAACATTAAGGTTCAGCAAGAAAATTAAGTATGTACGTAATGAAGTATGGCTAGCTATGCGATGCAACTTAATATAATATAATCAGCCTATAATGATCCCACTGTTGGGACACAGGCCTCCTCTCCGTGAGAGGGAGTGGGCTGTAATCTACGCCTGCCCTGTGCGGGTTGGCAGATGTCACATGTCTTCGAAGTTTTTGGCTCTAGGACATGCCGGTTTCCTCACAATGTTTTCTCTTACTGTTTTGAGAGCAGTGGTGATGAAGTAATTTAAACAAAGTAACGCGCCTGATGGGTTTCGAACCTAGGACCTACAACTTGTAAAACGGCCGTTACCACTAGGCCACCGCGCTGCGCTGGTCTCACTGCACTCGATGCAACTTGGAACAAGACATTTCAAGCTGACGAAGGCCCCGCCAAAGCTAGTCTATACTAATATTTATATAATGCTGAAGAGTTTGTTTGTTTGTTTAAACGCGCTAATCTCAGGAACTACTGGTCCGATTTGAAAAAATATTTTTGAGTTGTTTGTTTGTTTAAACGCGCTAATCTCAGGAACTACTGGTCCGATTTGAAAAAATATTTTTGAGTTGGATAGCCCATTAATCCAGGAAGGCTTTAGGGTATATACGATCACGCTGCGACCAATAGGAGCGGAGCATAACTAACTCCACATGAACGAAGTCGCTGGCGGCCGCTAGTTAATAATAAACAGACCAGGACTACGCAGCTTTATGTAACATCATAAAAATGTCCTCAAAGAATGTCATGCACACAGGTCCTCTGTGCATTATTAGGTGGTAAAGCGGTATTACCGTAACCACGTACGGTCTTACGTGACTTGACTGATAACTGATACTACTCTTGTGTTGTCGGTGTCTTTCAAATCGGGTACTTCTGAGTGTCTTTTAGTTAGTTTTACGACTGGAGTTTTTGGTGATGTAAATAGTGTTATGGGTTCTGGTTTTTTTTACATATTATAAACCAGCGCTTGACCGTAATCTTGCCTGATGGTAAGCATTGACGCAATCGTTGATGGTAAAGCGCACTAGTTTATTAAGAGCCTATTCACTCTAGCCTTGAAGACACTCAAATTGTAGTCCGACGGAAAGACCGCCGCTGGCAAATTGTTCCAGTCCCTCGATGTACGCGGTATAAAGGAGGAGGCGAAACGCTTCGTCCGGATCGTAGTGGTGTTAACAACGTAAGGGTGGAAACCAGCCGTACGACGGGTCGTCCGCTGGTGGAACGGAGATGGGGGAATTAAATCATGCAATTCCCTCGCACACTCCCCGAAATGCATCCTATAGAACACCGAAAGGCTGGCTACTCTACGCCTGTGCTCTAGGCTTTGGAGACCAACTCGAGTTAGATCAGGGTCACCAATCAGCCTCTTTGCACGTCTCTCCACTGAATCCAAAGTGGCCAGGTGACACTTGGCAGCACCAGCCCAAATGTGGCTGCAGTACTCCACACACGAACGGACCTGTGCTTTGTATAACATTAGAAGCTGCCCAGGTGTGAAGTACTGCCGGACCTTTGCGATAACGCCAAGTTTCCTGGCAGCCACTTTGTTATATGTTGTAGTGGTAAATAAATATTAGGTTGGATAAAACCAGTAAATAATACAAATTATTGCTATTTTACCGTTATCTTTTCCATGGTATGCTGTACTAACATTTATGTTTTTTTTTTCTATCTGATTTTAGTTTTTAATTTTTAGCATTCGATGGACCAATTTCTTTCGAATTAAGTACATATTTCATATTGAGAAACGTTAAATTTCGCTTGTTACAAAATACTAGCTTACATTTTAGCTCGGTGGTAGGTCATAATTTCGGCTGCTGGCAGAAGTTACCACCCACCAGACGTCTTGCCGCCAAGCGATTCGTCGTGTTCCGCCATAATGTCTGGTGAAACTGTATGGAGGACGGGTCTGAGCAGTTGTATTGCAATATGTGCTGGGTACGATGCGCCAAATGTTTTTGTGTCGGGTGTATGGTCGTGGAGGGTCTGCAGATCAATGTCCCTCTGGCGCAGCATCGTTGGTCGTGTTGTTGAGTTTAACATTACATCACCTCGCTCAACTGCCGGCTTCATTTCTATCCACTCCGTTTTTTTGAGTGATGCAATCAATGATTGCATCACTGCTTACCATCAGGCGGAATTGCGGTAAAGTATCATAATATCCATATTAATATTATAAATGGGAAAGTATATAAAATAAAGGTATTCAGCTGAATCCGGTTAGACTGGAAGCCGAATCTAATATACATAGTTGCGAAAAGGCTAGTAAGATGGTGATGATGGACTCCCTATCACCGAGAAGGAGGCCTGTGTCTCAACAGTGGGAACATTATAGGTTGCATGGACGTAGCCACACGGGGGCAACCTGGGGCGCTTGCCCCACCCTGGCTCAGATCTATCATCATCATCAACATCAACCTTTTTATCGTCCCACTGCTGGGCACAGGTCTCCTCTCATACACAGAAGGATTGAGCGTAATCACCACGCTTGCTCAATGCGGGTTGGCGATTTCAGACTTAAAATTAAAAGTTCAGGTTTCCTCAAGATGTTTTCCTTCACCTTGTAAGTCATTGGTGTCCAAGATATACTTAGAAAGATGCCTAACTGTACTCTGATCTATAGGGTGCCTAATTACCCAAAAAAGAAAAAATACCGGGAGAGGGAGGGGATAGGCTGGCTGCTGTCCTACCCTGAGCCTAAGGCTGGCTACGCCCATGATAGGTTAATTATGTATGTATGTGATTATAATGATGTACTGTAATAGCAATACTAAGTAAAAAATATTTTTTTTATATATTCGTCGTTTTTCTACATCTTAAATACCGAATCCTAAGTCTTAAAACAATTTACCTAAATAGAAATTTTGCGTTGCTAATTGTACTCTTTATTGTTAGAAAGTGTATAAGTAAGTTGCAAAGAAAGTGCCATTATATTTACGCAGCATGACTTTAAGATAATGGCGTCATAATGATATTGTTGTGATGAGATAAGAATATAATGGGAAGGTTGTTTGAGGAATGGTCCAGGAGAATGACGGACTGTCTCGATGAAGATCCTATGAAAACATTTTATTGTCTATTGAAGTATTCGAGTCTTGATAATTTAGGCTTGGACTGTTGTGAAATTAACACAAATGTGTGGGAAGCCTTAAATAGTTTAAGGATTTATATATTATGTAGGTTATACGGATATGGTATTAGGTGGAACATTTATAAAGACAACAAAATATTTTATTGCTGGGTATAAATGATTTCTGTTTTTTTTTTTTTGTCTTGATTGCATAACCGAGTCACACCGAGTACCAGAGGTCATCATCTTCACCTCAGCGTTTATACGAGTCGCATCCGAAGCTTTTTTCAGCTTTGGAGTCGGGGCTCCGCTTTACCAGTCTACCTGCTGATTTTGGCTAAACTTCGATATTTTCCGTGAAGCGGTTGCCTCTGACCTCCACACCCCGAAGGTGATATCGAAGCATTGCAGTTAGACCAATTGTTGGACTTTTAGAGGGCTCAAATCACCTGTAACGACTATCAATAGATGGTTGTATGGCAACCGGGACCGACGGCTTAACATGCTGTCCGAGGCACGACCAGACCAGTGCAAATATTCATATTCATGCATACAAATATTTGCACTGCGCAGGGACGAACCCGCTGGGTGAACCAGAGGTGATCTGGCAAAATTATGTTTGTGACAAAATCACAGAAAATTTTATATTGAATAGAAAACTTTTATTTCAGACCAGAGATATTAAGTAACGGAACCGGAAGTAAGGGACCGGAATTAGTTAAGTTTTGCCGATTCCTTCCGCAAAACTTAACTAATTTCAACATTCACTGCTCTCGTAATGGTGAAGATATAAACGTGAGGGAACGGGGAGTCTAGAAACAAAATTGCGAAGACCATATGTCATCTAACCACACACACATGGCTCGCGTAGTGGAATATAGCCCACTTTGTCTCTTTGAAAAAGATTGTAGGTACAGCCTAATTTTAAATTAATAAGTAATGTAACAATGAAGTTAAAACTAAGTTCCTGCTAGCCGAATTATCATAGTTATGTAAAATTTTACTACCGTAAAGAATATAATCAGTCCATACAATTACGAATTCGCAATGCTTTTGTGATTGTATAAGGTTAAGCAATGCTGGTTTAGAATTTGATAATATGAACGGAACGAAAAATTTCATTATTGACGGCCGCAGATTTGTAGACAAATATGTGTATGATGGTAATATTTCAAAGGCAGTTGAATATGATGCTTTTGATATAACATTTTCAACGGTGAAGTATAACGTGGTGAAGAAACAGGCATGTTCTAGAACGGAGAAGATATTATGTAACACTCATTAATCCGTTCTGATCCCTAAGGTGGATTACACCTCCTCTAGGAGGTGTCTCAGCAGTGGGATCATTATCGGATGATTATGTTTGTGATATTAATCTAATAAAACCAAACTCCCGACACACAACAACATTTGGAGTATCGTACCCGGCACACATCGCAACACAACTGCTCAGACCCATCCTCCATACGTACGGCTTTACCAGACATCATGCCGGAACACGACGAATAACTTGGCTGCAAGACTGGCGGGTGGTCACTTTTGCCGGCAGCCGATATTATGCCACAGAGAAGAATTAAGACAATAGTATCCCTTTCTCCACATCAAAACTAACTTCTAATTAAACAATGTTGGTCTAGTTGTAGATCTGAGGACCTTTCGTTTGAGAGATGCGTGGTCCTGCTCTGGGCACACATCTTTACAATTTCAATGTCACCCTTTATCTTATATACTGCAAAACGTTACTCATCAATTAAATAACAATATTCAAATACGATTCAAACGACACTTTTTTTTACAACATTTTAACTACAAGGCCAATAATACTTCAATATAAAGAATGATTACTTCAAAGGAATCCTGAATTAGATTTATTCAAAACGCTGTCAAGAGCTAGGATTGAAGTATAAAATGGAATTTGATGAGTTTGTCAGTCACTTTAGATTAATGATTCTAAGTCCTTTTAGGGCCAATGATAACTGAACTCAGATTTAATTTAATGTTTTGTAAATTGAGACTAAATGTTGGTACAGATATCGGAGATCCTAATTAGGAAACTTGGACATTAAATTACGAAAGTTGTATCTGATTCAGAATATATTGAAACGATTTTATCTTTGAACTGTTTGTATGTTTAGGAGCGTTTATACTAAACTCTTTGATATGTAATTGATTTTTGTTTTCTTGTAATGTCCCTAGGTAACCTTCATTTTTGAACAACGCTTCGTGTTCAGAGTTTTTTTTTTTTTACATATTATAAACTAGCGCTTGACCGCAATCCTGCCTGATGGTAAGCAGTGACGCAATCGTTGATGGTGAACAATGTATTTTGCACAGTATTTCGTATAACGTGTCTGTAATGGTCTTTTTTTTAATAATTACAAACTAGTGCTTGACTGCAATCCCGCCTCATGGTAAGCAGTGATGCAATCGTTGATGGTAAAGCGCACTAGTTTATTGAGCCTATTCACTTAAGAAACTTAGTGAGTAGGAAGGAAGACGACAGTTGAGCGAGGTGATGCAATGTTAAACCCAACAACACGACCAACGATGCTGCGCCAGAAAGAGATTGATCTGGAGACCCTCCATTACCAAACTCCCGACACAACATTTGGTGCATCATACCGGCACACATCGCAACACAACTGTTCAGACCCGTTCTCCGTACGCCTTCACCAGACATCATGACGGAACACGACGAATCGCTTGGCGGCAAGACTTTGTCTGGTGGGTGGTAACTTCTGCCGGCAGTCGATATTATGGCCTACCACCGAGAAAATTCGAGTCTTCATTGCCTAACAAACAGTTCTTTCAACTAGAAATCGACACTGCTTTAGTTAGACTGGCGAATTTCGTTCAACTCTTTATCCATTATAAATCAATTACATTTGCTGTTCGATACAATCATCCAATTGTATCACGATTGGTTTTTCAGTTCGGCAAGGATTAGTTCTGGTATTTTGTACGAAGATTCCGTTAACGTCTTTGTGATCGTGTTAAATGGACTTCTTCAATTAAGATATATGTTTTGGTTTATTTCTTATTTTGTCTTTCTTTTTGATTTCAGGTATGTGTGTTATTGTCAAACAATACATCTGTTAAGGTATGGGGGATCCGAAGCAGCTGAATGAAACTCTTGTTACTGAACAGTTTTGTATTTGACAGGAGACTAGTTTGAATCTGTTTTAAAGTTTGTACATACGCTTTGTACAGGTTTCGTGATTAATATCGAGACTTTCTAAGTGATACCTTATCAAACAGCACCGTAATTTAAATTCCAATTAAAAATAATATTTCAGCTAAAATATATAAATATCCATATATTTTTACTAAAGTAAAGCATAACCTAACCCATCATCATCATCCTCTCATACAGAGAAGGAATAATAATCTAATCCATACTTCCATAGGTACTTATATTATAAATCGGAAAGTTTGTTTTTTTTTGTTCCGCTTTTGCGTTTGCTTCGAAATTTTACAGGTGTAAAGTTAGAAGTCCGGATTAAATAATAGGGTACTTTTATCCCGAAAAAAAAAATGATGTTCCCGAAGGAAATCTAAAAAGCCCGATATAACCGAATTCCACGCGGGTGAAGCCGCGGGTGGTAAATTAGTCTTAGTAATGAATTAACTGAAGCACTGATCATGGAAGCACAACGTTTCCGCATTATCGCGGCGAACCCGTCGACCCTCGCCTCCGCGAACTTCCCTGGCGCGCTACAGTGCTACGGCAACCCTAAGTTAATTGCTCAATTAATTGCTTGTTATGTTCAATAAATCAAGTCTTCTCAACAACGTTAATAACCCAATGAATGGTGTTGAACTGTCAAAATGAAACCCATTACTGTTAATAGTAGGTTACGCAATCCATATGAGCTTCCTCCATAAAGGGAGTGACAGAGGGGTATGCCAACTCTTACTGGCTATAAACACCGCGGTTTTCCACCTTCACTTGTGGCCGGGGCTGAGAGATTCGCATAAGCAATTATCGCACCCTCAAGAAGCGTCGACCCGCTGTTTCTGTGCGGATCCCATGCCTGATGAGACCTTTCGTGCATTGCTGGCACCCACTATCGAGTGGCATGTGTGAAACACTGCGGTGCCTACTCGGGCCTGTTTCGGTCCATGGACGCTCCTAGCCCGTTGCCCGCAGGCCACCTCTCATGGAGGTCGAACATCGTTGTGCACCTTTTTCGGGCACCTGGTCCGTCTCTTACGCAAATACCTAAGTTGAGATTGGTCTACTCTTAACTGTTGGGGCTTAGTTTTAATCTTGTATGAATTATATTTTTATGTTATTTTTTTACATTGTTCTCTTATAATTTTAGAAGCAATAAGAATATTGTTCCCAGGATTTGGTAATATTAGATTTAAAATATCTTTTTTCCTTGGAGTTTCGTGCCCGATCTTCTCCATATACATATATGAGGATCTAAGCTTTGCAGTGTGCTTCAATTTTCTGAGTATTTGATCGACACTTAGACTTTATTCAAAAGTGCCAGCGAATGGTTTAATTGGAATAAATGCTTTGAGTTTAAATTTGAATGAATGGTTTTTCTGGCTTCTTGTTATTGTAGAAATCCTTACAAAATTATAGAAATGAAAGTGAGTTTGTTTGTTCCGTTTTCACGGCTAAACTACTGAACGGATTTCGTTGAAATTTGGCACAGAGATGGTTTAAAACCAGGACTAACAAATAAGACTTTTTATTTTTATCCCAATATACGCACGGGATCGATACTGACGCAGACGAAACCGCGGGCCATAGCTAGTATATTACCTACAATACTGTCACCTTTCTTATTGAACTGTATAAAAATAGTCACAAGAATATAATGTGTTCGTTCAACTTTTATAACAAGATATCTTATTCTTTTGCTAATCTTCCAATCCTCTTACTGCCCGCTCAAGCGGTGTTTACACACAATGGGTGCTTCTTTGCAAGAGCAAAAACTGTAGCACAAGTTTCTGAAATAATGATGTTGGGGGAACTTAATCCAAGCGGATCAGCTTACTGTCAGATATTATCTGTAAAGTGAATAGCTTAATTAGAGGTTTAGGAAAAAGGATTAGTGTAGCTAAAGTGATATTAATTAGATTGAAAATTGTTATGCGTGCATGCGACGCATTTTCCCCTCAAACATTTCTTATTTTTTTATTTTTTTGCAATGTTTTTAGCATCACGTTTACCGCAATTGAATATTTTTTTCTTTCTTTCACTATTTTGAACTTTTTTGTTTGTCTGAATATTTTGTAGAGACGACAGCACATCAAGTTACTACAATCTGTCAGATTTCTTTATTACATTTTTAACTTTATCTATATTTAGGCTAAGGCTCAAGGTTGATTGGGATTTTTTTTTACAGTTTCGAGTAGCTTGACCTGCTGTCATCCTTACCTTATCTGGTTCAAATTATTTTCTTTTTTCGTGCTAAGTATACCTAAATGGCATTTGTTTTAAACTTATTTTCAAGCTTTTCATATCTTAATGGAAAATTGATTCTATTTTCCATTCCAAAACTGTTTAACTTTGCTAATCCGTCTAATTCTCTTTTAAAGCAATCTTTTTGGTAACCACTATAAGACTGTAGGTAAACAAAGAGTCATTAGAAGTTTTGTTTTCGGGGGGAAACCTTCAAAAGGCACCCGACCCCCGAGGAATAAGGTCGGGTAGTGTGGGCTTTTTACCTCACTAAAACCACCCCGGTGATCACCATCTGCGCCTAGGGTTGGTCCCGGTTCCTCTTAAAAGACCAATTCCGGAACCCTCCCTGCGCAACGCCTGTACGACACATCCCAGGGGAGACTCTAAGAGGGCCTCTCCTAAACGTCCTATGCACGGCAGCACGTGACCACTATGCCACCGTCTTCCTTGGGGTTACTTAGTGGGCAGGCAGAGTCCCCGCTCTGTGTGCCGCGACCCCAAAGGTCCACCTACCTCAATAAGTGGGCGGGTTTCGACGAATTAAGCGCCAATTCGGTTGCTTCCCCGACGCCTCCTTCTCCGAGCTGGATCAGCCCTCTCTCGATCCCGTTCGGCGGTTAGAAATTACGTAGTGATTAATATTATACTATATTTCTCGGTAGTAGGCAACAACATCAGCCGCCGGCATAAGTTACCACCCACCAGACAAAGCCTTGCCGCCAAGCGATTGGTCGTGTTGACGGGTCTGAGCAGTCTTGTTGCGATGTGTGCCGGGTACGATGCGCCAAATGTTGTTGTGTCGGGAGTTTGGTCGTGGAGAGATCAATCTCCCTATGGCGCAACATCGTTGATCGTGCTGTCGGGTTTTTCATTGTATCACCTCGCTTAACTGCCGTCTTCCTACCTATTCATTAAGTTTTTTTAAGTAAATAGGCTTAATAAACTAGCACGTTTTACCATCAACGATTGCATCACTGCTTACCATCAGGCGGGATTGCAGTCAAGCACTAGTTTATAACTAATAAAAAAATTAAAAAAATATTTAGTATTTTGGCTTTTCTGTCTCATAAAATGAAGGTCACCTAAAATAAACAAACACGGTCTTAACTCGCTTTTAATACGTTTATTGTTCAGTAGCACCTTCGTGGGATGTCGACCGCACCGTTAGCGTATACAATAGTCTATAGTTATTTGTAGTACCTCGGTCTAAGTTCAGATCCGGGTGATAGTGAAGATGTAATTATTAGAAATGAGGACAGAAATCAATATACTTATAGTTTATACATTTAATGATCCAAGTTGTGAATGGGCAAGTTTATTAGTGTGTGTGGATGGAGCTGGCTTTATTGCCAGGGATCCCCATACAAATAAATACTAAATGTTGGTCTTAGTTTACGAATAATTTTAATCTTCTAAGTATAGAAACAAGAAAGTTCTTAGGCAGTAGTTATCGGCATTATCCATTTTTTTTTATGCGAAATCCGATACACGTGACCAGTATTTTTAAGTAAAGAATCTATGTACAATATTTCAAATAGATATCATGAAAAACCACAAAGTTATGAGCTTGTTAATCCTACTTGGTTGTTCAAACAAAAATATGATCAACGCTCCGGTCGGGCGGGCGAGCGGTGCGTTGACCTGTTGCGCGGGTGTGTGCACGCGCAAGTACTGTGATCTACCGTAAGCTGCGTGGCGCGCTCGGTAAACACACTGCAACAATTTCTTTATGTAACTCAACTCAATTCCAATAATTTCACAGTAAATCGAACGAATTGTTTGCAACCTTTGATTTTATACATATATGTTTTCTTAAAAAAGGTTACAAATAAGCAGGTTTGGTTTAAAAAGAACGTAAATAACCACATTCCTTTTCCAAATAAGTTAACGTACGTAAGTCACGAATGCTATTTTATTTTATAAACATTTCCATCAAAATCAATAAGTATAACAAGACCACATATAGGATCGGTCGTACGCATTGGTGCCGTTAGGTCTTGTAGCGGTAATTAGCTACGCTTGTGTGACGATGCACGACGCACATATGCACTTGACGTATATGTATAGGTGTTTATAAATAGCATGGTACGTGAAGATTTGATGAATGCGATTATGAAATTATAACAGAGCCTAGTTTGCTGAAGATGTTGAAATGGTTGATCTAATTTTATCTATACTAATATATAAAGCTGTAGAGTTTGTTTTTTTACGCTAATCTCAGAAACTACAAGTCCGATTTAAAAAAATATTTTTGCGTTGGATAGCCCGTTAATCCTGGAAGGCTTTAGGCAATATAACATCACGCTGCGACCAATAGGAGCGGAGCATAACTAACTCCACGCGAATGAAGTCGTTGGGGACGCTAGTATTTTATAAGACAATACGGATCATCATCATCATCATCTCAGCGTTCATCCCGGTTGCATCCGCGGCTTTCGCGTTGGAGTCCGGGGTCCGCTAAGACAATACGGATGACCTGACCAAAATCGCAGGGAAGCGCTGGATGCAGACCGCGTACAACCGTTCTTTTTGGAAATCCTTGTTGATTTTGATAAGACAATACCTGTGATGATGTTTCTCTTAGTACTAAATAAAGTATTTTCAGAATTATAATGATTAAAACAACTCTTTCCCCCGTATTACAAATTATGGATTTTATATAGATCAGGTTGAAATCACCTAACTGGTTACTGAATTATGGACCGAAGCGTTATAGAAATACAGTTCTTTGTATGTATTATGTGTAAAAATGACATCTTAGTTCGGTAGGTACTAACCTGTCACTTTTGTATTAAGAACTTTGACTTAATCTAAATATAGTTCGAAATACAAATACTGACTCAAAGGTTAAGGTACGTATTACAGAACATCACTCAAAACTCAAGCTCTACTTAAGTCTCGTTTCAAGCCATTTGATTGGTTGAAACTAGTTTTAAGTAATGCTTAAGCAGAGATCAATGCTTGAGTTTCCTTCTGGAATACGGACCTTAGTCTGGATTTGTACTAAGGGGTTTCAGTTTACATTAGATATTCATTCAATAGGATTATTTCCTGTTGGATGAATATGTAATGGACCTATGTATGGATGTTCATCAATCGTTTCCAGGATGGCCTTTTTTTATTTTTGGAGATGTTCCTATCGTATGGATCGCTTTAGATCGTTTTAGAAGTGTTTAGAGATCATTTTTGTTTCAACGGAGAGTTGTAAGATCTGTTGTATAGTTTTGTCCTTCGGAACTTCAGATTTTGCAAAACTCCGTGCATGTATGTGGGATATGTTCTTTGGAGCTTCACATATCTTACTAGCTTCTAACTCACTAGCTGTTCGTCAAATTTCATCCTACTTATGACCGCCCATGCTATTAGGTACAATTCAGTTTTCTTTTTGCTCAGCTCTTAAGGGTCCTGGCGTGATCGACTTGATGGTGGATCGACGATTGAGGCTACATTCACACAAGGGAATTAAGTCATGCAATTCCCTGGCACACTCTCCAAACTGCATCCTATAGAACACCAACAGGCTGGCTACTCTTCGCCTGTGCTCCAGGCATTGGCAACCGTTTTGAACTAAATGAATGTGGCTCCAAACACGAACGGACCTGTGCTTTGTATAATATTAGAAGCTGTTCTGATGTGAAGTACCACCTGGCTTCCTGGCTTTGGACTCAATGAACCCCCCGAAGTTTACGTTCGAGGAAATCTCAACTCCCAAAAGCGGAAAGTGCAGTCCAAGGATACATTCCGAAAAGTAGGAGCCAAGGTGAACGGGCTTCTTTTACCATTTATTATTTAAAACTGCATTAATATAATTAATAATTACATGATAATAATAATTGCGCCGCGCGTAAAAACCTTAACGCTACCCGGTACAGCAGTTTTCCTGATTAATTAATGTTAACATCAATTGAATCTTTCCAAGCGTCCCTGGACGGATGCAGATTAAAATTGTCATTGCGTTATGAATTTTACATGTAAAATATTTTCTTAAATGAATCAGTGTAAAATTACAACATTTACAACGCTTCGCCACTGGGCCATATGTCACCGCTATTTCAGCCGGAACAAGAGAGATCGTGTACGTTTAAACAGTCATGTAAGCTATGGTTGTCGCGGTCGCTTTATGGATGGGTCCATCTTTATATACCGAGACCACACGTGGTCGGTTAAGCCGTTGGTCCCGGGTCTTCATCGTAGATCTTTAATAGCTGTCACCGTGTGTCAGAAACTTTGCGCTATCAATGGGTCTCTCCCAGCTGGTAGGACAAGCGACCTGATGTACCTGATGTAGCTGGTCATACCGCCAATTGTCTGGACCTTCTGCTGACCACTGATCCGGATAGATGTGTTGTAACAGTTTCCTCACCGTTAGGAACTTCAGACCACTGTCTGGTGAAGTCTGTTCGTCTTTCTCCCTACCAGATTGCGACTCGCGTGGTGTTTGTCTTTTATCTGTTCTGTGGTGTTTACGGACTACAATTTGAGTGTCCTCAAGACTAAAGTGAATAGGCTCTTAATAAACTAGCGCGCTTTGCCGTCAACGATTGCATCACTGCTTACCATCAGGCGGGATTGCGGTCAAGCACTAGTTTATCCATACTAATATTATAAATGCGAAAGTAACTGTCTGTCTGTCAGTTACGCATTCCCGCTTAAACCTCTGAACCAATTTTGATGAAAATTGAAACTGACAATCTTTAGACCCTGAGAAAGGACATGGCTACCTTTTATTGAAAAATTTGATGTTCCCGAGGGAAATATAAAAAGCGCGATATAACCGAATTCCACGCGGGCGAAGCCGCGAGCGGAAAGCTAGTAGTTTATAAAAAAAAAAAAACTCGAATGTGTAATTACCAAGGGGTAGGAACTGATAAATAGCTTCTACTAGAATAGTTAGTCGTGGGTTCGTACACTGACTGGCATAGTACTTTGTGTAAGTAATTTCACCACTACTGCTCTCAAAATGGATGGAAGGGTAACATTGTCAGAACACTCCCATGTCCTGAATCCAAAATTCGAAACTATCGACCTATACTTGGCCCGTATGGTGCATTATTTATTTATTCATGGTCCACTCCTTACCTCCGAGAGGAAGCCTGCGTCCTAGCATGGAAGTATCATAGGCTCATCTCATTTATACTTATTATAAAACTGAAGAGTTTGTTTGTTTGTTTGCGCTAATCTGGGGAACTACTGGTCCGATTTGAAAAATTCTTTTTGCCTTGGATAGTCCATTAATCCAGGAAGGCTTTAGGCTATATAACATCACGCTGCGACTAATGGGAGCGGAGCATAACTAACTCCACGCGGACGAAGTCGCTGGCGGCAGCTAGTTATACATAAAGCTCAAAATAGGGCGTTGTTATTTTTTTCTTACTGAGCTCCATAGACCAATCGATATAAATGTTGTTCTAATATATTTCTTCATTATCCGACAAACATTGTAACAATACTTAAAATAGACCTTGGAAATCCATTAGTATTAACTACCTTCAGATTAATGGTTAGTATCCACTCAGCATTGAACAAACGTTGAAAGCTTTACAAAATAGATACTTAGTTTTGTTACAAACAATGTTTGTATTGATTAAACAGTCCATAATGTAACGAAATTCTTTTACAGAGCTATTGCTACCAGTTTATGCCTGCAATGCCTGCGACTTGTTGCCGATAGTCAGGTTAAGATGGCGGCTCCAAAATTGTCTTCTTCTTCTTCTTCAGCCTATAGAAGTCCACTGCTGGACAAAGGCCTCCCCCAAGGCTTTCATTACATTGAGTTGCTATGACAGGTGGGTTGGGGATCGCAGTAGTTTGATATTCGACAGAAGCGCTGCTACCCCGTGTGGTACCGGGCTTAGAATAGTACCATCCCATATCCTCCCGTGGGTGTCTTAAGAGGCGACTAAGGGAACTCTCACCAGGGAATCGGGCAGCAGCCCGATTCCCTGGCGCTGCTGCGCTTCTCCAGAATTGTAAATTGTCAAAAATTTGTCATTTTTGCAGTTGCCTCGTCGACTTCGACATTTAGTTGTAACTTCGTTCCTGCTATGCCCGGACCCCACATGTTTTCTTTATAGAATTTTAGTTTTGAAACGGTTTTGTAAACTGAATTAATTAAGTACTATGTATTTTTTCTTTCACACGTTTTTGTTAAATCTATGGACGACGGTGTGCCCAAATAATTGTGCTGTCATAAAATACCATGTTTATATCAGCACAAAATACAGACATAAGTATACCGAGTTATCAATCTGATCTCGGCAAGAACATCTTGGAAGACTATAACCCTCTTATTACGACTGCCTTTTACGACTTGGCGGGAAGTAATAAACGTACTGAGTAAACGAGGAATATAATCTTAAAATATTTATTTAATACTGTCTTCATAGTTTTATATTAACGTACAGTTTGCTTTAAAATACTTAATCTCAATCGATCTATTATTAGCAAAGCGTTCTTCGTCTCAGCCTATAGAGGTCCACTTGAGTGCTCTACAAAGGCCTCCCCCCAAGGCATTCCATCATAACGTTAGACAAACAGTATCCTGGTAATACTCGATAAAGTTACTGGAATTCATAAAAAAAAAACCAGTTATATTTCGCTTCTTTCTCGTATAATTCAGTCGCTCGGTATTATGACATAATTTCCTCCGGTGCCGTATTTATGATGAGGATCAACATTAGTTTAAGAATATCCACTATCCATATCTAGAATATCCACCTTTTGGCAGATCTCGTTATGTCATAAAACTCATTGCCTCTTTTCTGTTCAATCGGCCCATGTTGAAACTTTTATGAAGAAAATTGCGACCACAAGTCCATTACTAGACACTTCAGTACAACTTCAGTAGACAGTCTTCTTACATAACTACTTACATCTCTTCTAACGAAAATGACTTATGTTCCACGTGTGTGGCCATCGACATACGGGTTTCCGTCACCCTATAAAAGTGTTACTGCCAACGCGGCTACAAAATTGGCATACCCATAAAATAGCACCCAATCAAAGGAAGTCCATTTCACAATGTTTCTAACCTACTTTGTACGTTATTCGCGAAATCGTAACCGATCGTGCCGACCAGCTCTTTGCTTGGTTTAATTTTGTATCTAAAACATTTTGACGCATTGTTTTAATTTTATGGGTTAAGGAAAATTATGTGAGTGCATAGTGGTTGCGACTGAGCAGTCATTGTAACATACTAACTACGCTGTCGTGCGACGTACTAAAGTTCCGTCATCCTGTCGTTTTTCGTCGTCTAATGTGGAGCATCCTTTTGGGATGTAATAACTGAAAAACACTCTGTAATAAGCAGTCCATGTCATGTTTGTTGTTTTTATATATGGCGTCTCGCAGGTCAAGCTTGGAAGTTGAGCGCTGTCTTACTAGGATAGCCTGTAAGTGCCTCTATAAATGAAGTTCTGATCCAGCACGTACAAAAGTTAAAAACACAGTCACTACACGTTAAGGGCACCCCCTGTGTAGTACGAACCTTGGCTTAGGGCATTGCTGAAGGAGTGCAGCAAAGGACATGCTGTATCATCCTCTGCTTGGAAGTTATAGCGAGGAGCTGTTTTAAATAAATAAAGATTTACCGACACAAATTGTCAAGCAAATGTGTAATACGCTGGCCAATTGTCCCAAGTTCTCAATGAATGACGACGCATAAATGCTTACATTTTTAAGAGTGTTTCATTTTACCATCAAGCTAACTTTAACAGGAGTAAATAAACTTGCACTTCTTTAGAACTTCCCGAAATTCTCGGCACGTTCGTCACAAACAGTATTTGTAGTAGAAAATGGCCAGCATCAACAATAATGTGGGTGTGTCCGTCTGAGCCAGTAATTATCCCTTTGAATTGCGCCAACATTGTTGAGATATTCAAATCCCTAGACACCTTGCGTAGACACGTCGTCGTTTGGTTCTCTAACCAGACTAACTGGTTTAGCCAGTTGGTGATATTCATTCACCGTAATCATTAAGATGTTAACTGTGTCTAAGTATGTATCTTTGTTTTGCATTACATTTGGCGCCATGGCGTATAAAATGAATAACGGTTTATCATTTTTTATCATTTAGTATGTACCTTACTGTAAGTCGTGGTGGCCTAGTGGTTAAATATACAGTATGTTAACTAACAGAGGGCGTTCCCGTTAACCCGAAATAGTATAGCATACATACATGCTAAATAAAATATTTCCATTCGAAAACAAAATGTTTTAAAATTTTTTCCAATAGGAAAATATTCAATAAAAATTTTAAATTGACATGTAAAAGAAACACACTGTACACGCGAACATGAAAGACGGCAACGTCGCAATTTATTTATGCATGACGACTACTATTTTGATTTAAAACAGGAGGTTTCAAATTTATTTCCAATTAGAATTTTTTTTTATTCGGATTTTTTTATGCTTATTTTTCTATGCTGATATTTTTATTTTAATCTATTAATGATATATATTAACGAGTTTAAGGGAACGCCCTCTGTTATTTAACATACTGTATACGGACATACCAATACATATAATAATACTTACCAATGTAACTTTTATAAAGTTATATGTACTTTCTAAGTATATCTTGGACACCAATGACTGAAGGTGAAAGAAAACATCTTGAGGAAACCTGGACTTTATAATTCTAAAATCGCCAACCCGCATTGAGCAATTGGTGATTACCCTCAATCCTTCTCTGTATGAGAGGAGATCTGTGCCCAGCAGTGGAACGATAAAAGGTTGATGATGATAACATACTTTACCAATGTTCTGAAGTTCTGATGGAGGGTGAAAGAATGTACTGCTCACTCCAGTCTCTTTGATGGTGGCGCGCATGTATTGTATCATTTGCATACATACTGAAAGATAATAAAGGAATATGCTACGGTAGATGTGTAAAGTTACGCGGAAAGACCGCATCAGGAACTCCTGCATCCGTGGCAGTGTCCGTGTCCGTGACATAGCAGACAAAATGCAACAGAGTCCCTGCCATGCTGGTACGGTCACGTCTTACGAAAACGGACATGTTACGTGGGTAATAAATGTCTTGCCATGGCGCCTCCGCCGGGCCGGAACAAGCGAGGTAGACCAAAAAAGTGCTGGCCTGACGTTGTAAAAGATGACATGCGTCCCAACAATCTCACACCACGGGATGCCAGAGATCGTGCGAAATGGAGGCGTATAAGTAGGAAAGCGGACCCCGGACTCCAACGCCAAAGCCGCGGATGCGGGGATTATACGCTGAGATGTTGATAATGACTGAAAGATCCTAAACGCTGGAAGGTTGTGAACGTATGCCGTCAGTAGGGACTGATTATCTCTTGGCTGTTTCGGCGTATTTTAATTTCTTATAACGCTCTGCTTCCTTCTCACACGTGTTATTCTAACATGAATGATGTGAAAAATATTTTGTAACTTTATTTATTTTTATTCTTTTTTTTTTTTATATAAAACATTGAACCCAGGTCGGTGCGATCAGCGGGCCACTATTTTCACCGAGCCGAATGTGTGAAGATGTAACGTAACTGTATTGTGAACGGGGAACGAACAAAAACCGGTATCAGAAAACAATAAAAGTGTTCGTTTTGCATCTAAGACCTGTCGATCGAGTTTACATGTAGGTCGCTAGTAAATACTTCTTGGGGTTCGAATTTACGTAAATTATTTTTGTACTATCTAGAACGAGTCATGAAATCGTCATCATATTCATTGCAATGTTCTGTTCTTCACTCCACCGTCTACTCAAAATGCATTAACTACCCTTGAGAGTCACCTGTGCCTTAGATTTGATCGACGACAATTAACCTAATATTTGCACTTAAAGTATCTTCACCTTTCGTTCCATTTATTTACTTACTCCATTTTATTTTTTTTATATGGCATCTCCTAGTCGACCATTACAGGCCGTGACTACTTAACCGGACTATCTTGTGGATGCCTTAATTACAATTAAAGCCTCCAGCCAGGGCACTTAAAAACTAAACTAAAACTAAGGAGCGACTACGCACTAAGGGCACCCCCTGTGGGGTACGAACCTCGGCTTAGGACGTCGCTGGAGAGAACAGCAAGGGACGGCTGGATCGAAAAAGTTTTTATTTACTCCATATGGTTTATATTACTACATTCGCACGGGTAAATTTTCAAGGTTAAGCCGTTGCTGCCATTTGTAGATATTTAACAGTCGTCACTGGTAGTGAGGATCCCGAAAATCTGACAATCAGTCTTACGAAGGGGTAAACACAACCGCAATCCCGCCTGATGGTAAGCAGTGATGCAATCGTTGATGGTGAAGCGCGCTAGTTTATTAAGAGCCTACTCACTCAAGCCTTGAGGACATTTTAAATAGTAGTCAGACGTAAAGATCGCCGCTGGCAAATTGTTCCAGTCGCGCAATGTACGCGGTATAAAAGACGAGGCGGATCGTAGTGGTGTCAACAACATAAGTCGTACGACGATGGAATGGGGATAATTCGCTAACCCCTTATATACACCCCCAATACTTGGGGGTGTATATTGATAACACACTGAGTTGGCAAGAGCACGTCAGTGTGACAGTTTCACGGGTGCGTAAACTAATGTTCCCTATGATAAAATTAAAAAGAGTAGTTGCCAACAAACTGCTAAAAACTATTTATTTTGCCTTTTGATTGTCCCAAATCACTGCTTACCTATTGTATTATATCTGTCTGGGGCGGTACTCTTAAAACGTAACTGCTTCACTTTGACATGGCACAAAGAGCTGTCTGATTGAGATGGAAAGAATTGCATTTGGTTTTTTAAATAAAGATTATTATTATTATAATTTACATGCTAAAGCTGGCCAGCTTTAACATGTAAATTATCAGGGTTAATACGCACCCTAAAAGAATAAAAACAAATAAATACAAACCAATTTTGGTCCATCAATACGGAACAAGCCCTGCTGACGACTCGGCCTTAACGAATGACCCACAATCAGAGATTATTAAATCAGTACCTCCAGCTGACGATATAACAGCTTAATCTAATTTGGGGACGTGTTTTAACAACAGTGCAGTTAAGCGGGTCAGTATACCAACGGTGAATGTTCTTCGTTTGGGCTTTCTTAAGGCAAACATTCAGTTGATCTGAGATTGATTGCTCATTAGCATTGGACTGTGGTGTGGTTAAGTGTTTATTGAACAAATTGGTTGATTATTGATTTGTTTTTGATGATATTTTTATTGACCTATGAAGTAGTTGGTGTTCATCAATCTTTTGGTACTATGTATTATGTTTCCTGAGTTAGTCTCTCTCACATAAGCCTCCTCATCTTCTGTGGTAACAGAGAGAAAATTATAGGCTGATTATGATTGTGACTGTCATGTGTGTGGCCTTTTTGTACCATTTTTTTTTAAATGTCAGTGAATTTCATCTATCTTCTGTCCTTTTCCTTAATTAAATAGAAATAATAAGAAACATTGAACTTAAATCTAGTTTAGTTGGCGAATAACTGAATCGGGGCAATGTAGATGCTACCATTATATTAAAAGTAGAAGATTGCTATTCTAAAGAAAATGCATTCGTTGTTTAAGTTGATGAAGAATTTAATATATTCTTGTGATCGTGCCAAGCGTGTAACGCTAACCTAGTTCCCTTAGCTCTTTTTATTACTTCCGCAGCATGATAACCAATTCATACACCGTTTTTCCTCAGTTTGTGATGAAGAAAGATCTGCCTCGCATATTCTTTGATACCCGTTGCATAACTTTTATGGTTGGGATTTGCTTAAATTAAATTGTTCAGTGATTGTCCTTAAGCTCCTCGTGTATATGATTATTCATCATGAAACTTTTTATCGTCCCACTACTGGGCACAGGTCTCCCCTCATTCAGAGAAGGATTGAGCGTAAACACCACGCCTGCTCAATGCGGTTAGGCAATTTCAGATTTAAAAGTCCAGGTTTCCTCAAGATGTTTTCCTTCACCTTGTAATCAGTCATTGGTGTCCAAGATATACTTAGGAAGTACATATAGCTTAGAAAAGCTACATTGGTACTTGCCTGACCTGGAATCGAACCAACCAATAAGCCACCACGACCAAAATATTATAAAACATTGTAAAAGAGTAACGATGGAGTATCTTTCTCAAAAATTACCATACAAAATAACCTATAGGAAGGGGCGAAAAGAATCATTTCTATTATATTGTAAATGTTGACACTTTAAAGCACCTTTTATGTGGCCATTCGAAACTTTGATCCAGTACTGTGACATTCGTTTAAACATTGTCACACTCAACATTGTTGTATAATGCTTTTGACGTTAAAAACTTTATATGTATTACATAGTTAAGTTTTATCGATAGTGAAGCTGCTAACCTCGTCTCGCGTAGCAACATTGTCATTACCTCGTTGATAAGATTACAGCTAACCATCTCTTGCGTCTATCCCTGCGGGATTAACGAGAACTGCTAATAGTTCCTATTCTCTTTTGACCTAGAATCGTGATTATAAACTGGGTAAGATAAGAAGGTCTTTGTACTACAGTGCTTAAACGTTTTTCCGTTAAAATTTGTTTTTTATTTCGCCTAATTACATGTACAATAATAGATGTATCACAAGCGCGTGGTCGTTTGGGAGTCCAAAGGTGTCAAGTCTTTGGCAAGAATAGGGATGTTTCCTGGGTAAAAAAACAATGATTATATTTAGTCCGTCATTCAGATTAGAGAAAAATATTGGATACGTATATTTTGTTTTATCAAATCAATAAAAATTGACAAATATAAAAGCCATGAAAGATCAGGAGTGGTGACTGGTGACGTCACTGACCGCTAAAAAGTGTATCGTGCAGTGACGTCACATGAATTTTCAACGCGCTGTGTCGTCTTAATTTTTTGTTTATATGAAAAAAGAAAAAAATACGTGTCTAGTATTTTTTGGAAATCTGACTGACGGACTAATTAGTTTTTTTTAGTCAAATACCCTATGCATCCTGTCCCTATTCGTCTGTCCAGATGAGGCTAGAGCATTTTATGAAATTTTAATTATGGGTATAAGGTTGCGGGTAGGTTAGTTATAATATATGTACTTGCATACAATCATCGGGGTGAAATATTCTCGCGAAAAAAAATTCCCGTAAAGAATAAAGAAAAAAAACGCGTGGTGCATCCTAGAAAGGACGGCGATCCCTGGGGGGGTTCGGGCGTCCCCGCAGTCTCCAGAACAATCTCCCTCTGGCCCAGCATCGTTGGTCGTATTGTTGGGTTTATCATTGCATCACCTCACTCAACTGCCGTCTTCCTTCCTATTCACTCAGTATATAAACTTATATGCAAAGTTACAAAAGGAAAAGTAGGTGTGCACAGCGGACGCACGTCCTCTCGTTCATAGTGCACCTCTCAAACATCCGAGGTTTGCACTCCAATATCGATGCAGTCCATTACCACCTTGAGACTGAAAAGCCCCACCTACTTTTCTTGACGGAGACCCAAATCAGATGTCCGACTGACGCGGCGTACCTCGGCTACCCGGGATACTCTTTGGAGCATCATTTCCTGCAGCGTGCCGGGTCTGTGTGTATGTCCGCAATGACATCTGTTGCCGGCGCCTCCGTCACCTCGAAGACCCTCACTTCTCGTCCCTATGGCTGTTGGTTGACACTGGTGTGGACAAAATTGTTTACACCTGTGTCTACCGATCGCACAGCGGTGATCAGGAGACAACTCGTTTATTTGACCACCTCAGTGAGGCTGCTGACAATGCGCTGCATCGGCACCCTGACGCTCAGTTCGTCGCTCTGGGGGACTTCAACGCCTGTCACCAGGACTGGCTCTTCCCATACCAGAGGACCGACCACGCTGGGGGAGAAGCGCGAAACTTCGCGCTTACTATGGGCCTTTCCCAGCTGGTAGAGCAAGCGACTAGGGTGCCTGATGTAGTTGGGCATACTGCCAACTGTTTGGACCTTCTGCTGACCACTGATCCGGACAGATGTGTTGTAACAGTTTCCTCACCGTTGGGAACTTCAGACCACTGTCTGGTGAAGTCTGTAACGTCCTTCTCCCCACCAGATCACGACTCTCGTGGTGAACGGCGAATGTGGCGATACAGGTCAGCGGATTGGGATGAGATGCGCCACTTCTTTGCGTCTTATCCTTGGCAGCAGGTCTGCTTCTCCTCTGACAATCCTTCGAGCTGTGCGGACGCTATAACCGATGTGGTGCGTCAAGCTATGGAGTATTTTATCCCATTCAATGACGTGCCCGTCGGTGGCTCGGCTCGCCCATGGTTCAATGCCGATTGTGTCCAAGCTGAACAGCGTAAGCACACGGCATTTCTCGCCTGGGTTGACGCTCGTGACCGCGGAGCTCCGGATCTAAGCTCAAAGAAGAGAGCCTTTAACCGTGCTGCCAAGTCCTACAAGAAGGCGCTCAAGAAGGCTCGCTTCGACCGCATTACCCATATTGGCAACAAGTTATCTGCGCAGCCATCCGGTAGCAGATCTTTTTGGTCCTTTGCCAAATCGGTTGAGGCGAACTTCTGTCGGCCCTCACTGCCTCCGCTGGTTAGGCCTGATGGAACACTGGCTCATACGGCGAGAGAGAAAGCAGGTCTCTTTGCATCCCTCTTTGCCCATAATTCGCGTCTTGATACTGGCAGTGCTACTCCACCTAATTTACCTCATTGCGGAGCTTCAATGCCTGAGGTTCGCATTAGAAACAAGGAGGTTCTGAGAGTACTGTGTCGTCTGGACGTGAATAAGGCTAGTGGTCCGGATGGTATACCAGCGATTGTTCTTAAAGCATGTGCGCCCGAGTTGTCTCCTGTATTGACGCGCTTGTATCGCCTCTCATTTAGGACTGGTATAGTGCCCAAGTCCTGGAAGCTTGCCAACGTGCAGCCCGTGCCCAAGAAGGGTAGTCGTGCCGATCCTGCCAACTATCGGCCGATTTCGATCACCTCCATACTTTGCAAAATTATGGAGCGTGTATTGAACTCGCGCCTCTTGGCATACCTGGAAGGTAACGATCTCCTCAGTGACCGACAGTACGGGTTTCGCCGCAATCGGTCAACTGGGGACCTACTAGTGTATGCCACTCACTTGTGGGGCGAGGCCCTCGAGAAGAATGGGGAAGCGATTGCTGTCTCCCTTGATGTCTCGAAGGCCTTCGACCGGGTTTGGCACGCTGGCCTTTTGAGTAAGCTTCCAGCGTACGGCATTTCCCCTAGCCTGACTGGCTGGGTAAAAGACTTCCTGACTGAACGGTCCCTCCGAGTTGTTGTCGACGGATGCTCTTCTGAGCCCATGTCAACTAATGCCGGTGTTCCTCAGGGGTCTGTTCTCTCTGCAACTCTGTTTCTGCTGCATATTAACGATCTGCTGATGCCCGGTATCTATGGGTATGCAGATGACAGCACAGTTGTAGAGAGATACCTGCCGGATGCCCGGGCTAGTAGGGAATCAATCCGGTCCGAAAGAGAGGCCATGGTTGAGCGAACGAGTGTTGCACTGCAGGCAGTCTCCGAATGGGGCAATGCCAATCTTGTAGCATTCAATGCCGCCAAAACACAGGCGTGTCTTTTCACCGCCAAAAGGAGCCTGTTCACCTTGGCCCCTACTTTTCGGAATGTGTCCTTGGAGTGTTCCAACCGCCTTCAGCTTTTGGGAGTTGAGATTTCCTCGAACCTTAACTTTGGGCGGTTCATTGAGTCCAAGGCCAGGAAAACTTGGCGTTATCGCAAAGGTCCGGCAGTACTTCACACCTGGGCAGCTTCTAATGTTATACAAAGCACAGGTCCGTTCGTGTGTGGAGTACTGCAGCCACATTTGGGCTGGTGCTGCCAAGTGTCACCTGGCCACTTTGGATTTAGTGGAGAGACGTGCAAAGAGGCTGATTGGTGACCCTGATCTAACTCGAGTTGGTCTCCAAAGCCTAGAGCACAGGCGTAGAGTAGCCAGCCTTTCGGTGTTCTATAGGATGCATTTCGGGGAGTGTGCGAGGGAATTGCATGATTTCATTCCCCCATCTCCGTTCCACCAGCGGACGACCCGTCGTACGGCTGGTTTCCACCCTTACGTTGTTAACACCACTACGATCCGGACGAAGCGCTTCGCCTCCTCCTTTATACCGCGTACATCGAGGGACTGGAATAGTTTGCCAGCGGCGGTGTTTCCGTCGGACTACAATTTGAGTGTCTTCAAGGCTAGAGTGGATAGGCTCTTAATAAACTAGTGCGCTTTACCATCAACGATTGCGTCACTGCTTACCATCAGGCAGGATTGCGGTCAAGCGCTGGTTTATAATTTGTAAAAAAAAAAAAAAAAATGTTGTGAAAACGGGAGTTAACGCGGACGTATACAGTATGTTAAATAACAGAGGGCGTTCCCTTAAACTCGTTAATATATATCATTAATAGATTAAAATAAAAATATCAGCATAGAAAAATAAGCATAAAAAAATCCGATTCTAATTGGAATTCTAATTGGAAATAAATTTGAAACCTCCTGTTTTAAATCAAAATAGTAGTCGTCATGTATAAATAAATTGCGACGTTGCTGTCTTTCATGTTCGCGTGTACAGTGTGTTTCTTTTACATGTCAATTTAAAATTTTTATTGAATATTTTCTTATTGGAAAAAATTTTAAAACATTTTGTTTTCGAATGGAAATATTTTTTTTAGCATGTATGTATGCTATACTATTTCGGGTTAACGGGAACGCCCTCCGTTAGTTAACATACTGTATGTAGGTAGGTAGGTACATATCACATTTGCTTTAAGGATTTTATCCATATCCAACTGGAACACAGCAACACAGCTTAGTGGCAAAAGTAGGTACGACGTCATTTAAGTACTTTTTGCAAATTATTTTTTTTTTTTTGTTCTAAAGACATCTTCTCATCTACAAATATGTGTTTGTCGTAGGATATTAGAAACGTTATCGTGTTCCGCGATCCGGTTCAATAACGGCCCGGGTCGGCGCCCTGCATGTCGGTCGAGCGCCGAGGGATGGGGCGCTTACAGCTGATTGGGGGACAGAGGGGTACAGAAAACGTTCAGCTTAGTGGTATAATGTGTGACAATTTGGCAATGTGTAAACCAAACAATGGTCTGGTTCAGAATAAAAAAAAAATGTTATTATGATACAGAACTGCTGATTGGTACGACCTTGAGGATTACAATGACGTTTATAATTTCTACTAGCTTTCCGCCCGCGGCTTCGCCCGCGTGGAGTTCGGTTATATCGCGCTTTTTAGATTTCCCTCGGGAACATCAATTTTTTCCGGGATAAAAGGTAGCCTATGTTCTTTCTCAGGGTCTAAAGATTGTCTGTGCCAAATTTCATCAAAATCAGTTGACAGGTTTAAGCGGGAAAGCGTAACAGACAGACAGAGTTACTTTCGCATTTATAATATTAGTATGGATTAATTGACGTTTGATTTTTTTTGACGGGAAAGCTGAGTGTCACGCGCATTTTTCATTGGACTTTTAAAATTATTTATAGTGATGTTTACTAAATAAAAACGCGTGATTTATGTAGTAAAAAGTGCATTCAGTAAATAATTCATAAAAAAAAAAACATTGAAATATCGCAGCATAGTCGCCACATCATGACTTTGCATCAAATCTTCCTCATAGACGCTTCACGCGGCCGTCTTTTTCAACTGTCATTGGCGATATCCGCCATTATTGTGAAATAAAATTTTCAAAGACTTTCTATAATTGGTTACACGTGTTATTGAAAAAATTGTGGTATATATATTTCTCAGAGGCCATTGATGAAGAGTTGAGGTTGAATCTCACCTTGAAATAATAAAAAGTAAAAAAACTAAAACCCAACTACGACAAAAGACGACGCTGAAAAAGTATAAAACAAGATTTTCAGAATACTGAACTGAACAAAGTTGCTAAATAATGTAGTTGCAAGTAAATGGACACAGTAGACTCTACCAAGATGCCTTCGTTGTAAATTGACAATAATGCCTTACAATACTATTCTGAAGTATGCAATATTCACTATGTAGCAGTGGCGAAGAGTCCATACAAGCCGATTCCCACCGGGTTACCTTTCAAAAATCAGTTCCATATTCATACAAAAGTATTTACATTCTATTTCATTAACAAAGTATTATTAATCAAATGCCTGCGCGATTTACAATAGCAATAGTAATTCTTAGCAATACCCTAAGTATCACATTTCATTTTATAGTCGTAAATTAATCAGCGCTTAAATTTTTCGTACCTAAATTACATTAAAGGTAACTCGACGAATTACAGCTTATCTCGGCCAACGTTTTACTATGAGGCGAAAAGAGACAGAGCGTGTCAGACATCTCTTTCTAATGATCGCTAACCGTCCGTAATTTTTGAGAAAAGATAGCCTACTGCCGACCGGCTTGCAGTTCTCTCCTCTCCTCTATTAGAATGAGACAAAGAAACGTTATAATGAAATCCTTCGCAAGTCATATTCTTTTTATTTTGGCATATTTTCGTGTTCCATTTCGTTTGGTTGAAAATAAATTATTGTTAGTATGTGACATGTGTTCGTTTTTCGTGTTTTTCGTTTGTTATATTTTAATATTTGTGGTATTTAAACTGTGACTGATTCTGTAACGTAATTTAATCGCAGATTTGGTTAAATACTGTGTATTTTGTTTGTTATTATGGCTTTAATTCATATAGAGTGCTGCTCAACTGACTACCTGCTGAATGAACTTAAAGTCTTACGTCAGCGTCGTTAAATAAATTGGACACCTATGAGCTTTTTTTACAGCTCCAGAATACGTCTTTGAAAGACGCATTTTCTCAAGTTTCGACTCTTTGCAGTTTAATTATGACCCTCCCCATTTCAGTAGCTTCAGCTGAGCGGTCATTTTCTGCTTTAAAACGCATTCACACATATGTGCGAAACTGCCAAAAAGAGCAGAGATTGTCCGATTTGGCAATCATGTCAATTAAAAAAATTTGCTTAATAAAATGAAAAGTAATCCGAATTTTTATAACATCATTTTAGCTCATTTTGTTAAAAAAAAACAGACTCATTGCATTACAATATAAATAACGTTGTGATTGTGTATAATTTGCTTTATTTTTGCTTAATATTTTTGTTGGTTTTGGATCGGTGTTTGTGTGGTTCGGTTTTTAACACTATTATTTTTGTAATTTTTTATTTTATTTTTTCTTGACTCTTATTCCCTAACAATAGGTACTTAACTTAGTACTTACTAACAAGCATGCATGTGTGGTATGGAGATGCACGTCGAAAAAGGCTTTTTTTTTCTTTTGCTGCCGCTTTTATCATACTTGAAAGACACTGTTATCAAATCATCAGTCCTTTTTTGTATGGTGAAGGTGGGGCTTTTAATACTATTCTTATCTGAAGACCTCCTCCAAGATATCCTGCAGTAGGTAAGTGTTTAAGTGTTTATTTTTTTGGACCGGCTTCCCTTTGTCAAAATTTCACCCTTCGCCACTGCTATGTAGAGATAAATTTTCATGTTTGGAAAACCGCAGTCACACGTTATCAAAGTGCTACGGTAGGTAGGTATATGTAACGTGTGACTACGCGTTTCCAAATATGCAACTACATTAGCAACTTTGTTCAGTTCAGTATTCTGAAAATCTTGTTTTATACTTTTTCAGCGTCGTCTTTTGTCGTAGTTGGGTTTTAGTTTTTTTACTTTTTATTATTTGTACTACACACATCAAAAGTGTCTAGGGATCAACATATATTTTTGCAATAACTTTTCTCCTGATTGATATTAATTAAAATTTTCTTTAAGGATTCATCAAATAAAGTGTTTTCGTTTGTCACAGTAACGATAAACCAAGTCACCTTTGCATTAATAAAGAAATTTGCCATTTTCCTAATAAAGGGATATTTGACATTTGAACCACTAACACAAAAGTTCGAAAAAAAGACTGAAATAACAGTTTTCTCTAAAATTTTATTGGGTAACTTAAACAATTAATAATCCGTGTTTCTACCGCGAACACTAACAACACAAGAACATCGGTTTGGCATACTCAAAATGAGTTCATCCAAATCACGCTGTGGAATGGCCGCCCATGTTCGTTGCAACAACAAAAAAAGGTCTTCTTGCGACTGGATACCCTCCATATTCGGCAGAGCTCTTCTCTGTAGCATATCCCATGCATGCTCAATCGGGTTCAAGTCTGGCGACTGAGCAGGCCAGGGCAGGACATTGATGTTAGCTGTGGCGAGAGTCTGTCTTACAACTCTTGCGGTGTGCGGTCGTGCATTATCATGCATTAACTGAAATAAGGGACCGATTTGCACTTGTAGAGGAACGATGACGTCTGATACAATCGTTTCAGCATAAATTTGAGCGTTGAGGTTGCCTCTGATCCAAATCAACTCAGTTCTTCCGCCGATCCAAATACCCGCCCATACCATGATGGTTCCACCACTATAAGGATGGACTTCCTGGCAGGATTTTAATCGCTGTTGGCGTCCAGGGGTTCTCCAGTGTCGTATACGTCTTGTATCCGGTCTCATACCAAAACGAGACTCATCAGAAAAGCACACGAAACGCCATTGTTCTTCTGCCCAATTTCTGTGTTCAAGAGCCCATTGATATCGAATCCTACGATTGTGCATTGCTATAGGTGGTACCCGTAGCGGTCTTCGGGAATGAAGGTTCACTTCATGCAAGCGGTTTCTGACTGTTTGGTCGCTAATTAAGTTCCCTGAAGAGTGATGAAGCCTCACGGCTAACATCATGGCGGTTATTGTTGGAGCTCTTCGAGTTAAGATTTGAATGTATCGGTCTTGTCTCCGTGTGGTGCAGCGATACCGTCCTCCATGGCGCTCAGCCACGGTACCAGTGCTTCGGTAACGTGTCCAAAGTCGACTGATAACACTCTGACTTGTATTCAGAGCTAAAGCCACAGTACGTTGCCGGGAACCAGCTTCTATCATTCCCACGGCTCTGAGCATTTCTTCCCTGCTTAAATGACGTCGCCGCTCCATAATAACGTTGGTTTTAATCAGTAGTAGGGAAACAGTAGCACTAATAATGTCTTCAATGCGTTGTATGTTTATATAGGGAAAATATTGACAGCTGATTTTCATCTTTTACTCGAATTTGATTCACAGTTCCTGATTCAAATTATGAAATGCACCAAAAAGGATCCATATAAATTTATAAAATCATAAATTTATTACAAAGCCACATCTCAATCTCAAGAAATCCGCATAAAAATGCTTGATCCCTAGACACTTTTGATGTGTGTATTTTGGTGTTAAAGTGTATTTGTGGCGCATAATATTAACAAAAGTTAAATTGACGAACTAAAAACTAGGTAGTTAACATACGACATCTCTTTTGACTTATGTATCGGCGTATAGTAATATGTAGAGATGTCCTATTTTACTATTTCGTAGCTTTTGGATCGTAGCGCGTATAGCAACGGTTTCCGCGTATGAAGCTCCCGGTTTTTCATAGTAGCGACGCATATTTGCGTCGATTGCACCGAATGGGTCACAAATTAGTGGATGAGGTCGTTAGTATAAGTAGATTGGATGGTTTTCTAACGGTGGTAGGACAAAACATCGGCTGCCGGCAGAAGTTACCACCCACCAGACGCAGTCTTGCCGCTAAGCGATTCGTCGTGTTCTAGCATGATGTCTGGTGAAGCTGTAGGGAGGACGCGTCTGACCAGTTGTGTTGCGTTGTGTGGCGAGTACGATGCGCCAAATATTGTTGTGTCGGGAGTTTGGTCGTGGAGAGTCTCCAGATCAATCTCCCTCTGGCGCAGCATCGTTGGTCGTGTTGGTCTTGGGTTTAACATTGCATCACCTGGCTCAACTGCCGTTATCCTTGCTATTCCTAAGTTTTTTTAAGTGAATAGGCTTAATAAACTAGTGCGCTTTACCATCAACGATTGCGTCACTGCTTACCATCAGGCGGAATTGCAGTCAAGCGCTAGTTTATAATTATTTAAAAAAAAAAACATATATTAAGAGGACCTGGGAAGATTTCTTAATCTATCTAATTCTGCTAACGATCGACTGTCATGTCGATTTTTAAGTAATTTATTATGATCCAATGCACTTATAAATAATGCCTCTTTGGTTTTAACTCTACTGAGAGCGACATAGGCCTGTCCTTTAGCAAACAATGACTTTCCTAGATCTGTAACTTTTTTATCTAGAGTACAACCTTGTAATTTATGTACAGTACAACCCCAAGAAAGAATCAGCGGGAGCATTTTACGCTGAATTTGCCCAGAACCCCTAAAGCTCAAATTCAGTGAGGCAAGGCTCGATTTTGATAAGTCCGTTAATATTTGCTTTTATGGATGCGTCGTCAAATTGTATGAGAACAGCGCTTGGCTGTTCTCCTGTTCCAACTGATCGCGCCGAAGAGCAGGCCATTCGAAGGCCTTCACCACTCCCATCGCTCCGTTTACCAAACCCTGGTTTACATTCAAATTTCTACGAAGCATTACTAGGGATTATGTACAAACATAAAGTACTCGTGAAGCTCTTTCAGATGATACCAAATACGGTATATTTATTTTAATTTTGTATTAACATAGAACTTTTTGTCCGCTAGAGGGCGTAATACTAAATTTGGTGACAAGCTTTATAGCTCATAACCAACAGAATATCAAGGCCCTTCTAATGGTTCTGCAGTGGTCTTATTCTGATAAGTAGTAAAGAAGCTATCTATGAACGAAAAGATGTGAATTATATGCAATCAGCCCATGAATACAGGTAAAGTCACAAGCAAATGCTAGTAATATATATATATTCAAAATGTACAAGTAAAGCCCTTTCAAATGATACCAAACACGGCATATTTATCTTAACTTTTTTTTTTACTCTGTATATTTTGTCCGCTAGAGGGCGCCACATTAGATTTTGTGAAACTCCATATAGCCTATAACCAGCGGACAATTAAGACGCTTCTAATGATATGTCATTTATCGAATTCGAATAAGTAGTTTAGAAGTTACGAGGGAACAGATGAACATACATACATACATACATACATACATACATACATACATACATACATACATACATAGCCTGTCAAAATCATAACCCTCCTTTTGCTTTGCCGTAGTCGGGTAAAAAGAAGAAGAAGAAGTCTTATATCGAGAGATGTTGATGTTATATTGTTTAAGAGAACATGATTTCAGCTAAAAAATGTTAGTTTTTGTAATAACTAGCTGACCCGTGCGAAAAATTCGCACTATACTAATTAGAATTTTTAAGTCGTTTTTATAAATAAACAGTGAAGCGGAATAATTTGAAAATAGTATTCCATGGTACCAGGGACGAATATCTGTCGATTGGTGGGTCGGACGTTCAGATTGGTTCGATAGAAAGAGAGAAAAAGGGAGAAAACGGTTTCAGACCCTTGGAGAAATAATATATGTTGATTACCGTAGAAAAATCCTGAAGTGGAAACCGGACATGCAAATCAAAAGCAAACAAAAATACGGTGTGATGTACTATTAAATGTAACACTCTACTTAAGGGTGACGCCTCGACAGTCCTGCTCTATCCCGGGCGGCGACTAGACGTTGAGTTGTGTGCTACTTACTGTTAATTCGGTGGTTTTACTCCAAACCTCAAAGCCCCCATAAGTGATATATAGTGAATACCACATACGGTCTTAGCATTTTGACTACTTCGTTAAGTATTCAAGCAAAACCATCTTTTATTTCGTCCATCGTTTAAATGGAAATCTGATACCTTACGTAAATCCAATCCACTTTTTCGACGAAACGAAATTCCGAGCAATTCGCACATGCGTACGTAGGCATTTTGCTTTAAACATGCCAGAATATGAAAAAAAAAAGAATATTTTAACGGGGGTATGAACTTAAAGTAGGTCAGTCCACATCCCTTACGGAAGTCTACCACCTGACAATACGCCTCGTTCTCGGCTAATTGTTTCTTTAAATGTTGCTCATGCGTGTAGGCTGTTCAGTCGCATTTGGATAAGCTGAGTGTACGACCCAAACTTGAGTGAGGGTTTTGATTAATAGTAAGGAATGTTCCGTGGCTTTGGAGTCCTTAAATTAAATGATTCCAAGGGTGCAGTATTTTTTGTTTTTGTTCTGGATGGGAAATCATCAAATGACTTGAAATGATGATGAAAGGTTGTCTGTAAAAGATCGCTTTTAGCGATAAGACCGCCCATTGTGTCACCCTTTGTAAAATCTTTATATTTATGTTCTGTAATCTATATTCCACGTACCGGAAGACGCAGCGTAGGGAGGCCCTCAACAAGGTAGACCGATGACCTGGTGAAGATCACGGGAAGCAGATGGATGCGGTCAGAACAAGGCCGGTCATCATGGAAAGCCTTGAGGGAGGCCTTTGTCCAGCAGTGGACCTCTATAGGCTGAAGAAGAAGAGAGGAAGAAGAATCTATATGGTGTACATACTAAAGAGTATTATATTCAGATATTAGTGTCCGACTTTACTGACTAAAACCCACCCGTGTTTCTTGACTTGCCTGTGCGCTAGGGCCATGGTTTCTTTTATGTTTTTTAAAAAAAGGCTCCGGATTGAACGAAGGAATTGTTAAATTAATATAATAAACATTCAATTTGTTATGTAAGTAATTTTATATTTGATTAGGTGGTAATATTCCTATCTAAACTACAAAATAATATAATTAAGCTAAGTAGATAATTTAAACTTCGTTATCTTGACTTTTTTGCGGCCCGTTGCCCCGGTCTGACCCACAAGAAACTAACGGATTGTGAGTTCATTAGCAAATGCAAATCATGCTTCTTTATCGAAGATGCGAACAGTTTCTAGTTAAAGGTAAATAATAGGGACATATATTCCCATGTCTATACCGAGGCCTATACCGAAAGGGGCCATGAATTATAAGGAAATGTAAATTTATTTAATTACTTTTATTTTTATTGTTTCCTTTTTTTCGATGTACTTAAATGATGTTATGAATTACTTAAGAAATTCAGGTTTAATAAAGGCTTATTATTATTATTTATATTCCCATGACTTTGTGGAGGTAAATGTGTTTGAATGATATCTTAAACTTTGTCAATGCCCACTGTATTACAATGTTAACAACCATGCGCATCAATATTTATTTAGTGTCTGTTAGAAATACCTATTTATAATGGCGCCGATGCTGTTTTTCACAAAATAACCTAATTTTAAGTTAAGTGCATCTTTTCCTTTCCAGTTCATTAAGAAAAGGACAAAAGATAAAATGTCTGTTTAGACCTGTCAAATTAGTGCGCTCCTGACGTAAACTGGCGTATTTTTAGTCGCCATGTTTATAATTGCGTCTAAACTGTCTAGGGAGTATCTTAATTTGACAGGATTAAATTGAAATGTTATCTTCTATCCTTTTCTTAAACAAATGAAAAGAAAAAGATGGACATAACTTAAAATAAGTTTAGTTTGTGGACAACTGAATCGATGCCAATGTCTACTAGTTCCTCTCCACAGTTAGAATGAAAATGCTCTGTACGAGCTAATTATTTAAAATGAGTTTACGGTTTTGCTAGAGTGTTTGTAGGTCAAGATATGTTAATAGCTCCATAACTGGGTGCATGTTTGTCATTGGGTGGCGTCCGCAGCGAGCTCGGAATTGCTTTATTATTGCATTAGTTTCGCCGGGAGATGGTTTCGTGTCACCACGCTTTGCGACTAAGCTTTAAATAATTTAGCTCCTGAGTTTATGTATTTTCATTTTAGAGGAGTAATTCTCGTTATTTTAAGAACGTACTTACACAGTCCGATCAAATCAAATCAAAATTGTTCACTTGGTAATTTTGAATAGTCAATGTCGGTCAGTCCAAGAAAAGTGAAGCTAAATTGCACGTTCCAAAGCGTAGACCTCTATGGAGAAGAACGTGCAAATAACTCCATGGACACTCTTTTAAAATCATAATATATGGGTTACATTTCTTCGTTACATATTTACATCGTTGATCTCCAGTTTCAATCTGTCAAATAATACTTCAAATTTCCATGCAATCTGACAAGTTTGTGACATTTGTTTGTCGCTGAAATAAGACTGAGACTAAATTTTGAACGTTACGGGAATTTTCCTATAGTTTTGCACATTCGTTTCTGATTTCAAATTACAACTTTTGTCTAATTTCGCGTCAAGATCGCTGTGAAACATAAATGTACGCAGTGCTGTATATCAGCACAGATCACTCTGATTCTTGCTCTGGCAAGACTTATTTGTCAGCGAGTGTCATTTATTGTAAATATGTATGTCATTAGCGTGTGCACAGAGCGTGTGTAAATAGTTGTATATTACCAGTTGTCACAATTGCTTACGTTTTCATTTAGTATTTCGTTGCTTTAGTATCTTTCTATTGCCGTCTGAGGGCCGACCCTGAATGTGAGTTGTCTGCGGATGAATGGAATAAGATTATGCATGTATCTGGTATTCTGTGAAAGAAAGTACCATAAGCGAAGGAGTCCACTGTTCCATGTTACTTTTTAAGTTATATTTTTGTGTCTATGTAAATTAATGTAATTTGTGGTGTAAAGAAAGAAGAAAGAAAGAAAATACGATTATTTACGGTAAACGTTTACAAAAACAACAAAAAATAAGAAATAGTTGAGGGAAACATGCGTCAAACCCACGCCAATTATGTGCATTCGTGTCATAGTTCATCTAAAATTATTGGACCATAATAAAGATATAATATAACTTTGTAACAATAAATTAATCTGACAGTTGCCTCCTCGCTACCGTGGAGGCGGAGACGCCCTACTCTGTCATCAGATAGTTAGTAAATGGGCTGCGGTGACATGTTTCTATACGTTTAGAGTTCGCAACTGTTTTGATGCAGTTTCCTTAACTTACTTACCCTTATATAGATTACTTATAACTTTTATATGTAAGCAGGCTTGTGGAAGGAAAGAAGAGGACAATTTTGTCCTACAGTGGGACAAGGTTAAAGATGATAATGATTTTGTATATGTATAATTCCTAACACTTGAAGGCAGTATGAAAAATAACATAGATCATAATCTCGGTTTTTATTAGTAAACAGTGGGCCACGTATTTTTTTGCCAGAAGATGCGTATTCATGCGTATTACGTTTATAAAATCGTTTTAGCGTATTTTTAATTATGTAATTGTTGAGAAAACAAACAGGTGGTACCATAACTCTGAGTGGATCACTGTCTTACACATTAAATCTTTTAATCCACCGCCAGTATATGAAAACACAAATACATTTTACACATTTCTCAACAACAGTCAATCCCTCTCACACACACATGTATACTTTCCACCACGTAATTATCTACGCATAAATAAAGTCTACAACTCGAAAAAAACCAGACTGTTCAAAAGCTGTTCATAACAGTCTTACTATTTCTGGATAGCATCCAAGATTTGTATATAAACATTAAAACTTCCGGTGTTGCCATAAATCGTATGAATTATTATGAGAAAATGGCGTCTGGTCAGTCTTAATTCTTACTGTAAGAGTGGGTTTGTTACAATATTTTTATTATTGTCATGGTTACCAGGAAGTGGAAGTGTCGGTTAATTTTTAGCCATACATAGTATATTTTGCGTTGGATGTCGTAAGGAACGATCAGAATTAGTAAGTCGGGTTCGCAGTTCGTAGTCAACGCCCGTACATGAGTAAATCGATGCAGCTTCTCAAGGAAGGCTAGCAAAGCCTTGTTGTTACTGGTAATCTCGCGGAGGGTATCTGAGTGTCTGAAGTACTTAGCCCCGTATGTGGCATCCACGAGCAAGAACCATATGAGCCTTTGTCTCGTCTTCTTCCATTCAAGCTCTGGACAGTGGACTGTCTTCTGACAAAGAATGATGAATCCTATGGCAAAAAAGTATTTGTTATATCATAATCTACCTATATCTAATGTCCCCACTGTTGGGATAGAGGCCCTCTCTCGGTGAAAGGAAGTGGGCCGAAATCTGCCACGCTGCCGCGCTGGCCTAGTGCGGGTTGATAAATGTCACATGTCGTAGACTTTTTTTTTGACTCTATGATAAGCCGGTTTCCTCCATATTTCCCTTCACCGTTTTGAGAGCAGTGGTGATGAAATAATATACACAAAGTAAAGCGCCTGATGGGGTTCGAACCTACGACTTATAATTTGTAAGTCGCGTTCGATACCACTAGGCCACCACTGCTCGCTAGGCCACTATTGCTCTTTGTTGTATACTAGCGGTCGCCAGCGACTTCGTTCGCGTGGAGTTAGTTATGCTCAGCTTCTATTGGTCGCAGCGTGATGTTATATAGCCTAAAGCCTTCCTGGATTAATGGGTTATCCAACGCAAAAAGAATTTTTCAAATCGGACCAGTATTTCCTGAGATTAGCGCGAACAAACAAACAAACATACAAACTCTTCAGTTTTATATGTATATTAGTATAAATGACAAAATTGGGGGTTTAAGAATTTCATGTGGGCTTTAGTGATTACATCATACTCCGGAAACCTTTAGAGGCTTCACTGCTTCGTAGGTATTACAAAAGAGACGCGTGTGCTAAATTCTTTATTAATTAACAGCATTAGTTATTGAGCTCCTTTTAGGTGTTAATTTATATGTAACAAGCTAATTTGCCTTTTGAGTGTAACGATGTAAAGTCGTTTTCATTTTGTACTATGTAGCTAGTTTAAGATTTAACATCCATGTAACGTGATAGTTTAAATATTTTGTACGAATATTATTAAATTGTGAAGGTTGATAAGATGTATTCCACAAAGCATTGTAAAATAATTATGTACTCGGTTTGTTGTAGAAGTATTATATGTTTTTATCCTTTTTCTTTTCTGCTTTAAGACATCATGTGAAGTTTTGGTTTATTCACAAGTTGAGCGATTCTGCCTGGAAATAAAAGATGGCCGTTGACATTCTTCGCTTGCCACCACTTTCAAGGCTTCATATTTATGTCACGTAATGTATATGGTGTAAATAATAAAGAGTATTCTATCATCTATACTGATATATTTAAGCTAAAGAGTTTGTTTGTTTGAACGCGCTAATCTCAGGTATTCCAGCTCCGATTTGAAAAATTATTTTTTGCGTTGGATAGCCCATTAATCCAGGAAGGCTTTAGGCTATATATCATCACGCTGTGACCAATAGGAGCGGTAAATAACTAATTTCACGCGAACGAAGTCGCTGGCGGCCGCTAGTCTCTCATATGGTAAACCCTAATACTCCCGCGAAAAGGAAAACAGAAAAGAAAGTACTGTGATTCTAAAAGCACCAGGGCATCCCTTCAAGTCCCATTATAATCTATTCGATTATACTTACCTGTTTCTGTCTTTTTGTAGCTACTTATTAACAACGCTGAGGGTACCATTAATATCGCCTTAATTACACCTAAATTGCCACTTTGTTCCATACCACTTTGTGAATGAGAAATTCGACGTAATTAAGTCAAGTCACTTTAGCAAAAATATCGTTTATCGTGAGGAGAGGATATTAATAATGAAAGGTCGAAATCGATTCGGAAGGGCATAATAAGGTAATAATTTGACGGCCTGTGGAGCGTGGAGTTAGACCCCAGGGTAGGCCAGTTTTAAATTTTTAAGCAGTAGAAACCTTGATTTGGATTTTTGCCATGTCATTTTATGGCAACAGGTTGGTCTGGATGATTGAATGGCTGGATTTGATAGAACTTATACCACATCTCACTCTGGGTTCACTTTATACTGTCAAATTATAATGGCATACTATCAGAGAAAGATAATATATTTTTTAGCATTTACGCTTGAATTTTGACCCAATATTTAAATTGTAAATGGTGACTAAGCTATTTTCTAATGATATACACGTTGTCACGCGATGTAACGCCGGCTAACACGTTGTCTTCGGGGTTAATCGTGCATGACTCCAATGCTGTTCATGATATCTATGTTCGCAACTGAGAATGTTTAGAACCTCTTTTTTGAAACCTTTTGGCTTCCAAGCCTTGCCACTTTGTGAACTCCCGAAGTAGCATTGCGATCAGAAGTATATCTTTAACAACACTGTTGCTAAATCCATTTTCAGCTCGTTAATACGAATTGTAAATGGCATTTGAATATGTCCGCTACTATATATCTATTATAAAACGTTTATATACTGTTTCACCATACGTGATTAAATCAGAAATGAAGAGATCCGCAGAAGAACGAGAGTAACCGATATAGCCCGAAGAATTGCGACACTTAAGTGGCAGTGGGCCGGGCACATTGCTCGTAGAACCGATGCCCGATGAGGTCGACGAGTTCTCGAGTGGCGACCACGCACCGGAAGATGCAGCGTGGGCAGGCCGCGGGAGGCGCAGGACCGGTCGTCGTGGAGATCCTTGGGGGAGGCCTATATCCAGTAGTAGATGTCTTTCGGCTGAAATGATGATGATGAAGAGGATGATACGAAAATAAATAGCAATGAATTCTTTAACGATCTCACCGTGAACACTTACGTGAAGCGAGGCTGGACTGTGGAGTGACCTGTCGTTCTACCTAATGCTTGGGATTCACACTATCTATGTACAACTTACTCTGAAATATTTTCGTCATCGTCTCAACTTGAAATATTATGTGTCTCTGTACATTTCTCTCACCTTTACTTATTTACCGGTCGTAGTGTCAGAAAATAACACGATTCTTCACATTTATTTAAAGTTTCGCTTATGGTTCTCCAATGGGTTCCCGTCGAAGATAGGAAAGGAAACAATTTTAGTTTTCTTACATTAAATTGTTGTACTCTATGATCTATCCTGTCTCACCTAACCTTTGATGCAATCTAAAGAATTTGAGGTCCTGTGTCATTCTATACTTAACCTGTATGCTATATTAAATCCTATATTTATTATAATGATTTAATTATGTTCATTGCTTCTTGTTTCAGGTAATGCATTTTTCAATACTGCTACATCTTCGATTCTTCAATTAGTAAGTAGTTCTTTCTTCTAACGACATTGGAATGAATTGGTTTACTTTTCCAAGGATACTTATGTTGCTCGGGATTATGGCTTTTTACTGTTTTTTTTTTTTTAAATTACATCTGACCTATCACTTACTATAATGATGGGGCTTTTATGAATTTTGTCGAAATTATCGATCAGTATTCCTCCAAACACATTCATTATTATTTCACGAAAACCATCAATGTGAGATTGCATTAATCTATTTATATATCTCCTCGCGTGTAACCTTAGCTAAACAATGTCAGTGACAGTTTCCCATGCATCTCTGATTCTCTAATCACACTAAATTGTTCTATTACGTCGTGTGTGTGAAACTCCGGTCACCGGTCATGATTGTGTGTTTTTAGAAAATACCTCTGAATAGTAAATCAGGTATAATTAGTAATAATGTTGGGTAATTTATCCATAACAGGCTGCATCTCGCGGTTTCAACTGCCTCAGTTTCGATCCCTTAGGAAAACCATTGGGATAAAAAGTTTCCTATGTGCTATTCTTGGTTATAAACTATCTGTGCGCCAAATTTCATCCAAATCCGTTGACTAGTTTTTGCGCGAAAGAGCGACAATCAACCTCCATCCATCCATACTCACTTTTTACAGAAACTTACAGAAACTTTCGCATTTATAATATTAGTAGGATTAGCTAAGACTGCATTAATCTTCTAAATTACGCAACTGATTTTCATTTGGTTTTCACCATCATTTACACTCTTAGAATTTATTTATGTGGTAATACATTAATATTAAACAACTTATAATACAAACCTTTCGATGTTCTGTCAGTTGCATGTTATTAGGAGTTCCTAATAACATGCAATGCAGTGTCGTATCGCTAGTTTGTTGTAATTTATCGCCGACAGCAGCGTAGCTTCTATTTGCTTCTAGTAGCAGAATTGATTTTCCCGCGCAATGAATAATTGTATAACCCAGTAGCTTGTGTCGCATTTACTATGTGCACTGAGGAGTTCAGAGAAACAAGACCTTGATTTTCACCATCTCATCAAAAATTGCGGGATTGAGACAACCAGTCTTTGCTCTTGGCATTCTAGCTGTCCAATGTTGTAGCAACCAAATGTTTCGGCGCCGAAAGTTCCAGAATGTCCATTTCATGGATCCTTTACCTTGATACTAATTCACACACGCCCGTGATAACAATTTGACATTGACAGCTCCTTTATGTGGTAGCAGTAAGAGCCATATTCATACTTGCTTCTGTGGTTTAATTTATTAGACCACTCCAAAACAACATGACAGTAATTGATATGTCAATCCCGACTTTAATCTCTATACAACGCATCTAGTAGTATATAGGTAGCTATATACTTCTAGATACGCCCCAGCTATATATTCTACAAGTCTGTAGACTGGCAGGCGTCCCTATCCAGTCTGCTTTGTTAATCCTACGGTTCAGTAAAGCTTCGTTACTAAACCCGTACTCTATGAAATGTACTGGATTAATGGCTATAGTCTTGCTTAGCACATAGTAGATCGTTTACGGAATATTTTATTCAGACTCAGGTTTATTTCTAGTTGCATTATTTAACTTTTGTTGTCTTGTTTCTCTCTCCCTCCTTGTCTGTCTCTTGGTTTCCATCTTTCGATATACTTATATTATTATCCCTTAGCCTTTTCTGTGCATTATTAATGGTAAATTTAGTTCTCTCGTAACTCTTCTCTCTGAATTGTGAATAATAATAATAATATATTTATTTGCATAAAACACGGTATACAAAGATGGTAAAATACAATTTAGACCAAGACATGTTTTGCCAATTTAATATAAGCATGCAAATTTTTCAAGGTGTACTAGACATTAACATTTTTTGTCGAGGAAATCCTTAACACTATAAAAACTATTAACAGACAGCCATTCATACAATTTCTTTTTAAATAATTTGGTATTCACATTTTTGAGATCGTTTGGTAACTTATTATATAAATGTACACACATTGCAAGGCAACTTTTATTATATTTAGTTAGCCTTGGAATCTCACTTAGTACGAGCCTGTTGGGGTCTCGTCGGTTTCGGACACATTTGCTTTGACAAATAAATTTTGATGCTGCCTGACAAACATACATATCTCATAAATATAAAGAGACGGCAGCGGTAGCAAACCAAGTCTTTTAAATACTGGTCGACATGAGTCATCCGGTTGAAGGCCACATATTGCCCTTATGCATTTTTTTTTGAGCGACAAATGCTCTATTTACATCAGTACTATTACCCCACATCACCAGACCATAGCGCAGTAACGATTCAACATACGCGTGATATGAAATAATAGCAGTTTTTATATTCGTGACATTTTTTACTTGTTTCAACGCATAAACGAATTTATTAATTCTAGTGCTAACACTGTCCACGTGTTCTTTCTAATTAATGTCTTTATCTATTATTACACCCAAAAATTTGGTATACATTACTTAGTTGATTTTAGTGATATTCATTTTTATGTTATATTTATTATTATTTGATTGGGTAAATTGAATGTAAACGGATTTATCTAAATTAATTTTTAAATGGTTAATGTCAAGCCAATTTAATAATGTGTCTATTGTATTATTGATATCTAATTCATGATCTGTAATGGTACTTTTCTTTCTATCGGATGTCACTATAATTGTTATGTCGTCAGCAAATAATACGCATTTATGTTTAGTTATTCTTATTATGTCATTTATGTATAGAATAAATAATATTGGGCCTAATACGCTCCCTTGTGGAACACCATATTTATTTACTTTATATTGCGATGAGTAGGATGTCATATCCTTATTTTTAGTAATTTTATTGATTATGACACATTGTTGTCTATTATTTAAGTATGACGATAACCACTGTAAAGCAGGTCCCCTAATCCCGATGTTCTCCAACTTATCCAGCAACAATTCGTGTGACACCAGATCGAACGCTTTCGACAAATCAAAGAAAAGACCAGTAGTCAAATGGCTCTTGTTAAGATTCGTTAATATATTTTTTATAAGAGAGAAAACGGCTAAAGACGTAGATTTATTTTTTTGAAACCCAAACTGTTCATCACTTATTAATTGGAATTTGTTACAAAAATTAAGTAGTCTTTTATACATACATTTTTCAAAAATTTTGGAGAATATAGGTATTAAGGTTATAGGCCGATAGTTATTGATATCCAATTTATCTCCTTTTTTGAATAACGGCTTTATTATAGATAATTTTAATTTATCGGGAAAACTCCCAGCTGTAAATGAAGCATTGATTAAATAAGTTAAGATACCAGTCAGTTCATTACAGCAGGCTTTAACGATTTTAGTGCTAATTTCATCATAGCCCTCTGCTCTGGTATTGTTTAAAGACATTATTTCCAGTTGAACCTCACTTTCCAGCATAGGTTTCAAAAACATAGAGTTGACACGTATATTTTTTCGAAAACTTTGACCAGCACTTTGTTGTATTTGTGCGGTATGCGTTGAATTTACATAGTGTTCGTTAAACTGAGAAGCAATTTCTACAGGGTCAGTAAATGCAACATTATTTACCTTTATGATTTCTATTTTGTCTTTGAGGGTAGTATTATTTATTTCATTTTTAATGACAGTCCAAGTGGCTTTACATTTGTTATCCTGAGTGTTAATATATTTTATGTTTGAGTTCTTTTTTGATCCGTAAATACATTTCCTGAGCAAAGTGGAGTAATGTTTATATTTAGTTTTATTTATAGAATTTTTAGTTTTATAATATTGGTGGCGTAGTCTCCGTTTAGTTTTGCAACTTAACCGTATTCCTGTGCTTATCCAATTTTGATTATTTTTATTATTACTGTTCACACGAACTCTTACCTTGGGGAAGCAGAGGTTGTAGAATAAGCATACCAGTTCGTGGAAATCACTGAATGCGGAATTTGCATCAGGATTTTGATAAATATCAGACCAAGAAAGGTTTTCCAAGCATTGTTTGAATTTCCGGATATTACCTAAACTGTAATCTCTTTTATAAATGTAATATATTGGTGCTTTTTGTTGTTTATATTTAGTAGGAAAGCTTAACATTTGTGCCGTGTCATGATCTGAAAGGTGTAGAGGTAGCACAGTTGAAGTAGCGTTGGTAATGTTGCTCAAGATATGGTCGATACAAGATAGTTTACGCGTAGGAACATTTATGTGGATTTTCAGATAATAATTGTTGCACAAATCTTCTAACTCTTTTGAAATGGAACCTTTTTTTAAAGTATTTATATTTAAATCACCGGCTATGACAACATTTACTTTAGATTTGTATTTTTTAAACAAATCGTGTAGAAGTTTATGTAATTTCATTAAAAACTGATTTGGATCTGATTGAGGCGTTCTATAAACACATATAACTACTATTTTATTACTTATTACCTCTAAGCCACAAGCTTCAAACGTGTTCTGAGTTGCATAGTTTTTCACAAATAGTAACTCTTTATAATTTAAACCTTTTTTTATTAATATACATGTGCCACCTCTTTGCTTATCTCTACAGAAGCCAGCAGCCATTTCATAATTGTATATTTTTACGAAATTTTCACAGCCTTTCTTTAAAAAAGTTTCAGATAGGCATATTACGTCTGGATCAACGTTTGCTTCTTTTAATTCCTGAATTGTTATATCCAATAGTTCTTGTTTGGATAATAAACTAGCGATATTTTGGTGAAATATCCTAAAACTGTGTGTTTCATTGGTTTGAGATACGAAAAAATGAGTTGCCCTTGTTTAATACAGGAAAGTAATAAGGTATAGTCCCTATTTTACCCTTTGAGTTACGTTGTAAAGAGAAGCTAACTGTGTTGGACGTACTCTTAATACGACTAAAGTAATAGGGAATTGTGCCTTTTTTTGGTTCACTCGTAGACCCGCTTAATTTAGAACTTGGTTTGTTACTCGCTATTCTTTTCCAAATTTCGCTCGGATTTAAATATTTATCATTATAATCACAGCAATCTATGATGTAATTTATTGACTTACAAACATCGGAGAGTTTCGTGGATGATTGATCTACAAAGTGACATTTTTTATAGTTATTACAAATATTTTTTATGGAATAGTTTAATTTACCGACATTGAGGTGCATGCTATTGACAACATTTAACACAATAACAGTATTATTTAAGAACTTATTCAATATAATTTTCAATTGGGACAACAGTAGGTTTGGATTGCTATCATTTTCGCCTACGCATATTATAAGTTTGTCTTCACTTGTCAATGTGGTATTTCTGCAGTTTGCTATGATTTCACTGCAAGGCGCATTTGGCTTTGTTATAGAGACGAGTCTGTATTTTTCATATTTTGTGTTTCTCCTTGAGTGTGAGATGGCTGCTGCAAGACCGACGCAGCGTTGAGTACCGAATATAAACATGTTCCTTTCAGTCTGTCCATCTGTGGTAGCACATATCTGCGGACTGACGGTGTTTACTGCATTCCGCTTTAGTTCAAGACGAGAGACAGGTTCACAGATATTGCAACTATTCCGCATTAGGGTCGCAATACGGGCCGTGAGGGCTGCTATTTCCAGTTGTGCAACCTTTAGTTGTTGCTGAAGGGTAACAATTTGTTGTTTAAAGGAGGACACATTTTCATAGCCATCAGTATCAGCGTTCAATTTGGATCTAAGTCTGGATGGTACGGATGGTGTAGAAAGGATGTTGTCTTGACTTGATAGAGATTGCCTCATTTTCCTATTAGTGCTTGTACCTGGAGTTGCAAACATGGAAGGTGACTGGCATAAAGATTTTAGTGTCTTATTTTCAGATACTAATTTATTTATTTGTTTATGTAGATCGGTGTTTTCTAACAATATATTTCCTAGTTCATTCTCAGCGATTTCGAGTTTTAATGTAAGCTGAGTGATTGTTTCCTTCATTTCTGAGACTAAAACTAAGTCAGACACAGTACCGTCAACACTCATTGATAGTTTATTGGGAGTATACGATTCAGTAGAATTTTTTTTTTTTTTTTTGTGGAATTCATTCATTAATGATAATTTGACTGATCTCAAAAATCTAGTAAGAAAGCTCGCCATACACTCTCTTTATAATAAGAACGTTCTTCAACTATCGTGCTTAAACAACTTCCCATAAGAAACAATAGTTTTTCAATGTTCCTAGCGTTATTTAATGTTCTGTGGACTGTCTCAATTTCCTCTCGGTTATAACTTCCGCGGTTTTATGACCATATATCGTTATATTTCCACAAGATGTTGTTAGCCAATGGTAAGACATGCAATGTTGTGTGCAGAATTTTCGACTTTATAGATGGCTATACAATATGTAAAGAAAACCCTGTCCGATCCGTGAAGGTATTGTTAGGTATCGATAACTGATTCTACTAATGCCTACAAAGCCGGGCTTAACTTAAAAAAAAATCCCCGTAAAAACATAAATATTATTTCGCAAAAAGAGGTAACTTAAAACATGTGCGGTAGGCGATCCAGGCGCGGGCGAAGAGGGGCAGGGCACGCGGCACGCGGTCGCATCGCTATTAGCTCAGAATTGTATCGTCAAAAATAATGTTGTCACTTTTTAAAAATTACCAAATTTTGGGGAAGTTGGAATTAATTCGAGGGAAAAAAAGATAATTTCAACATTCACTAGTATTGTTACTATGATGATTATGTAAAATTTCATATATTATTTGGTCATGTGTTTACCTAACCTTTACTATCCTTACGGGTCGGACAGGGTTTTCTTAACATATTGTATAATGAGGATACAATGTTATAAGAATTGTCTGTTACCCTATGTTCCGACCGAAACCAAAGTCGGGTAGTTGAAGTACAGTACTACGCTTTAACTAGCAATTGTTTTATGTAATCTTCTTAACTATCCTTTGCCACAGTTCATTCGTGATATCTGTTCAACTAAATTTCAACTTCGTTCATCGAATCTATCGACAAATCAGAACAAGCAACTCGTGCCACCATGATCCGTGTCATTACATACTACAAACCTTCAAACATAGTCTCATGTACGTCAACAGTCGATCGTGCATACGGACCCAAATGATGCGAATCACGCTGTTTCCAAATTTACAATTCCATGCAATACTTCACCTTAAACCGCAGTATATAAGATTTAAATTCCCATAAAGATATCACCAAAAGACTTGTGATTTGAACCCACTTTCCTTGATTGGTAATTCGATCGGTGAGTAGGGAAAGTGCAGGATATGAAGGCGATGAACCTCATGTCTTGGACGAAGATTGTCAAGGGGATATTTTGAGGGCGCCGCATAGGGGCTCCCGATATTCAAATGTGGTTGGATTCAATTTGCAGAACTAATGGGGAGCTCTGGTTTGGAATATATTTATAAGGTGGGATTTTCGTATTTACATGCAGTATTTTATAAGGTTACAATTGCTGATGATTATTGAAAGTTTGATCAATGCTTTTGAAATGAATGTAATACCTGGCCATCCGATTACACATTATCCCGATTGATTCAACTAATTCAGAATGGTGTAGAATTTATCAGTTTTAAATTCTACATCATTCTGACCCGTAATAAAAACCGGATCGTTATGAAAATGCACATACATGTACAATGAAACAATACGAAAACAAATATTAGCACTCCAAAACTAGACATAAATCAATAACAGCTAGAACAATAACATTGATTAACTTTCGAGGTCTATGATTTGCGGATTCTCGTTCCAAATACGCTGGTAAGGAAGTCGGCGCGGTAACAATAGAAGGAGTCAATTGGACCTCGTCTGGCCGCAAACCACGAGACCGATACTAACGGGTTTATGATATTTGATAGTATGGATTTAGCTTGAAGATATTGTGACTATGAGTTTCTTAGGATATCGTAAAACGCTCAATCGGGTCAGTCTGTTGTGACTCTATCGCTTTTTGACGTTTGTGTCTGTGGAGTTTACACACATTTTTAAATTTAAACTACTACACGATACAGGTAAAACTCCTAGTGTGGGGGAATGTTTTTCAAAGAATAATACTTACCTAATAAAAAATCCAATTGAGGCATTTTAAAAATATATAGCAACTAGCTCTTGCCTGCGACTCTGTCCGCGTGTTGATATAAAATTAGTGCCTGTTAAAAAAATGAGAGCAATATGTACGACCGCGTTTGCCCCCATTTTCGGAATATTTTTTGTTACTGCTCTGCTCCTATTGGTCATAGCGGGTTGTTATATAGCCTATCTTCTTTCTCAGACTCTAGACTATCTGTGTACCAAATTTCATTACAATCGGTTCAGTGGTTTTGGCGTGAAAGCCGGACAGACAGACAGACAGACAGAGATACTTTCGCATTTATATTATTAGTATGGATAACAGCCAATCTAAAATCAAAATAAAATTCGGGTAGCCAATAGGATCTAGGTTACGGATTTCTCTGATACCATACCGATCTTATTTTGGTCATAGTAGAATCTTACCCAGTAAGAGCGATCAACATTCTTGGTATTACGAATCAACTTGATCACTTGACATTTTAACTTCCAGCAGGTTGCGATATATACGGCTTTGTATTTTATACGGAACGACGCCATTTAACCTTCACAACCCGACTACTGCAAGCAATAATGTACCTCGGCAATTCAAATAAATTTTAGAACAGATATAGACTCAAGGCTTTTCAGCACGATATATTTTCAGTTGTAGTTTGCTTAATATATTTTTATGGGTCATTCTGGCTGTTTCAGAAGTCATAAAACACATTGAGAAATATTCTCTAATCTCTTTGAAAGACAAATACACACATCAAAAGTGTCTAGGGATCAAGCATTTTTATGCGGATTTCTTGAGATTGAGATGTGGCTTTGTAATAAATTTATGATTTTATAAATTTATATGGATCCTTTTTGGTGCATTTCATAATTTGAATCAGGAACTGTGAATCAAATTCGAGTAAAAGATGAAAATCAGCTGTCAATATTTTCCCTATAAAAACATACAACGCATTGAAGACATTATTAGTGCTACTGTTTCCCTACTACTGATTAAAACCAACGTTATTATGGAGCGGCGACTTCATTTAAGCAGGGAAGAAATGCTCAGAGCCGTGGGAATGATAGAAGCTGGTTCCCGGCAACGTACTGTGGCTTTAGCTCTGAATACAAGTCAGAGTGTTATCAGTCGACTTTGGACACGTTACCGAAGCACTGGTACCGTGGCTGAGCGCCATGGAGGACGGTATCGCTGCACCACACGGAGACAAGACCGATACATTCAAATCTTAACTCGAAGAGCTCCAACAATAACCGCCATGATGTTAGCCGTGAGGCTTCATCACTCTTCAGGGAACTTAATTAGCGACCAAACAGTCAGAAACCGCTTGCATGAAGTGAACCTTCATTCCCGAAGACCGTTACGGGTACCACCTATAGCAATGCACAATCGTAGGATTCGATATCAATGGGCTCTTGAACACAGAAATTGGGCAGAAGAACAATGGCGTTTCGTGTGCTTTTCTGATGAGTCTCGTTTTGGTATGAGACCGGATACAAGACGTATACGACACTGGAGAACCCCTGGACGCCAACAGCGATTAAAATCCTGCCAGGAAGTCCATCCTTATAGTGGTGGAACCATCATGGTATGGGCGGGTATTTGGATCGGCGGAAGAACTGAGTTGATTTGGATCAGAGGCAACCTCAACGCTCAAATTTATGCTGAAACGATTGTATCAGACGTCATCGTTCCTCTACAAGTGCAAATCGGTCCCTTATTTCAGTTAATGCATGATAATGCACGACCGCACACCGCAAGAGTTGTAAGACAGACTCTCGCCGCAGCTAACATCAATGTCCTGCCCTGGCCTGCTCAGTCGCCAGACTTGAACCCGATTGAGCATGCATGGGATATGCTACAGAGAAGAGCTCTGCCGAATATGGAGGGTATCCAGTCGCAAGAAGACCTTTTTTTGTTGTTGCAACGAACATGGGCGGCCATTCCACAGCGTGATTTGGATGAACTCATTTTGAGTATGCCAAACCGATGTTCTTGTGTTGTTAGTGTTCGCGGTAGAAACACGGATTATTAATTGTTTAAGTTACCCAATAAAGTTTTAGAGAAAACTGTTATTTCAGTCTTTTTTTCGAACTTTTGTGTTAGTGGTTCAAATGTCAAATATCCCTTTATTAGGAAAATGGCAAATTTCTTTATTAATGCAAAGGTGACTTGGTTTATCGTTACTGTGACAAACGAAAACACTTTATTTGATGAATCCTTAAAGAAAATTTTAATTAATATCAATCAGGAGAAAAGTTATTGCAAAAATATATGTTGATCCCTAGACACTTTTGATGTGTGTATGAACTGCATCTATTAGGGCCGAGATATGCTTGATTCATTAATGGGCCAATCTAAAACCTGAACTATTCACTATAACTATCAAAAAATTTCAAGAAGACATTTTGGTGGTTGGTTACTTTTACATAAATAAAATAAATAAATATATACGGACAAATCACACAGATTGAGCTAGTCCCAAAGTAAGTGGGAGACTTGTCTCAACGATACTATATTTATAATAGACACGTATATAGATAAAACTCCAAGACCCAGGCCAATCAGGAAAAGATCGTTATCCATCATGACCTGGCCGGGCACAGGCGTCTTGAACGCTGCGCCACGGAGGACGACATAAATAAGCATATTATTTAATAACTTCAACTTTGTAAAACTCTATATGGTAGTTATCTGGTGTGATGCCAGGATGTACTACGAATTTCCCGCTCATCATTATCATCAGCATGCAGCAGTCCACTACTGGATATAGGCGTCTCAATGCCCACACCAGTTTCTGCAACTCTCAACTACCCACCACAAAATCTAAAATCTACTCGAAATCTTCATCTAGCATTATGGCGTCCCACCTCAACTGCCCTCTCGTATTTCCATTATTATATACCTATCTTTCTCAACCAACACGTTTTTTCTTCGTATAATCTTTAACTTACGCACGCATTAAGTCTGCTTTTTCTTTACCATAACGTCGATATGCCCCAGTAAAATCCTACATTACAAACAATTCACGTTTTATCTGAACAAAATTGCGGCTTTGTGTTTCAATACAAATAGCAGTATTAAATGGAAGAGTTTCTATTCTTTTGTGTCCTTTCGCTTTTCTATTGTCTTTGCTTGCATTAGCATGCCGCTCTTGTTGTTCAGCATATTATTCCACTCTCCGTGCGTATATTATGTGTAATCAAAATTATGTTAGATGAGAATGCTTTGTGTTATCTATGGTTTTATTTATAGCCGTTTAGGTACTTTGAACTTATTTCAGTGTAGGGATCTTAACTTTTATATTATGATGTTACAGATCAGACAGCAACAAATTATAAATCAATTGCTTAAGATACTGAAGCAAATTGTAATTTATTGTACATGTAACAGCTTATTTTTCCCTGTCGTTATCTAAGCTTACTTTAATGTTTCGGGTTTCGTTCTACGTGCTATCAATGTTGATTAAATAAGCTCTCCAAAAAAAGCCCTTATTCCTAATATCATTTATCAATTTCTCCCGAAACAACGTATATAAGGTGAAATCAATTAACTTCAGTCAAGGTAATCCCATTCATTGAGAGTTGGCAACAAATATACCAGTTTTTGCCTACGAGATTTTATCTACTTATAGGTCCTTAGAAAAGGTAAATTAATATTTAATTTGTAGAATTAAGATGTGGATTTTTTTTTTTTTTTTATTTATTTATTTATTTTTTTTTTTTTTATACGAGTGAAAATGCGTTACGCACCGTACCCGCCGCTAGCTAGGCGACAGGCGTGTGTGGGACTCGCCCGGCCGGAGCCGGGAATACCCACTAAAAACACTCGGTTCCCTCGAGCCCTGCGTTGAGAGTGACCCGGGCTCGGCCCGAAGATCTGACTCCGGGCCACTCTCAGGGCTTACCGGCCTAATGTAGGCCGGTTTCCGCGCCTAGGGAGGATTACCCGGGAATGGATAATCCCCAGACGTGGTGACCAGTGCAATGCGCGTGCGGGAGCTGCCCACACACGCTGGTCACACTCGGGGGCTAAAGGAGACGGGGGTTCGTCCCCCGCCTTCTTCGCCCCGCCCGTCTACGCCGGATGGGAGCGGCAAGAGCATTCTCTTCCCGCTCCCTCTCCGCTGCCTCCTTCTGCAAGAGGACGGTCTCGCAGAAGGAGGCGGCAGCCTCCCATGCACTCTCTCTTTCAACCATGGCTCGCACCATGGTTGCCAGGGAGATGTGGATGTTACATGTTCTGAGTTTTTTGGGTTTGGAAAATTATTATTGGTACCGGAAAAGATCAAAATTGTTGCTCTTGTAATAGAAAAGTATCAACTTTATCGAAAAAGTTTTTTTTTTATATATGTTATAAACTAGCGCTTGACCGCAATCCCGCCTGATGGTAAGCAGTGATGTGATCATTGATGGTGGATGGTAAAGCGCGCTAGTTTATTAAGAGCCTATTCACTCTAGCCTTGAAGACGCTCAAATTGTAATGTGTCGGAAACACCGTCGCTGGCAAATTGTTCCAGTCCCTCGATGTACGCGGTATAAAAGAGGAAGAAGGTCGCAGTGGTGTCAACAACATAAGGGTGGAAACTCGCCGTACGACGGGTCGTCCGATGTTGGAACGGAGATGAGGGAATTAAATCATGCAATTCCCTTGCACACTCACCAGAATGCATCCTATAGAAGACCGAAAGGCTGGCTACTCTACGCCTGTGCTCCAGGCTTTGGAGACCGTTTCGAGTTAAGTCTGGGTCGCCAATCAGCCTCTTCGCACGCCTCTCCACTGAATCCAAAGTAGCCAGGTGACATTTCGCAGCACCAGCCCAAATGTGGCTGCAGTATTCCACACTCGAGCGGACCTGTGCTTTGTACAACATTAGAAGCTGCCCCGGTGTGAAATACCGCCGGACGTTTGCGATGACGCCAAGTTTTCTGGCAGCCACCCTGGCCTTGGACTCAATGAACCGCCCAAAGTTAAGGTTCGAGGAAATCTCTACTCCGAAAAGCTGAAGGCGGTTGGTGCACTCCAAGGATACATTCTGAAAAGTAGGAGCCAAGGTGAACGGGCTCCTTTTGGCGGTGAAAAGACACGCCTGTGTTTTGGCGGCATTGAATGCTACAAGATTGGCTTTGCCCCATTCGGAGACTGCCTGTAGTGCAGCACTCGTACGCTCTACCATAGCCTCTCTTTCGGACCGGATTGCTTGCTTACTAGCCCGAGCTTCCGTCAGGTATCTCTCCACAACTGTGCTGTCATCTGCATACCCATAGATACCGGGCATCAGCAGATCGTTAATATGCAGATCTCATTCAAAAAGATAAAACACAAACTAAGATTTTTAGATGAATGCTGGGTTATACATTTAATGAGTTAAATGTAAAATTATTGCGTAAGTTAAAGATAAGGAACTTCTTTGTAGAGAATCCATACTAATATTATAAATGCGAAAGTAACTCTGTCTGTCTGTCGGTCTGTCTGTCTGTCTGTTACGCTTTCCCGCTTAAACCTCTCAACCGATTTTGATGAAATTTGGCACAGACAATCTTTAGACCTTGAGAAAGGACATAGGCTACCTTTCATCCCGGAAAAAATTGATGTTCCCGGGGGAAACCGAAGCCAAGCGAAGCCGCGGGCGGAAAGCTAGTAATTAATAAATGACGTATGTAGTTCTTCTACAGAACAGGGTAGATCTTTAATTAAAATTGTCATTAAAAGGACAAAGTAAAAGCTATGGGCGGACTGTTTAAAAGAATACATGTTTAAAAAGATTATGACTATTAGGATGATAAGTAATAGCGAAATATGTAAGAAAAAGACATGTTGCATCGAATCCACATAAATTCGTATTGAAGGGCAAGAGAAAGACGATGGTTGCAAAGCAACAGTAATCAGAAAATAGAAAATCAAATGCAAGCTCTGCTATATATAGCGTAGTGTAACTTGGATTCGTAAATAAAAAAAAAACATTCTCGCTGTCCAAACAGAGCATCGCACGTTTCTTTCAGATCCAAATGTTCTGATTGAAGAAAAACATTGATTTTGTAAGGTTTACGTATGTTTGTTGGATTACGAGGAGGAATCTTTATGAAAACAGTCCCTTTGTTTACATGTTTACTCATTGGTTTTAAATCGATGTTTCATCATGGATCTTTTCTAGTAAGTTTTCCTATGTTAATGAAAATTAACCTACTATAATAAAGTGTCTTTTATATACTGTGTTTTTTAGAAGATCAAATAAGTAATATTATCCATATTGTCTTTACTATTTGAGCCATTACCAGCATGTTATATTTTCTTTTGAGCAATTTGGTCTGTTATTACAAGGAATTCCGAAATAAAGTGTTATATTACTATCATATATAAAATATAATAACCTTTGTAATATTCTAACATGTCTACGTCTTCTGGCAAACAAAGCCAAGATCTGGGAACAAAATGTAAACTTACATAATTATGTGATCGTCTTTTTAAAACTGCATTCAAAACAAAGTACTTACTACAATTAACTCAAGGACTTTGAAGAGTTAACCGAAAATATTCGCGTTATCTCAAGTGATTTCGGTTATTTTAAAGCTTAAACCCTATTGTGTTAAGAGCATCGAACTCATTATTTCGTTTCTATTTCGATTATAAGCATTGTTTGTTTTTCTTCATTTTGTGGAAAGTTTTTTTTGGGCCTTGCATTGTTTTAGTTTAATGCGTTAAAGGGGGTTTTATGTAGCTGACATTAATAGTAATTTTATTGAACATTAATTGCCGAGTAAAATAGTCGAAATTGAACTCACACAAACCATCCTTTATATAAGGAAAGTTTAGCTTAGCAAACCCATTAAACTGTCATGTTGCTAGAATTGTGTTGATATTTTATCTTCCATTTTGTGGTATTATATTGACACATTTTGTCACTGCCGATATTTATTAGCATGCGAAGAAAAGCTGTTGGCGGAAATAAATTAAGACTCAGGAAATGACGGAAACCCACAATTTTATCGTCTATAAAATATTGCACCTAAGATTCGGACGAAAATGCTATAAGTTTCTGTCACCATAAACTTTCATAAGTTCGCGTTCTTCGAGCGACAATTTAAAACAGATCACGATCCAGGGTCTCTCTGGAATATAAACTGCGTGATATTGCTCGTAAATCGTCAGCAATGTAAAACGTTCGATGTCTGCATTAAAATTAATAGTTACAGAAGGCCGGCTTAATACAAAGAGCAATAAGAGATGCACGCACACATATAAACCTACATACGGTCACAATACGGTTCTGGACGGTGCGGGGCAACGGCTGCGGCGGCGGCAATCTCAAATAATGCTAAATGCAAATACGCTTGCACTCGCTGTACGTGGAGCCTGTATACGTGTGCAGGCATTTTCGCTCATTCTAATGAATTGACCTTCTCTACTTATCTATTTTGTGTCAATGTATCATTCTCTTGTCGATTGCTTACGTGACTTTCGGTTCCATTGTTGTTTTGGATCACGAAAGCTGGGGAAAGTCTGTCGTGACAAGCCTTGGATGTTTGAGATATTGGGCGGTTTATCAGTGTGGCGTGGATTAGGGATCGGGTTCGAGATTGCCGACAATTGATCTTTTGGTATGAAAACAAGGTGACATGCGAAAAATGTTTTGGAGATAGTTTCTGACCATTCCTGCTGTGTGCGGTCTGGCCTTATCATGCATACAAATGAAGTTTGGGCCTACCAACTCTGCATACGGCAATACATGAGGTTACAAACATTGGCGTATATAACGGTCAGCATTTAAGTAGTGATGGCATTCGAGGTCCAGACATGAAACTCAAGTGCAGTTTTGCCTGTGACGGGATTGTCTCTGCAGACGGTTCATCACATAAAACTGCATAAAAGGATCTCCCTGCCTTTGGTAGAACTTTCTATTTCCATCATTACCGTTAAACAAGATTCTGTCTCGTCACTAAAGCATCTGACTCCTTTGCCTTTGCGTCCAGCGTGAATGCGCAACTCTTGGCGCGACATTGGATGAATACGCTCTAATTTTGCACTATAGGCTGGCTTAAGCGGTCTTTGCCCACGTTCTGCAAGTCTTCTACTCACAATATATGCATTAACAGGTACTCCATGAAAATCTCGAAGCTTTTCCTCGATCTGGTAGGTCCAGATCGAAGAAAAGTTAGGTGACGATTTCACAAATTGGTCGTAATTATATAATGATCCTGTCCTTCTGTTGTTACTAGAAATCATCAATCCGAGTAGCCGACGAACATATCCTCAAGTCTCTTGAAACCTGTGGTACACTCTTTGACCAGCGAATCTGATTATGTGGAGTTGTATACTCACGTTTCTCTGGCTTAAACTGGACTGAAGAAGATCCACAGCTTGTGGTGTTACATCAGACTAAGAATTCCAAATTTGAACCCAAAAACGGTTTAAATGTTAACAACAATGAGTTAGTTTTTTTTACGAAAAAATCAAACTCTTAATTTACTGTTTCTGTATTGTTCAAGTTTCATAAGAACAACTTATGAATTATTTGCAGCTCTCCATTTGTTTTTCGAGATTACAAATTTAAATTAACCTGGCGACCAATATGCCAGCTACAAAACTGCATAAAAACTTTTGAGTCGTTCATTTATATTTTATGTTTTATTTAATTATACTCTATAGCCAACAGCCAATGTTCTCTTGAATTTGAACCAACACTAATATAAAGGTGTCTTGTCGCGTCTTATCCAATTGGAACCCGAAACCGCCAAATGTCACCATTACCATGAAGTGGCTCTGCAGTAATAAAAATCTAAGACTCAAATTACAGAAGTTTCCCCTTTGAGTAGCTCAAGCGAAGCGTGCTCAATGCAGTATTAATATCCAGATGAATAACAATGTTACTTTATTGAATTATTCAGTTAGACGTGATCTTTCACCTGGCACGTTGTAATTTAGCTTTTCAAGTGGTGTCATTGCACCTGATGTTCTTACAACCTTGTCGAAACCAGGGCGGAAAATTAAATTCTCTTTTATAAAAACAAAGAAAAGCTTCGGATTTTAACTACGAAGCTATTAATAAACCTTGTTTCGAAATATTTATTTATATGTATTTGATGATGTAATAGAAGATGTATGGATTAAAACCATTTCGCCATCACAAATATACAGTTTCTTTAAAATTCCAATAAATCTTCAGTAATCCCTCTGCCTTTTACAAATGAAATTCTTAGAAGCGTTTCATTGTAGATTCTAGGAAAGCTTTCATAGAATGAGATCGATTCCAATAGGAATGTGGAGTTTACTACCGATACTCGTCCATAGTTTTTTTTTTTTTTTAAATTATTGGAACCCGATATTTTTCTTCTATCAGAAACGTGTTGCTCGGATCTCGTATATTTTTCCTGAAAATATGAACCGTTTCTGTTTCACAAATCATTTTTGGGTTGTTTTCTGTTTTGTCTTTGCCTACGATAAGGTAGCTTGTTAATTTTGATCATCGAGCTGTGAGGCTGAAGCTTGAAAGACAATACAGCATGTCAGCGTGCTTATGACTGTTTAATCTGTTTTCACGTATACATATGTGGATACATACTTAGTGAACATTTCCGACATATTATTTTGTAGCTAGAAATGGAATTGATTCGGAGTTCCTCTTCAAGCAAATGATTTATTTCGATATATCGGACCCATCCGTGTAGTCCATTTAGTAAGTATATATATTTTTTTATATAATTATTAACTAGTGCTTGACCGCAATCCTGCCTAATGGTAAGCCACCTCACTTGGTAACACCTCGCTCAACTGCCGTCTTCCTTCTTATTCATTCAGTTTTTTTTTTTTTTTTTGAGTGTATTGACTCTTAATAAACTAGCGCGCTTTACCATCAACAATTGCATATTGATGCAATTGTTGATGGTAAAGCGATATGATACACTGTTGTGATCATAGCGAGGTGATACACTGTTAAACCCAACAGGACCAACGACATTTGGCATCGTATCCAGCACACATCGCAACACAACTGCTCAGACCCGTCCTCCGTACGGCTTCACCAGACATCATGCCGGAACGCCACCAATCGTTTGGCGTCAAGACTTACTAATTTGCATTATCCTGACCTTACCCATACTTTTTATGTGCGATACTGATTTTTGGACAATGTGGATTACATTTCATGGTGCATTGTCTAAATTCGTTTCATCAATCTGTACGAGCATAGGGGTCGACGTCTTCATCAAACCAGGTTCAAATACATAATATAAAATTTTATCTTCGACCATCGTCCTTAGTTTTATTCCAGTCACCGATATTTTTTTCCATTTGACATCTTGAACTTTCATGTCATAACGAATATTTAAACTGCCTAACATAGCAGTGTTCGGAGGTCATGTTATAGTCCACAGAGAGTAATTGCCCTTCCTCAGTGGAACCACTTAGGTCCAGTTATGTATCGTCTTGACATACATACACACAAGCCGATAATTCTAGCGGTAGGTCAAGCATATGAGCTTGTCGTACGTGATGTTAATAGTTGTAATCTTTACGACGTATGTTTGGCTAAAAGTTTAGGATCGATAGTTTGTTCTCAATCTGACAATAATACTTTCGATATTCTGCTTAGATCGGTTGTCACCTGATGATTTCGATTGTAAATGAACCGTTTTAAAGAAAAAACGGTTTCAAACCACGACCACGTTGGCCACCAGTTCCGTTTTTACGTTTTTCGTGTTTCTAACTATAGTAGTGTTTTTTTTTGTTATCGTGATTGACTGATTTTGAGCCTAATTTGAATAAATGACTTTTATTTTGAGAAACTATAATTTCGATGACAGAGCTGAGTGAGATATCAAAATCTTTGTTTTTAGCTGTTTTTCTGGACAATTTTCCTTTTGCTGTGTTGTTTAACGTTGGATTTAGCTAAACAAGACCGAATATCAACGCCATTGAAATTCTTTAGTATGAGTGGTGAATGAAATAGTATTGATTCATTAATGAATACGTCCACATCAGATTAGTTTTATCTCTACAACAGGAAAAGACAGGATGATCTCAAATGTATTTTAATAAATTTAATTTATCCAACATTTTTCTAAAAGTGCTACGCAAATTACCTTGCAGGACAGAAAGCGGAGGAAACAAGAAGTGAATCTTCAGGGATCATGTAGTTTTAGTTGGTAGGAGTCCGACATAAAGCTAGACTAAATGGTTGGTACGAACGACAGCAGCTCAAGCTACCTGAAACTGTCAAATATTCCAAATCAATCTTTACAGATAAAGTTAAAAATCTAATAAAGAAATCCGACAGATTGTAGTAAGTTGATGTGCTGTCGTCTGTACAAAAGAGGAGTTATATAATAAAAAATCATAGTAAGATTAAGCTACGATGACTTAAGATATCAAAAGACAGGAAAGAAGACATTAAATAACCATTACCTTAAAAGCCATTATCTGCCAAGACTGTTTTATAAGCCTTATATTCCCATAATTATTCATTATCAAACCTAGCACGGGATGTCTACAGGCTAGCAATAAAGCCCATAGCGGTATTGTTTTTATCTGGTCAGCAGGAAGTCGACGAAACGATCTCATAACTGTTGATAGAGATGTAGGATGCTGCGTCTTGACGGAAGCGCGTGTACAAGAAGCAAAAACCGTCGCCGTGTCGACGACCTGCTAGTGATGTGGCGTGGTCGATGATTTCAAAGAGAGAAAAAGTTTTTTTTATTCACCTAAAATAAAAAAAGAACTTTGATTAAAAATAATAGGTAAAGCAAGAATCCTGTATGAGACTTAAAGCATTTATGTCACCATAGTACAGTGATGCTTCTTGAATCATCATCAACCTTTTTTTTTATCGTCCCACTGCTGGGTACAGGTATCCTCTCATACAGAGAAGGATCTTCTTGAATGTTTTCTATGAAAAAATTACCAATGTGTGTATCCCTAATGCCTTGGTTATATGAAAGTAGTGGTATGTAACACAAAATAAATAGTTTTAGAAGTTATAATCAATTTTCTTTTGACCTTTCGAAACTTTAAGCATAAAGAATTCATAGTTGTCCCTGTAATTCGAATCTTTTATTATTTGGTAGTAGTAAATTAGTTAGTGATAAGGGCATTTCTGGTCGAGCGAGCCTACATAACCTTTACCACATTAAGATAGAATGTAAGAGTGGTGTCCAACATAGGAGCACTACAACTGTAATAAGTTAAGAAAAATAAATAGACAGAATTGTAAAATAAACAAAGGCGCGTACTACTAAGTCCGCGGAAGTGTGGTTTTAGCCGGTAAGAGTCCGGCACTGCCCAGACTGGCTCACTAGTGAGGCAGCCTGGGCGTCCATGAGGATCTCACTCCTGCAAATACTGTTTTGACCCCAACATACATAGATAGTTGGGAAAAGGCAGATTTGATGTGCGTGGAGGTGGACACTGCCATAGGCATTTTCTATTACTTAACAAGAATATAATTTGAGTGGCACAGATACAAACAGTGCTAGGTGGAATAACAAAAACATTCTGCTGGAGACTTTAAATTTTGTCGCCAACATTGGCAAATGAAAACACTTTTCCTTTTTGCAGGTTTGCAGTTTTCATCAGATACTGTTGCAAAAGCAAATGGTTCTCGTTTGAAACTAATTATTTATATTATAACATTACATTATTTTTAATTATGCTGTAACGGTATCGTACCGTAGCATCACTATTGTGGTCGGTGCGTGACAGCGTACATCACGAACTAAACCACAATACAAAATGATGCAGAAAGGCAACTCTAAACAGTAATAGACAAGGAACTTTTTGAAATAAAAACCGTCATTACAGACCTGCCGATCTATGCTATAAAAGTCTCACCCTAAAAACTTAGGTGAACTGAGCTGCCAATAGTGCCAAGCATTAGGTGAAATAAAATCTTGAGCTCTGGGCGGAGCTGAAGGGTGTGTTAGACTTTCACTGACTAAAACCCACCCGTGCTTCTTCACTTGCCTGTGTGCCAGGGCCACGGTTTCTTTTTTAACCAACCCGTAACCCTGGCCCAGGAGACATCTCTATGAGGCGCCCGTGAAACACAACAAACACGCCGTCAACCCGGGCCTGGTCCTTACCGGGCGGCGAGCGAAGGGCAGCTTGCGCCTACGGTGGTCGAGAGTTCGATGTTGTCTCCCGGCCAGGGCGTCTCCTGCGGAGGCTAGAGGCGTGAGAGCGCTGGGATTCCCGCTCCCTCACGCGCTCCGCCTCATCTAAGGTATCATGGTGAGATTTTTGCAGAATCGACCCGCTCTACAGTACACTCTCTACAGTAACTATCTTATTGGCCTATTCCTTTAATTTACAAGCTTAGTAAATGGCAGCCAGCCAACGACTGCGGTCTATGGTGATCTTCGGCTACATCTATTTGACCTATATCATTTTGAGGGTGCATTGAAATAGCTACGTCAAAAAGTTCTATTATCACACGTCCCTCAACCCCACTACCTATAACTATTCTTACTGGTCATTGTTACCCTGATATTGTAAGCTGCTTATGAAACACGAAAGTCAAAGTGTACCTTCTGCGTTTTTCTGTTCCCTCTGTATCAACTCACCGGACTGTGTCTAGCCCGGCTTGCTCCTGCAATGTTTATGTTGCTTAATTGATGATAACACGGATTCATCACGCTTCTGAAATAATCTGGGAGTAAAAAAGAATGTAGATCACCTGCTTATACACGCAGCCCAATTACATGGCCTAGTAAACTGCCATTATTTGAGTGATTTGTACAAAATCATTAAATGACTCTGCACTAATTACTGCTCTTTTTGTCCAGTTTAGTTGACTATGATACTTATTTCTTCTATCGTGTCGATGGCTTGTATCAATTTATCAGCCTACACGGGCTGTGATTTCGTCAGCGTTTACCAGAGCAACATATCTGATTGTTTGTGTATGAGTTTATATGTTTGTAAACGCACCCACAATACAGGAGAAATTCCTAGAGTGGGACAAAGTAATTTTTTTTTTAGTAAGTATGGCTATTGTATAATTATAAGTTGCGTTTACACAACAAGGAATGTTTGAATAGTAAACATTAATGGTCATGAGTATGGAACTCGAAATCATAACATAACACATCAGAAAGTTATGTTCGAAGAGACTAGTTTAACTATAAACCATTTCTATTTTTACAACAATTGTTAATATGATATTTTCACAGAAATAGGGACTGCCATTTGCAGGTAGGACACAAATATCTTTAAGTTTTGCTAATAGGTATTGATTCTTGTTCCTGGCTGAACTTGTCTGTATGCTTCTTTCTATTGCTCGAGTGCGTTCTATGCAAGTTGTCATTTTGTATCTCCTCGTCAAATTCAAGGAGGTAACTGTGCTTCTTGCAACGAATTAATACTAATAATTTTAATATATTTTTTTTATGAATTCTCTAATTTTCGTATACTATTAGAATATGCGAGACCCGCATATCGTGGAGACGTGCGCACACGACGTGGTCATGCGACGCCGTCTACCGCATACGCAAAGGGGCAATAAATTCTGTTCTTCGAAAGTGAAATACTAATAATCAGTAATTCTTTGAAATACTGTCAAACTTAAATAACTAAAATAACAAATGTGTATTATTTATTGACCAGATTTCTTAATATAATTTGATTATTTCTGCCTTTCATAACAGCATCCTAAAATTTGACGACGATGCAAAATTGCACCTGACTTTGAATGGCTGATATAAATTTTTATGCATTGAATTGCTTCGGACTCTTTAAATATTTAGAACTCAAAGGGGCTATTTTAATACTATGTCTAAAATTATTCCAGTCATATATTCTTGTCTTTTTCAAGTCCGTTAACGAAGATATCGGTCCGCCCGGAATAGTCCGAACCTTCCGAATGAAGGGTTCATTGGGAAGGTTCGTTTTACTCGAGATTTATTAACTTTATCGGACGGGCAAAAATGCACCAGGAGTATGGACAACTGTAAAATCGAGTTGACATTAATTATCAGTTCGGGCCGCGCATTAATCTGATGTCTGTGGGTGATACGAAGTAACTGTTCCATGGATTTTATGCTTAAAGATTAGACTTACAGGAGAGGTAATGTTTGTACCCGCTCACGCGACACTTCCCCATTCACCAGTCACGGCCATTTGTTCCCATCATTTCCTATACCCTACCATTTCAAAATATGCCTGCAATAGGAGTGTCCCCTTGCATGGTCATGACGTAGGGTGACACAATAGCATGGATGTATGAGAGAGAGTGCGCTTTGTACTCGAGCATTGGCCTGTGGACGCTTTTGTTTCCAAAATATATATCGAGAGGGTTTTTTTTTTTCAACTTTTTGTTAGCAATGGGATGTATGTACCATTCGATTCGTGCCTAGTAGTGTATGTGCTTTTGTATCTTCAATGGCTGTTCCGCGGCGAATGGATACAGTGTGATGTTTCCGTCAATATCAAATGTCTTTCCAAATAATCCTTCCTGGAGGAGGCGACTTCGTTTTGACTGGAATGACTACTTATCATCAAATCCTGCAGCATTAATCAATAGATATCTTGACTTAGCAGTCGAAAGCCTGAGAACTAGATTTAATTTTCCAGCTATTAGAAAGTGTTATCGGCGAGTAAGTCGTAGGTTCGAACCCCATCTGGCGCTCTACTTTGTGTAAAATTATTTCATCACCACTGCTGTCAAAACGGTGAAAGAAAATATCTCCAGGAAACAGGCATGTCCTAGACCCAAAAATATCTAGTTAATACATGTGACATCTACCAACCCGCACTGGACCACCGTGGTAGATTACGGCCCACCCCCTCTCACTGAGAGGAGGCCTGTGTCCCAACAGTGGGAACATTATTAGCTGATTATGGTTATGGCAATGAAATTGAAATGAATGAAAAAATTAGCTGATTATGGGTAATTACCCCGTGTGGTACCGGGCCTAGAATTGTACCAACCCATATCCTCCCGTGGGTGTCGAAAGAGGCGACTAAGGGAAATCACCAGGGAAGCGGGCAGCAGCGCTTCTTCTGTGTAATATCAAATCACTGCGATCCCCAACCCGCCTGCCAAGCGTGGGGATTATGGCAAACCCCCCCAATGATGCACACGATACAGCCCAGGTCCCTAGTCCCCGGCAGCTCCGCTATTCCAGTCTACGGTAGCGGACTCGGTTACGGCGGAGCAAGGGGTGCTAAGAATCTCCGGCAGAGCTCCGGCTACCATCACAAACGACGACCTTTGGCCCTGGCAACATTTAACACGCGCACACTACGGACCGATGAGAAGATTGTCGAACTGGAGGAAGAACTGAGCCGGTTGCGCTGGGACATTGTGGGGTTATCTGAAGTCCGAAGAGAGGGAGAAGACTCGATAATCCTGAAGTCTGGCAACCTGCTCTATTTCCGGGAAGGCGACCAGCTGTCCCAGGGTGGTGTCGGGTTTATTGTCCACAAGTCCCTCGTAAACAACGTGGTTAAAGTCGGGAGCCTTTCGACTCGGGTTGCGTACCTTGTACTGAGAATAACAAAACGATATTCGTTAAAGGTTATACAGGTCTACGCCCCGACGTCTAAACACTCTGACGATGAGGTGGAGGCTATGTATGAGGACGTCAGTAGAGCTATACATTCCTCCAAAACCCACTACACCGTTGTCATGGGGGACTTCAACGCAAAACTGGGCATGCGAGACGCGGACGAGACGAAAGTGGGGCAATTTGGAGTTGGAAATCGGAATCCCAGAGGTCAGATGCTAATGGATTTCATGGAAAGGGAAGGACTCTTTGCGATGAACTCTTTTTTCAGGAAACCATTGCACCGCAAGTGGACCTGGCTCAGCCCCGATGGTCAGACCAAAAACGAGATAGACTTCATAATGTCAACGAGAAGGCAAGTGTTCAACGATGTCTCCGTGATCAATGCGGTAAAAACCGGGAGTGATCACCGTATTGTTAGAGGCATCTTGAACCTCAACATTAGGCTCGAACGCTCTCGACTTATGAAGTCTACGCTCCGTCCAGCGTCAACACAACTCCAAAACCCCGAGAGCTTTCAGATCGAACCACAAAACCGCTTCGAATGCCTCGGTGAATGCGTAGATGTGGACGACTACAACAACAGGTTTGTGGAAACTCTCCAAACGGAAGGGTCTAAGTTCTACAAAACCCTCCGTTCAAAAAGACAGAAGAAGATCTCCGGTCCCACCCGCCGGCTAATGGAAGAAAGACGGGAGGTGATCTTAAAATCCCCTGATGACGCTTCGCGCATCAGATGCCCTAACAGACAGATCTCAAAGTCTCTGACTCGCGATATACGCCAATTTAATACAAATTGTATTAAAGAGGCTATCGAGCGGAACAAAGGCTCCAAAGTGTTTGCACGAGAATTGTCTGTTGGACAGAGTCTACTTGCGAAGCTGAAGACTGGGGATGGTAGGATCGTCACTTCCAAGCCCGAGCTTTTGGGTGAGATGGAGAAATTCTACGGAGAGTTATACACATCAACACACGCACCTGTTGTAAGCCTGGCTAATGATCCTAGAGCCAGACTAACCCGACACTACACCGACGATATCCCGGACGTCAGCCTGTACGAGATTGGTATGGCCCTGAAACAGCTCAAGAACGATAAGGCGGCTGGAGATGATGGAATTACGGCTGAGCTTCTGAAAGCGGGTGGCAAACCGGTTCTTAAAGCGCTTCAGAAGCTATTTAATTCCGTCATTCTTAAAGGCGAAACGTCTAAGGCGTGGCACAGGAGCGTGGTGGTTTTGTTTTTCAAAAAAGGTGACAATACCCTCCTGAAAAACTACAGACCGATATCCCTCCTGAGCCATGTCTACAAGCTGTTTTCTAGGGTCATCACGAATCGTCTCGCTCGCAGGTTTGACGACTTCCAGCCTCCCGAACAAGCAGGCTTCCGAAAAGGCTTTAGCACCATAGACCACATTCATACGCTGCGGCAAGTTATACAGAAGTCCGAGGAGTATAACAAACCACTATGCTTGGCGTCTGTGGACTATGAGAATGAATATATGAAACCAATCCAACTGCAGCGTGGAGTGAGACAAGGAGATGTCATATCTCCTAAATTGTTCACTGCTGCGTTGGAAGATGTCTTCAAGCTCCTGGACTGGAAAGGACTTGGCATCAACATCAACGGCGAGTACATCACTAATCTCCGTTTCGCAGATGATATCGTGGTCATGGCTGAGACCCTGGAAGACTTGGGCAAAATGCTCAATGACCTCAGCAGAGCTTCCCAACAAGTGGGTCTAAAATGAACATGGATAAGACGAAGATCATGTCGAACTCTCATGTCGCACCCACTCCAATTGTAGTTGGTTGCTCTGCACTCGAAGTTGTTGACGAGTATATATACCTGGGACAGACAGTCCAACTAGGTAGGTCCAACTTCGAGAAAGAGGTGTCCCGGCGAATCCAGCTCGGTTGGGCAGCGTTCGGGAAGCTACGCTACATCTTCTCGTCGTCCAAGATACCACAGGGTCTCAAGACTAAAGTCTTTGACCAGTGTGTGTTGCCAGTGATGACTTACGGAACTGAAACGTGGTCGCTCACAATGGGCCTCATACGAAAGCTCAGAGTCACACAAAGGGCAATGGAAAGAGCTATGCTAGGAGTTTCTCTGCGTGATCGAATCAGAAATGAGGAGATCCGCAGAAGAACCAAAGTCACCGACATAGCTCTGCGAGTCGCTAAACTTAAGTGGCAGTGGGCAGGGCACATTGTTCGTAGAACCGATGGCCGATGGGGCAGCAAGGTTCTGGAGTGGCGGCCACGTACTGGAAGATGCAGCGTAGGGAGACCCCCAACAAGGTGGACCGATGACCTGGTGAAGGTCGCGGGAAGCCGATGGATGCGGGCAGCACAAGACCGGTCATCGTGGAAAGCCTTGGGGGAGGCCTTTGTCCAGCAGTGGACATCTATAGGCTGAGGAAGATGGTTATGGCAGCAGGATAATGTCTACGTGCAGTTAGTTCAATGATGGCAAAGCCAAGTTGCAGCAGCGCTGACTCCACAGTGCGCCGATCGTACACTTAGGTTTCTTTAATTGTGGAGGCTGTTTAGAAGGAACGTCTCACTATCGTATCTTCTCAATAAAGCCCCTTTAATGTCCCATCAGATCAACACATTAGTTCACTACAGAAGCTCAGTGTGCTAATGAATTATGTCATTCATGAGAGCTCGTAGATAAGCGTTCATTAATGGGCGCTATAATTTAGGTTAATAACATCCAGCGTTTAAGGTCAGCTCTGGATTGATTCGTGGGCTAAACTTGTTAGTTTATTGTCGAGTTGTCATATAGTGAGTTGGTTTCGAGGGATGTATTATTACCCTTTTGGTTTCTGAAAGCAGGATCAGACTATAAAATATGAGAAGAGTCTTCGAGTCGCTAAACTTAAGTGGCAGTGAGCAGGGCACATTGCTCGTAGACCTGATGGCCGATGGAGCAGTAAGGTTCTGGAGTGGCGGCCACGTACCGGGTGACGCAGCGTAGGGAGGCCCCCAACAAGGTAGACCGATGACCTGGTGAAGGTCCCGGGAAGCCGATGGATGCGGGCAGCACAAGACCGGTCATTGTGGAAAGCCTTGGAGGAGGCCTTTGTCCAGCAGTGGACCTCTACAGGCTGAAGAAGAAGAAGGAATTTTACGTAACGAGACACATAGCACAACTAGTTGGTGATGGCCTGTTATACGTTATATGTTAAGTGGGATCAAAGGGATTTTTTGTTGAGGAAGGAACAGAGCATTTGTCACCTACAAAGGTGTACTAAAGGTTTAATCGATCTAGTCTGCATCAACATTACCAGCTAGCAATCGACAGCATCTACAATATGAGTGGGTGACAAGTCGGCGTGCTTGGATTTTACCATAATACCTTTGTGGAAGAATATAACTGTTCCAATTTAGGCTTAATAATGTATAAATAACCTTAGACGCTTTCGATGAAAATTTAACCGAGCCGCTGCTAAAATATTTATGAACAAAATGTCACTGGAAATAAAGCCAAATTGGTATACGAAGTATTGATTAAAGCATTAAGTGTTCACACATTTTGTGTAATAATTACCAACATGTTTGTATTTCCGATGGGTTAAGCAGAGGGATGGATGAGGATGGGTCGAAATTGCCAGTTGTGTTGTTTTTGCTTTGGGCAAAACGAGTCATGTTAACTCACTTTGTGTTCTGATGGTGGTCGCCCAAACAGGTTTTTTAACAGTTGACTACAAAAAGGATTCCCGTTGCACAATTACATAATGCTGCGAATGCCCTAAGCTGTCACAATGTCAACAGAACCTGTACCAGACATGATTCCATTCATTTAGTTGCCGTTAACTTGTTCCGTTAATATTTTCTAGTGCACTTCACAAAAGAGTATCTAGGGTTTCTCAAGTCATCGATACCTCATGTTTAGTTAACCATCACATATATTAACAGCACTCTTGATTATGATGAGATTTCGCAGCGCAGATATTGTTAAAATTTACTATGTTCTATGGCAGAACTACACACCGGAAGACGCAGCGTGGGTAGGCCCCCGACAAGGTGGACCGATGCCCTGGTGAAGGTCGTGAGAGTAAGAGTGGAGAAGGCGCAGGACCGCTCGCCGTAGAGACCTTTTGGGCTATGTCCAGCAGTGGACGTCTTTCGGCTGAAATGATGATGATGACAGAAAGTTTTTTTTTTTTTTACATATTATAAACCAGCGCTTGACCGCAATCCTGCCTGATGGTAAGCAGTGACGCAATCGTTGATGGTAAAGCGCACTAGTTTATTAAGAGCCTATTCACTCTAGCCTTGAAGACACTCAAATTGTAGTCCGACGGAAACACCGCCGCTGGCAAATTGTTCCAGTCCTTCGATGTACGCGGTATAAAGGAGGAGGCGAAACGCTTCGTCCGGATCGTAGTGGTGTTAACAACCTAAGGGTGGAAACCAGCCGTACGACGGGTCGTCCGCTGGTGGAACGGAGATGGGGGAATTAAATCATGCAATTCCCTCGCACACTCCCCGAAATGCTAATGCTAATGCTATGTTATTTTAAACAAATTTCGGATCGACAAGGCTACTTCTTTTCAGAGAATCATCTGGTCCAATAAATAATATGATTCCAATAATCGGTACAATAAAGGAACATCAACTCACTTATTACGAAACACAAGCATGTTCTCTTCGAAGCCATTACGAGCGTCGCCGATACAATAGTAACAACTTAAACGGGCTTGGCAAAGTGTCAAATGTAAGTGTCGAGTGTACTATAGTAGTTGAACACGTCACTTGTATCCCTGGCAGGGTTCAGCTGCATGTGTGTGAAGCTCTTGTATTCCAGATAAAAATGTGCCTAAGGTTAAGTTCTAAGAGCAAGGATTCAACTCTGTGTGGGACATTTATTGGTGACGGCTCGCATCCGGTATGGATACAATGCGTTTAATATGGCTAACATGCACTTACTTAGACTAAAACATTGGGTACTAGAGGGAATTTGGAGTATTTTTCATGATGCTCTTCGTTTGATAAAATAAGTTTTTGTAAGGTTGTTTTTCTCGGTGGTAGGCCATAACATCGGCTGCCGGCAGAAGTGTTTCCAGATCAATCTCCCTCTAGCGCAGCATCTTTTGGTCGTGTTGGTCTTGGGTTTAACATTGCATCACCTCGCTCAACTGCCGTCATCCTTCCTATTCCTTAGTTATTTAAGTGAATAGGCTTAATAAACTAGTGCGCTTTACCATCAACGATTGCATCACTGCTTTTCATCAGGCGGGATTGCAGTCAAGCACTAGTAAGAAGTTACCACCCACCAGACCAGAGAGTCTAGCCGCCAAGGGATTCGTCGTGTTCCAGTATGATGTCTGTTGAAGCCGTACGGCAAACGGGTCTGAGTAGTTGTGTTGCGATGTGTACTGGGTACGTGGATCAATGAAGGGTCGGCTCGGTCGTTCAGGTTAAGCTACGCTTGCCGCTGTTGGTCCGTGGGTGACCATCCTTACCAAGACCTCTCCGTGCCTCGGAAAGCACGTAACGTTCCGGGTTCCGGCTATCATTCCTGGATCTTTGACAGTTGTTCAAGAATTCAGAAGACGTAAGTCTGACAACCTGTTTTACGTTTTATGTTGTTCGCTATTACCCAGTAACTGGGCTATGGAGGTCAGATAGGTAGTCGTGCCATTTAAATTAATGGTATTCATTTGCATGCGAGTAGAAAGGAAGCTGAACCCAATTATAGATGGGATAAGGCTAGGCTAATGATGTTATCCGATGAATATAGAGAAAAACTTTGGATTAAAAATATACTTGACGGATAGTTCGGAGTTGATAGAACTGCAGCATTGCATAAATGAATGGACATTATGTATCAACATCAACCTTTTTTTTTCTATCGTCCCACTACTGAGCACAGGTCTGATACAGAAAAGGATTGAACGTAATCACCACGCTTGCTCAATGTGATTTGGCGATTTCAGACTTAAAGTACAGATTTCCTGACATTATGTATACCTAATCAAAAACTAAATGTACATACACTTGAATGCAATAAAGAAATTTAGTTTGGTTTTAAAGGGGCTGTTATAAAAGGCATAAAATAATTAATTAGAACAAACAATTAAAAGCATACTTGCTTTCTTGAATTTGATGAGGATGTAAAACTATAGCTTATATAGACATGAACTTGGCAAGTTGACAACTATGTCGAGAGTACCTACGCTCCGTAGTACTATACGGAGCAGAAATAAATCACTACTAAGTTTGTATAAAATAATAAATAAGTATGTATATGAATTGGAAATAAAAAAAAACAGACCAACCAGGTTTTAAGTCTAAAGAGTCTGCATAGTTTTCGCTCCGTATACTCAGTTGGGTACAATCGATCACAGGGATGCGGATAATAAGCTTTGGTTCAATACAGTCCAGCCAAGAGTTTGTGCAACTGAGCAGGTTCTTGAAGAAAGCGGTCGTATAGGAATTAATTGTAAAAAATTCTAACCTATCTATGGAAATAAACCCTTTCAAGTGTTAATACAAAGATACAAACCTCACACCTTCCAAAAGTATGACGACGATTTAAAAGGTAGCACTGCTTTAAAGCTTATTAACTGAGACTTTATTCGACGTCGAGAAGCCACAGCGGTGTTCCAATTTAAACTTTGCTTGTACTATAGCAGGGACTTAGAAACTAGAACTAACTAGAACCAGCTTTGAACTAGCCTCAATAGCCTTCAGTTATAGGTAAAACAAACTACACTGCAGATCGGCTTTGAAGTGACGACGGACTAATTCTATTCAGAAATCTGGATCGATTTTTGTTAAAAGGTGCTTCAAACAGACATTTTGAAAGTTATCCAGAAGGGTTTTGAACATGAATCGTTTGTCTAAAGACAGATCAGTATAATTCCAAAATCCGTGGCATTTTGTGTTGATGAAGTTACAGAACTCCCACATAGTTATTATTATTTAGGTATTTAAAAAAAGCACCCGCACACAATTCATTGCTCTGTTTCAAAAATCTATCAATCTCCAGCTTGCCATTTTTCCAACGGTACGGACGACAACAGGTCAAACTACCCGAAGCTGTCAATGAACCTTAATGCTTTAGCCATAAAGTTGAAAATCTAATACAGAAATCTGACAGATTGTAGTAGCTTGATGTTCTGTTGTCTGTACAAATCATAACAGTAATAATATTCCTAGAAATATGGATGCCAAACAAATGTAATTGATTTGTGTTGAATAATAAATGTCACACGTCTGTGCCCGTGCAGCGGTAACCCTTTGTGTGCCCATCTGATGGCGTTACACCAAATTGGGTTGTAAATGGTGTAGAAGAAAAAACAAGGCGCCTTTGTTTTCCAAGTTATGTTTCGTTGGTGAGTAATTTCGGTCAACATGACCATTTCGATTTAGTCCTTAGACACTGTGACTTCATATTCTACGAATGAACCTGGACAGCTTCTTGATAATCTCTCTACTGTCGACATATTTGTAGCTGCATTATTGTCAGCATCGTGTTTTTCATACAAATTTCGTTGCATTCTGTTCGGTTTCTAGCCTAGCATTTTGCATGGATATCTAGGAATTCTACTGAACAATGTCAATTCAAACTCTTCATCGTCATCATCATCATCCTCATCATCACCAACCTTTTTATTTTCCCACTGCTAATCACCACGCTTGCTCAATGCGGGTTGGCGATTTCAGACTTAAAGTCCAGGTTTCCTCAAGATGTTTTCCTTCACCTTGTAATCAGTCATTGGTGTCCAAGATATACTTAGGAAGTACATATAACTTTACTGTGTCAATTACTGCACAAAATCCCGCCATATACTGGCGGGATTTTTTAGCTGTCCATTCAAACTCTTATTCAAGCATAATTTTAATGCCGTTCCTTCTCCTCATATTGTTTGGTTATTAAAGCCGCCGAATTGGAATTCGGACACGTTCCTGCTAGGTTTGGGGCTTACCTTATCGCTTCGCCTAATAGAGATGGCAGATAACTGATTAGCATACCTATTATTCTGGCAACATATATCCATACTAATATTATAAATGCGAAAGTAACTCTGTCTGTCTATATATTACGCTTTCCCGCTTAAACCTTTCAACCGATTTAGATGAAATTTGGCACAGACAATCTTTAGACCCTGAAAAAAGAACATAGGCTATTTTTTATCCCGGAAAAAATTGATGTTCCCGAGGGAAATCTAAAAAGCGCGATATAACCGAACTCCACGCGGGCGAAGCCGCGGGCGGAAAGCTAGTATAACTATATTTCTGGTTCATAATTATTGATCTTGTGAGTTTCGGCTAAATTTGGTTTGGATGCATCTTGATTTTCTGAAGCATTTTCTTGATGACGTTAAATTGATGATAGCGGTAGGTGACGTAATGATTTATTCGTCAAGTTTGCAATTTAATTTCGCTGCAATCCTTAACATTTTAATGCTCGAAACTTGTTAATCTACCATTGAAGTAACAGTAACTTCACGTAAATTACTCGTCTCTGGCAATTTACACATAGGCCGTAATTTGTACAAATTCTTAACCTATTGCCACCTAACATTAACTTCTATAAATCCAGAACCTAATTGCACCGTCCTCTTTGTAACTCAATAAACTAGCTTCAATTCCACGTTCAGGTCTGCAGGTATTCAACTACCCTCATATGGGATAACTGCGTGTGACCCAATGTATTTAATTGCTATTCCACATTTGGTATCCATATTTGGAATCCTACGGTTGTCTTGTAACGGAATTGCGAGTTCCTTATCTGTAGCTTTTTTTAATGTTTCCATCTTGTTTGGTTCTGTTGGAGGATCGCGGGGATATTAAATGGTTGTAATATTGTCCTTGGTAATAGTGGCTTTTTATTTGGCGTGGGAACAATAAAGTGTTATTGTTTCATTTCGCTTTGAGGTAGATACTTTAATATTTTTCAGCCTGTTAGAAAATCTTGCTTGAAAACAAGGTTTTTGTTAGGGTTCCTTTTAGTCTTTAGTAATGTTATTGTTTCTATATAAAGAAGGAGTGCTTTATTCCTTATATCGTTTATCGACGCCGTATATCGTTTTTTTACTGATATCGTAAGTAATAAGCTCAGCTATATTTTAATTTTGATAAACCTAAACTTCGGGTTTTGTAAGGTATTTAATACACGATTATGATTCTATATTTTGCTTGTGAAAACTATTCTGTGATTAAAACAGATTTACAACTTTGATCGGTACCATCTGGTCACGACTAAGATTTATCGCAGACAGTAGCGCAAGTATTGGGTAGACTAACAAATGAATTCGCTTCATGAATTTGCATAAATTATTACATTAGTAAATAGGCTTTATATTTGTTTGCTGTATCAATAAGGGCTTTGCATTGAAATTAAATGTATTCTCTATTGGGTTGTTTTCCTCGATGTGTTTTCTGTTCCATGTTGGATATACTTAACTTAAATGAAATATGTGTTTTGTATGCCTAAATATTTAAAGACAACTTGTTGAAACTTTAGTGAAACTTTTTAACATGAACACGAACACCTATTGTTAGCAGGTGTGAGAATGAAACAGATAATCTGTCGTACTTAACTGGTTTAATTAGCCGTTTAATTAACTGTCTAGCTTTTTAACGAACCGCTCAACTAACGGTCTGACTGATATGTATTTTATTTTAGGAAAGCTTGCAGACTAATAACATTATAATATATGTAGTATACAACATTGCTTTTTGTTTATGCAAAACTCAAAACACGTCCAGTATTTTTAAGTCAAGAATCTATGTACAAAATTTCAAAAAGATATCATGAAAAACCACGAAGTTATGAGCTTGTTATCCTACTTGGTTTTCTCAACAAAAGTATGGTCAACGTTCCGCTCGGGCGGGCTAGGGTTGTGTTGTTTTGAGGCGACAGCTGTAACAGCTGACGCACAATGCAGCAATTTCTAAATGTATTTGGGAAAAAAAATAATATGGTGTCAAAATGATTGGAGTCGATTCAGTCGCTTCTGAAAAAACTGTATTCAGATTTTGTATAAAGAAAAAATAACGTATAACCAAATTGCTAAAAAAATATCAGTCCTACATAGTCATAGTTAGATTCGTTAATTCCCTCTAAGTTCTTACTGATCACTTAAAAAAAAAATACCAAATTTTGGGGAAGTTGGAAATAATTCGCGGAATAAAAAGATTATTTCAAAATTCATTAATGAAGCTACCTACTATGATGATTATGTATTTAATTTCATATTTTATTTGGTCATATGTTTACCTAACCTTTTTTTATCCATAGGGGTCGGACGGAGTTTTCTTTACATATTGTATATCAGTCACTAAAGTTGACAAACCAAGTGTGACGTAATACGAATAACGGTAGTACGCGCTCGACCAGACACTTTGGCGCCGCCGAGGCTGATATAGCGGTGCTGTGACCCTTTTGCAATCGCGTCCAAGTTCATGAAGGGAGCGGATGATTTAAGAAGGGATATTTTTTCTAAAATTAATAGTTCTGAGATCTCTATAGGTTACATTTTGGTGAGTGTGCGAGGGAATTGCATGATTTAATTCCCCCATCTCCGTTCCACCATCGGACGACCCGTTGACCCGGCGAGTTTCCACCCTTACGTTGTTAACACCACTACGATCCGGACGAAGCGTTTAGCCTCTTTCTTCATACCTCGTACATCGAGGGACTGGAACAATTTGCCAGCGGCGGTGTTTCCGTCGGACTACAATTTAAGTGTTTTCAAGGCTAGAGTGAATGGGCTCTTAATGGTCTAGTGGGCTTTACCATCAACAATTGCGTCACTGCTTACCATCAGGCGGGATTGCGGTCAAGCTCTAGTTTATAACTAAAAAAAAATCTCCTCCCTCAAAAGTTACTTTTGATTACGATTATTTTTTCATATTTAATAGTTATACAGGGTGTATCTGACATCGTAACGCAAACTTCGCGAAAAGGCTAGACCGCATGCCACTAATAAAATTATGATAGTCATTTATGTCGTTAATGAATGGTTACAGAATACACAGTGTTTAAAATTAAAGTGTCGGCTCGGCTTTTGAACGTTGCAAGCGTGCCGCCGTGCGAGTTTGTAGGTATGACGTTGATCCCTGATGTGAACTCTATTAAATCAGCTGATAAGATAGTTTTTCGGGTTTCGTTTTCATTGCGCTTTTTTATGTAATTAGCGAATTATTTAATTTTTACTTTAAAATCTTATTGGGTTATAAAAGTATAGCAATTGTGAATGGTCTGAAGTGAAAAAAAACTACATTTATTTTTTTTTAATCATGAAAAAGCCGACGAAAAATTCCACCACTGGGGGGTTCAGAATCATGTACTGGATCCATGGTACTCGTTTGTGCGTCGATGTCAGATACACCCTTTATACCGTTTCTGTTAAACTTTGCCTGCTTACGGTTTTTAACCCTACTTTTGAATGTTACGTAGCTTAGTTCTTTATTTTACGTTATGCCTTGTAAATATTGTTACCTATGTACCCATTTTATCGTTGCTGCTAAAACTGGCCTTTATTTGAAGTCCTAGTCTTGTATATATAATTAATTAAATCGGGGGTAAAGATTGACTTGTTCGTAAGAAGTATAAGATTAAAATGCTGTTTCGAGGTTTTTCAAACTTCTTAGTCAGCACGGGTCGTTTGAAGGTACAAAATTGGTTTTGCACTATATATTATACAAATATACTAACAGCCCGGTAATCAGTTCAGTGCAAGTTTTACGAATTAACGTGATTATGCTCTCTACGGTGACTGGCATAGCTTTTAAACTAAACTCCCGAAATGTGAAAAGTTTGCAAGTAGTGTTTGTTTTATAATATTGTGTACTAGCTGCGCCGCGCGGTTTAACCCGCGTCGGTTTCGGTATGTTCCGCTCCTATTGATCGCAGCGTGATGTTACATAGCCTAAAGCCTTCTTGGATTAATGGGCTATATAACGCAAAAAGAATTTTTCAAAGAGACTAGCGCGTTCAAACAAACAAACTCTTCAGCTTTATTTATATTAGTATAGATTCGGTTCTTAATACCATCTTCTATAGCATTTAGTCAATTCAGTGTAGGCTCTTTCACATTCATAAAATATTCACTCCTCCGCTCTCTACTTATCACTTCGGCCACAACGGGTAATATAATTGTACACAATTTGACGACCATCGCTTATTTTTAATAATGTTCTATTTTAATGCTTCCCGTTTCTACAGAGACCGCTACTTAATGCAGATTAGTTTATAATTGTGTGGTGTGGTTATCTTATGTATACTATAACTGTCACGTTTTTAAACACTTCCTAAACTTTAAACCTATTTCCGTGCCTAAACATACCACCATTATGTCGAAACTTACATTGGCATTGAGATTCCAGAATATTCTCACCATTTTTTTGTACCTCACAATTCTGGAAAAATAGCATACTTGTGTTTTTGTAATTCCAGCGTATGGCACTCATGGGTTGTAGCTGAAAATCAGCGTCAGATGGTACACCTTATGTTGTCATTTTACATATTGCTGCGTTGAAGCCTTTTGGCACTATAATTTTTGTTTTATGTCTTGTATACATAGTTTTAAAGTGTAATTTTTTTCGGGACCTTTGAATGCTGGCGATATCAGCTTTGTCGAGCAGTTTCGATAGCGTGGTTAGTTCGCATTGTTTCTCCTGTAACAATAGTAAGTTATCGGATTAAAAATGACCTGTTTGTTGTGTTGGAAGTTGGAACCTTTTGTAGACTTTCTTGTTGATATCAGCAGAAAGGCCCACAAACATTAAGATCCAGTGTACTGAGAATCATGATGGTCTATTTATTACGCTGTTTTAATCATGTCATCTTTGAGTTCATTGATTTAATTTTCTGTTTTGATTTTCATAAATGCCCCGTAGACTGATGTGAAACAAAATTCATACCAATATTATAAATGCGAAAGTAACTCGGTCTGTCTATCTGTCTGTCTGTTACGCTTTCCCGCTTAAACCTCTCAATCGATTGTGATGAAATTTGGCACAGACAATCTTGAGAAAACCCTGAGAAAGGACATAGAGGATACCTTTTATTGAAAAAAAAAAAAAACGATTTTCACAAGGGAAATCTAAAAAGCGCGATATAACCGAACTCCACGCGGGCGAAGCCGCGGGCGGAAAGCTAGTATCTAATAAATATCACTAATCCATACTAATATTATAATTGCGAAAGTAACTCTGTCTGTCTGTCTGTCTGTCTGTCTGTCTGTCTGTCTGTCTGTCTGTCTGTCTGTCTGTCTGTCTGTCTGTCTGTCTGTCTGTCTGTCTGTCTGTCTGTCTGTCTGTCCTGTCTGTCTGTCTGTCTGCCTGCCTGCCTGCCTGCCTGCCTGCCTGCCTGCCTGCCTGCCTGCCTGCCTGCCTGCCTGCCTGCCTGCCTGCCTGCCTGCCTGCCTGCCCGCCTGCCTGCCTGCCTGCCTGCCTGCCTGCCTGCCTGCCTGCCCGCCTGCCTGCCTGCCTGCCTGCCCGCCTGCCTGCCTGCCTGCCTGCCTGCCTGCCTGCCTGCCTGCCTGCCTGCCTGCCTGCCTGCCCGCCCGCCTGCCCGCCTGCCCGCCTGCCTGCCTGCCTCCGCCTGCCTGCCTGCCTGCCTGCCTGCCTGCCTGCGCCTGCCTGCCTGCCTGCCCGCCTGCCTGCCTGCCTGCCTGCCTGCCCGCCTGCCTGCCTGTCTGTCTGTCTGTCTGTCTGTCTGTCTGTCTGTCTGTCTGTCTGTCTGTCTGTCTGTCTGTCTGTCTGCCTGCCTGCCTGCCTGCCTGCTGCCTGCCTGCCTGCCTGCCTGCCTGCCTGCCTGCCTGCCTGCCTGCCTGCCTGCCTGCCTGCCTGCCTGCCTGCCTGCCTGCCTGCCTGCCTGCCTGCCTGCCTGCCTGCCTGCCTGCCTGCCTGCCTGCCTGCCTGCCTGCCTGCCTGCCTGCCTGCCTGCCTGTCTGTTACGCTTTGCCGCTTAAACCTCTCAACCGATTTTGATGAAATTTGGCACAGACAATCTTTAGATCCTGAAAAAGAACATAGGCTACCTTTTATCCCGGAAAAATTTGATATTCCCGAGGGAAATCTAAAAAGCGCGATATAACCGAACTCCACGCGGGCGAAGCCGCGGTCGGAAAGCTAGTAGCTAATAAGTATAACTAAGTTTATACTATTATATCGCCTACGTACCTATGACAAATTAACCTGATTCTCTTCCACTTTATATAGCTTGTGTGGGAATTTAACACTCTCGCTACTTATTATCTCTTTGTTAATAGATGAGCATAAAATTAATGAGTTTTCGATTTTTTGTTACAGGTAAATTGTGATAAAACGGTGCTGTTGTTGCTTCCATTAAGGTTACTATGGTTTCTCGGCGCTCGGGTAAGTTTTGTTATTGAATCCTGGAGTTGCCTAAAAAGTTTTAATGAACGCGTTGTTATGGATGTTACATTTCTAAGTTATTGTATTGATTTATTTCTTCTTCATCATAATTTAGAAATTTTAGGCCTGCTTTATCACGTAGATTAACCTTATCATCATCAACCTTTTTATCGTCCCACTGCTGGGAACAGGTCTCCTCTCATACAGAGAAGGATTGAGCGTAATCATCACCCTTGCTCAATGCGGGTTGGTGATTTCAGACTTAAAGTCCAGGTTTCCTCAAGATGTTTTCCTTCGCCTTAATTCATTGGTGTCCAAGATATACTTAGAAGTTCATATAACTTTAGAAAAGTTACATTGGTACTTGCCTGACCTGGAATCGAACCTGCGCACTCATACTTGAGAGGCTGGTGTTTTAACCACTAGGCCACCACGACATTAATCTTATCAAAATGTTGAAATTATTTGTTGAAAATCTTAAGTTGTGAAGATGCCTAAGGGTAGCGTGATTAGCTCAACATTACGTGTAACTGGAACTAGTGTTCATTATTTATGAAACGGCTTCAAGTCGTGACGTAGTGCTCTGACCTATAAACATAATTGATTTCGACCCAGGATGCCAAAGTTATCCGTGTCGTAACCACAGCCACAAAACAGGCATCGCGTGTCTGCCTATCGCAATAGGTCGAGGCGTTATTATTTATTTAAAAATCGTTCCCTTCCCTTTGTCGTGTTCAAACATCGGTCGTCCTTGTAAGAAATGCGGAGGAACTTACTGTCAGTCAGTACCGTGACCGCATGATGAATAAACTCGAAATTACACAACGCTTCCCAGTTGGTTTCCCTTGAATATATCAATTTCATCATACAGGATGATGCATTTGTAGTGCTAATGGAAGTTTCACTAAGGGCGCTAACACATAGTGGTTGGGCTCTTTAGTCGAATTAATTCTGCTTAATAGTAGGTGTAGTTGGCAATTTAAAATCCCAAATTTGAGACTAAATAGATTCAAATATACATACATAATCAGCCTATAATGTTGCCACTGTTGGGACGCAGGCCTCCTCTCGGTGAGTGGGAGTGGGCCTTAATCTACCACGCTGGCCCAGTGCGCGTTGGTAGACGTGACATGTCTTTGAAGTTTCTTTTTTTTTAGCTCTAGCATAGGCCGGTTTCCTCATCATGTTTTCTTTCACCGTTTTGAGAGCAGTGGCGACACAAAGTAAAGCGGGGTTCGAACCTACGACCTACAACTTGTAAATCGCGGCTGATTCCACTAGGGCACCGCTTCTCTCAAAATTAGATAGATAAAAAATAGATTTAAATGGTTTTCTTTAATTAACCTGTACGTTGTTTGCACTAAACTGTCATGTATGGAAGGATGGAAGTGATGGAACATAATCTTCTCAAATGCCTGGAGTTGTCGCGTAACTATCAAACCCTGCCATTTATGCCATTACTTTTGAAAACTAAAGAGCCTTATTCAAGATGTGTGAATAGGTGGTTTTTCAGTAAAATATTGTCAAAATCTAAACCATATGTTATGACTTGTAACCTTCATATTGCTATACTTATTACCACACAGTTCAGAACACAATAACAGCAACGAAAACCCACACACAAAAATTTGCATGTGCTTATACTACCATTTGTTACGACATTTGGGAAAACAATGACATGGTCCCATTAGTAACCAAGAACCTTGTCTTTTACAATACTAATTACTGAAATGTCAGTAGTGTGGCAGAGTACTTACGGCTACTGTTTGTTAAGGCAATCGTATGTTCGTTCCGTGTCGTTACGCTGCACTGGCTTGCCGAAATATTACGACATATAACCGCCAGTGTAAAGGATTTCTGTTTTAGCTACTGGATATGAGTGGACCTATAATATAGACTTGCTGAACCCCGCGTCTTTAATGATGAAACAGACATTAAATGACCGAGATCATTTCTCTTGTGACTTGAGTTCATTTCTTCTTCGAGAATTCTTCTTAGTAGTGATAGGAAACCAAATAAGAATACAAATAACATGTAAAAGTTGCACAAACCGACTTATGGCTTAAAATCCCTTATCAATATCATTAATATCAATTACATACATCATACCCAAACTATTTTCAATCAAGATTGTAGGTTTCCAGAGTTCTCCGAATCGAACATCAAACCGTAGCTACCTAGAATTTCAAAGGACTTTATTACTTAGTACGATTTTCGATCCTTCTTGGAACGTGGAACGGAACCATAGAAAACGGTCATATTTCCGATACTTTATGAAAGGGTCGACCCTGAAAAGGGCAGTAAAGGTAATTCTACCTGAATATTTCTCATGATAACGAAAATATTAGATACGGAAATAGGTGAAACTGAAAATATTGCCTACAGCGTTGGCATTAAAAGGGCAAGGTTATACCAACTCGTGTAAGAGATAAAGGTAATAATTATAAAGAGGAAAATGAAGCCTGAGGGGTTGTGAAGCTCCCGGCTGTTCTCTTTTTATTCCTTCCCTAGTTACAAGCAATTTGTGTTTTTAATGACATTGTAAATTGCTTCTAATAATGTCAATTGCAGCAAAATTACGGGGGTACTTACTGGAAATTCAGACTTTACCGATAAAAATTAAAATTAGAAAAAAAAAAAACAGTTTGATAACACTTTATTACATCCATGATGATGTAGTACCTGTAGGTATTAACGTTACAACTTTACACTCGAAGCTTGGAAGAGCTAGGAAACCGTATATGTGTAGACAATAACCTGACACGTCATGTTTGATGTGCAAATAATTGAGCATGACAGTGCCATCTGTCACACCAGACAGTTATGTGTAGATACGAGCGAAACACCGCAATTTTGGCTCAATTACTTCGTTGTTGCGAAGAGGTCACGTTCGGAGCAATTTTGATTAGTTCAATTAAATTGACAGTTGTTGATAAAGGAGTTTGTCAAAACGATAAAACCTGGGTATAAATAGGCCGATTGTTATGGCCTCTCTCAGTGGTAGGCCATAACATCGGCTACCGGCAGAAGTTACTACCACCCACCAGACAAAGTCTTGCCGCCAAGCGATTCGTCGTGTTCCGGCGTGATGACTGGTGAAGCCGTGTGTGCCGGCGGTACGATGCGCCAAATGTTGTTGTGTCCGGAGTTTGGTCATGGAGGGTCTCCAGATCAATCTCCCTCTGGCGGAGTATCGTTTGTCGTGTTGTTGGGTTTAACATTACATCACCTCGCTCAACTGCCGTCTTGCTTCCTATTCACTCAGTTTTTTTGAGAGAATAGGCTCTTAATAAACTAACGCGCTTTACCATCAACGATTGCACCACTGGTTACCATCAGGTGGGATTGCAGTCAAGCACTAGTTTATAATTAAAAAAAAAATAGGTTATTTTCAGATAGTTTGAAGAGGCTGAATACTGATATGACAGCTTATGAGACATGGCACATGACAGACATGGGAATAAGAAAGAAGAAATGGTGCACTAGGTCCCTCTAAGAAAATGTACTGCATCCAGCTTTACAGCATATTTTGGATAGTAAAACAGTTTTAAAGTATTGCCAATATGATATCTGATTGATGTTAAGAATAATGGCAATATTTTTAACAGATCTAATAGAAAAGATTGATGCAAATCTTATACTGTTATTCATCTAAAGTCTTTGTATTTAAAGATCATACTGTTTTTTTTTCGCTCATACTTTGCCCATTCTTCATACAAGCGAGATCACATTCGTCATAAACCTTTTCTTAAACATAGGTACTATTTAAAAGAGACTACTATACCTCGCTCGAGACTGTAGGTACCATTTGTGTCAACACCACTACGCGTTCCGAATAAAATAAATATTTGCTTCATTGTAAATGAGTTCGATTGTACTAAGTCCTCTTTCTGCTTACTTTGCGACATAAGTTTTAAGTATTGAAGTATTGATTCTGTCGTGTTTTATGTGCTGTAGTTTTGGAAGTACATTCAGCACATAATACAGGAGGCCTCCTGTATTATTATAGTTATATTATACATGATGCCCTACGTCTCCGAACCTTTTCTAAAGATAGACGTACGTATCAGAGATTTCGTCTAATAGGGTAGTTGACTAAAAAAAACTAATTAGGTAGTCCGTCAGTCAGATTTCCAAAAAAAAACTAGACACATATTTTTTCTATTTTTATATAAACAAAAAATGAAGACGATAGAGTGTGTTGAAAACTCGTGTGCCGTCACTCCTTGCTACACTTTTTAGCAACGAGTGACGTCACCAGCCCCCAATCCTGATCTTTAGCCTTTTATACAATATGTAAAGAAAACCCTGTCCGATCCGTGAAGGTATTGTTAGGTATCGATAACTGATTCTACTAATGCCTACAAAGCCGGGCTAAAGTTAAAAAAAAAAATCCCCCTAAAAAAATAAATATTATTTCGCAAAGAGGGGTAACTTAAAACATGTGTGGCAGACAATACAGGCGCGGATGAAGAGGGGCAGGGCACGCGGCACACTGCCGCATCGCTATTCGCTCAGAATTATACCGCCTAAAATAATGTTGTCACTTTTTAAAACTTACCAAATTTTGGGGAAGTTGGAATCAATTCGTGGGGAAAAAAGAATATTTCAAAATTCACTAGTATTGTTACTATGATGATTATGTAACTTTTCATATTTTATTTGGTCATGTGTTTACCTAACCTTTATTATCCTTACGGGTCGGACAGGGTTTTCTTAACATATTGTATATATTTGTAATTTTTTATTGATTTGATAAATCAAAATATACGTATCCAATATTTTTATTATATACTGACTAAATAGAACGCGGACTAAATAGAATATTTTTTTTTTTACCCAGGAAACATCCCTATTCTAGCTTTTCTGTTAACATTTTGGGTTCATCCTTAGTAACTGAATATCAGTGTTTTACGTAAAAAGATCTTAATCTACCCTCCGAAATTTAGCTTTGTGACAAAACGTGACATTGGTGGATTTGGCAGATGTCTGAAATCATCTTTCAATTGATTTATTATAGGTACTGTTACATTTTCAAGACAGCGACGGAAGAAGAGGGTTTTTCCTAGCTATGTATACTTACAACTTTTCCAGCGACCCTCGTTATCTTGACACATTGGATGGTATAAGGTACCATCTTTGATCGATACTTCCAAGTATTAACTATTCATAACCGTAGCTGCCACTTCTCGCCTTTGGATAAAACGGATAAAACAAAGTTTTTTTTTTTCTTATCCACCAAGAAAGTTATCTTATAGCAACTGCTAAGTCTGGTCTTCGTAGTAAGTGTAAGTAAGCGTTCAATATTGTAGACGGTTCTTTGAACATCTGTATCAATAATTACTTCTGTGATGTTCACCACTTTGTTTTTGGAGGTTGGTTTAGTGTATTGGGATTCGAGGTATTTAGAGACTACGATAAGACTGATGTTTAATGTGATAGTGATCTTGATTTTGACATCTTTATATTCTGCATATCGACGCTGGAAAGCGATTTTGTCGTATCTCGAAAAAAGGCTATTTTGTTTTATTGCATAATTGGATTCAGAAAAAAGTTTAGAAAAGTCAAGGTCGTATCCATTGACTTATATATTACTGGGTCGTATCATAAAAAAAAACATCTTAGGAATACGTTGATCAGACCGCCCGACACAGTATTTTTTTCAGAATTCAATTTTGCAATAAAACAAAATTGCCTTTTTTCGAGATACGACAAAATTGCTTTCCAGCGTCGATATGGATCCTAAATTTAAATTTCATGTAATGCAGCTATGCTCAGTCCTTAGATTTTAAGTCTACCTTTAACGGCAAAATGATTACTCAATTTTGTGAAACTACAAAGCTTAATTAGTTTGTTAGTGTCTGGACTGTCTCCTGACTGGAGGCTTTAAATTCATTTAAGGCAACCACAGGATAGTCCTGTTAAGTAGTCACTCCCTCTCAAGGTCAACTACGCCATTGCCAAAAAAATAAATGTCTGGACTGTCAAAGAAAATCTGTCCCGACACATTTATTACCGACGGAGTTTTCACAAACAAGCATTAATTTATTTTCTTATTAGTGTCAAGGTATTTCTTCTATTTCAGTTTCTTGTTTAAAAATATAAACCGAACTAAATATTTTTTTTATATTTATAAACTAGTGCTTGACCGCAATCCCGTCTGATGGTAAGCAGCAAGATTTTGATGGTAAAGCGCAAAGATTTCTTAAGAGCCTATTCACTCAAAAAAACTAAGTGAATAGGAAGGAAGACGGCAGTTAAGCGAGGTGATACAATATTAAACCCAAAAACACGACCAACGATGCTGCGCCAGAGGGAGATTGATCTGGAGACCCTCCACGACCAAACTCCCGACACAACAACATTTGGCACATCGCAATACAACTGCTCAGATCCGTCCTCTGCACGGCTTCACCAGACATCATGTCGGAAGAATCACTTGACGGCATGACTTTGTCTGCTAACATCTGCCGGTAGCCGATGTTATGGCTGAAAATTGATGATATCGTCCGATTAATGTCTGTATAGGTGCGTAATTTTAAGCAGATCAGCAAGTAGGTTAGTTTTTCTTATTTCTGCCAACATCGTGCCGTAGTCCTGTCGTCTTTAACTAAGTTATAGTTTTTTCAGTACAAAGTTACCCGCGGCATACCATTGAATATTCATACTTTTTGTAATAGACTTTGTTATTCAAGTTTTTGGGCCTTTTGTGTGGGAACAATGCTAAGGGCCATTGTAGAAGCGTCTTTGAACTTTTTGAGAATGTCATTGGAATGTCTAAAAATAAATAAAAAAGTTGTCTTTTGTGACCCCACACTAAGTTGCGTCTAAGGCTTGTTACAGGATCTCAAAGACAGTCAAGATTTCACTTAGATCAAGAAGGCTTTAGTCAATCCCGAAAAATCAGTGGGGATTTGAATTCGGTCGGTAAATGCCTGTAAGGTCTTTTATTTTGCACGAGTAGAATCGGACTACCCAAAGAGGTACGTTTGAGTTGACCGGCTCTTTATGCTGATAAATTTGCAATGCCTCGATTCGTATACGCTTTCGTTTGATCTGTATCTCACCTAATACTAAGCTGGTCAGGTAATAGCGAAGCGTGGGTTTTCCGAGAAACTTATACTTTTGTAACGGCTGTGTAGTTAGATGATTAACTACGTATTGTATCTGGCTATCATTTTGCGACCAATATAATAATGCAACCATGTATGTATAGCTTCATCTGAATGACCGACTTTAACAATTCTTTTTTTTTATAATTATAAACTAGTGCTTGACCGCAGATCCGCCTGATGGTAAGCAGTGATGCAATGGCTGATGGTAAAGCGCGCTAATTTATTAAGAACATATTCACTCAGAAAAAAAAGAGTGCATAGGAAGGAAGACGGCAGTTGAGCGGGGTGATGCAATTTGAAACCCAACAACATGACCAACGATGTTGCGCCAGAGGGAGATTGATCTGGAAACCCTCCACCACCAAACTCCACACATTTGGCGCATCGCACCTACCCGGCACACATCGCAAAACAACTGGTCAGACGCGTCCTCCTGGTCGTCCTGACGGCTTCACCAGACATCAAGCCGGAACACGACGAATGGCTTGGCGGCAAGAATTTGTCTGGTGGGTGGGAACTTCTGCCGGCACCCGATGTTATGGCCTACCGTTGAGTTTGATGAGGCGTTCTACTAAAACAAAAGGTGTAATAGAACTGGCGTATAAAGTACCGCAGCGGTAGTGTCTCTTTAAGACCCCATGTTCTGAGTGCGTTTACAAGATGATTGTTCCTAAGTAGTACCTTGTAGTAGCCCTTGACTTACAAGCAATGTAATGAACAGCTTCCTTTTGTTGGTCTCACGGTTCTTGATGATAGTTGACACCCTCTATTACTTTATTGCGACATTAATATAGGAATAGAAAATTTATACTGTACAATGATCTATTATAAAGTTGCTTAGTAACAGCAATGTTTTTATCCACAGTACTCATGACGATATCAAAATAATTTCTTCAAATTAGGCTGAGAATCAGCACTTTTTGAACGTCAATATTAAATAAGACAGTTCCCGAAAACGTCCACCCATCGACACTTCCTAATGCTTTCGCTGGGAAGAAGAAGTGGCGGAAGAAACTCACCAGCAGCACAGCTGTCTGTTCATTTAAAAAATATAGTTGCGGAATCTTCGTATAAGCATTTTATCAGTGATAATTTTCGAATTAATACGGCAGATGATTTTGCGCGCATTTTCAATAAAATTGCACACGAGAATGTTAAGTTATCAATATATCGTTTGCCTAGTAATATATTGGCACATCTGCAAACAATATGAAACTACTATGATGACATGCCCTTAATATTTATTAGCACCTATACTAGTACCTAGAACCCATTGAACACTGCGTTTGATTACTAGTATGGATATAGACATGAATCTGTAAAATACGTAAAATTAATTCATAAATTAAGTGCAAACATTTATAAGATCTTTGATCTTTGTTTATTTAAAATATGAAAAACGTAGACCACATTTAAAGGCAATAAATATAACATTAATAATTATTGTTATATTTATTAATAGAGTAATTATTACTCTATTATACCTGTTGGAATTCTAATGGTTGTTTATAAATTTCTTACTGACGTCACTTTCACGACGACTCCTTTGTTCCAAGTTCAAAAGAATAAATGAATGTCGCCTTGATGACCGTATCCGATCAGCACCCATTATTACGTAACACACTACCAATGGAAATCATTATGAAGCATATTGCTAATCCATTGCTCCATATGTTCCAAAAATGTGTCTGCTCAACAAGGTAAATCCATCAGGCGGGATTGCGGTCAAGCACTAGTTTATAATTATTAAAAAAAAAGGCAAAGATATACCGTGCTGCCAATTGTACCTATACATGTAAAGGGTGTATCTGACATCGACGCACAAACGAGTACCATGGATCCAGTACATGATTCTGAACCCCTCAGTGGTGGAATTTTTTGTTGGCTTTTTCATGATAAAAAAAAAATGTAGTTTTTTTTCACTATAGACCATTCACAATTGCTATACATTTATAACCCAATAAGGTTTTTGAGTAAAAATTAAATAATTCGCTAATTACATAAAAAAGCGCAATGGAAATAAAACCCGAAAAACGATCTTATCAGTTGATTTAATAGAGTTCACATCAGGGATCAACGTCATACCTACAAACTCGCACGGCGGCACGCTTGCAACGTTCAAAAGCCGAGCAGACACTTTTTTTAAAAAAAAAACTGTGTATTCTGTAACCGTTCATTAACGACATAAATGACTATCATAATTTTATTAGTGGCATGCGGTCTAGCCTTTTCACGAAGTTTGCGTTACGATGTCAGATACACCCTGTATAAGACTCATAATTTAATTTTCTGAAGACGGTATTATTTCCTAGAATAGTATACTAAATAATACTATAGTATTAATTATATACGGTTGAGTAGTTTTACTCACGAAGTTAAGTAAGGAAGTAATTAGAAACCAAGTGATTTTTGGATTTGGTGATTAGCGCCATGTGTTTCACTCTTATTTTCATTATGAAAGCGAGAAAATAAAATATTTGAATACAATATTATGGTTAGGTACTAAGTAATTACAATATAATTTAATTTACAACTAGAAAAAAAAAAATAAAGAATTTGCACAAATATCTTCTCTTTTTTTTTTATTTCTTTTGTAGCCACAATGAACTGCACGCATTCTACAAAAGAGATCGCAGCTTTTAGTTCCATTTTCAAAATTAAAATGTTCTTTTCTTAAATGAAACAGTAATAAGTCGAGTCTTTTTTCATGCTTACTCTACTTACGACTATACCCTTTTTCGTTTTTATGAAATAAAAACTTTTTCCTTAGCTAGAGGACGATATGCTGCTTTTATCTTGGTTCTGGTACGCTACTTTAACAGTCTTTTTAAGCAACAAGAGAAGTGAAACAGATATTATTAGTATAGCGCTCAGTTGTATCAATATCAAAGCTTCTTGAGTTACGATTCAACCTACAAATATTAAAGAGAAAGAGGGCAAGCGAAACATTAAAAGTTGTTATTTGATATTTTACTTGTGGTGTTTGAGTTTACCTATAAATACTTATAGATGTCTATATTCTGCAGAGTATAGACTATTTTTGATGGTTTATAGAGTACTAGCTTTCCGCCCGCGGCTTCGCCCGCGTGGAGTTCGGTTATATCGCGCTTTTTAGATTTCCCTCGGGGACATCAAATTTTTCCTTGATAAAAGGTAGCCTATGTTCTTTCTCAGGGTCTAAAGATTGTCTGTGCCAAATTTCATCAAAATCGGTTGAGAGGTTTAAGCGGGAAAGCGTAACAGATAGACAGACAGACAGAGTTACTTTCGTATTTATAATATTAGCATGGATTTTTAAACTGCTACTTTAATAAAACTTGTAAAATATTTTTAGAAACATGTATTGCAAAACCTATAAACTCAACATAATAGTGATAATTAAAATGAAAAAGTAATTATCGTACAAACTACAGTATTAAATAAAGTTTACGTTGGCATCAGCCCAGATTACCCAAGATCCGCCCTAAAGGATCCAGCTTCATAAAACACAGACATATTCCTGAATCCACTTACCATACGTTTAACTCAAACAATCTCAAAAGTCAGTTTTGAAATGGAAGTTTTAAATATTCAGTCCATGATTCGAGGGAGTTTAATGCAATCGTGAAAATGGGCAAGTACCCGTTCTAAAGTCACTCCGTTTGAGATCGTATCAAGTAGTGGAAAGTTTTGTGGGTGAAAACTTATGGTTTTTGGGTACTATCGAAATAAGATTAGGTTACAGGGCTAAGGCTGGAAAGGTTGGGAAATATAAAATATATGGTCAGAAAAAAGAGTAAAGATTTTTTTTTTAATAAAAATGATATTTTTATTGAATTGAAGCTTAGTTGACAGAATTCGTCTCTCGTTCAGACTCTCTTCTGTTTGCCTTCCGAAAAATTTTGGAATATTTTGGCCATATACCCAGAAAGGATTGACAATATCGAACATCTGATGGTTACTGGGAAGATGGATGGACGACTAGAGGTCGCAGTTCAATAAGGTGGACTGACCAAATTCGTTCATCTCTCGATACCGGCCTAGATGATGCTATACTCGCGGCCAGGGATCGTAACATATGACGAACTATTGTAAAGAAGAGGATAATTCCACAGGGACATCATGACCCTCAGTAATGAGGAGAACGACTTGAGGAGGAGGACATTATTCGTTTCGAATAAACATAAGTAGGTACCTAATTCGAATTTGTTGAGATATTTGATGACATCCAATTCCCGATGTAAAATATGAATTCAGAACAATAACAATTGGTATTGTCTGTGCGAATATAACTTACTAAGAAAATGTTTCGTCTACATTTTAACGGAGAGATCGCCAATAAGACTGTAGTGACAACCTAAGAGAGTTAACCAAATATTTTCCGTTAAACTATTCGTGCAATTCACAAAATTTCGAGTCTACTAATGGAGTAAGCCGCAAGCAGGTCAAGCTACCGGAAACTGTCAAACATTCTCAATCAACCTTGAGCCTTAAAGCTTTATAAATATAGTTGAAAATTTAATAAATAAATCTGACAGATTGTAGTAGCTTGATGTGCTGTCTGTACAATTTAGGCGAAAAAAAAAAACAGCTGAGGCACGACATTAAAAAACTCACATTTTTAATTACGAAACTTTCTAAATATAATATTGTAACGTCTCCAGATTTTTCTGGCTTACGGCCAAAACAATTCAACACAAGGTCCCTTAAAGGAAGAATGAATTGGGACACTTGACCCCATTGATGATCGACGTCGGCTGATTTTGATGTGGCTTCTTGGGCTCTCCTTTGTCATGTAGAAATTTATGTTTAGAACATTTGCTATATAATGACATTAGATTACATAGCAATAGCCCCGTTGCTATGTCACGAAACAAAAGTTAGATTACGAAATGAAGCTACTTTTATCTCGGAAAGAAATTGCGATAACTGTTGAAGTGCTTTCATTTCTTGGCTTATTACATTTTCTTTGAAGAAACTTTAAATGAAAGCTTACTTTGATTAAAACTAAACCCAAGTACGCACTAACATATAGAGCGATTGATGTCATATCTTCGAACCTTGGATAAGACAAGCAAGTCGAATCGATAATATAGAATTAAGAACGAAGCTACCTATTACCATTCGTTTTGGCAATCTAATCGGAGGCCAATGGTTTGTAATAAACTGTTACGAGCTGATATGTCTTTCATCCTTGAAAGATCACGTCTATATTGTATTTTAAGATAACACACAATACCAAAATTAAGTAATTTATCATCTAACCAAAACTATCGTTCCCGCTTCAGTGTCACAATAGAAATGTCAAGTAACCACGATCAATAGAGCAAGTCTCGTCTGTTTCAAGGTCAGTTGAGATCAGAATGAAAGTGGGTCAGTGCGTAACAACTTGTTTCATAACTTTGATACGGCTAATGATCGTTTTGTTTGGGTGTTAAGCTTATGTACATGTTTATGAGGCATATGTAGAGGCTACTGTGACAGCCTCCGTGGCGTAGCGGTAGCGAACGCGGCCGCTGCGTAAGGAGGCACGGAACCCCGCGCAGTGCAAATATTTGTATGTATGAATGAATATTTGCACTGGTCTGGTCGTGCCTCGGAAAGCACGTTAAGCCGTTTGTCCTGGTTGCCATATGAACATCTAATAGCAGTCGTTACGGGTTGTTGGAGCCCTCAAAAGTCCAACAATTAGTCTAACTGCAATGCTTCGATATCGCCTTCGGGTTGTGGAGGTCAGACGGCAGTCGCTTCACGGAAAAATATCGAAGTTTAGCCAAAATCAGCAGTTAGACTGGTAAAGCGGACCCCAGACTCTTAAGTAGAAAAAAGCTTCGGATGCGACTGGGATTAACGCTGAGATGATGATGATGATGTAGAGGCTACTGTGTCCTATGTCAGCCACTGCTTAGAATATGTCTCTTTTTTCCGTTAATCTCCACGCTCCTGTGACAGTCTCATGTGGGTTCCATTAGCGATAGTTACAATGACGTCCGCGCATCTCGCCGCCAGACACTTCGTCTCACAGTCCTTAGACGTCACGGTTACTCATTAACTTCAAGTGTTCATGTATGTTCTAGTATAGTGAAAAGAGCATTTAATATACGCAATAGACGTTATAAACTAGTTTTTCCGCAGGCAAGTTGTTCTTCGATGATATTGATTCAGTCCTTCGATGTACGCGTAGAAGTTGTTGTTAAGCAATTAATTACGTAAAATTTGTTTTTAACACCCTTGCTCGTAAAGCTGATGTAATTCCACCGGTTTTAAATATGTAAAGCAGGCCATAACAAACGCGTGTTTTATCAAAGCAAATAGTTAAGTTATAGTCCATAACAGCATTATTTTCCATAACAGCATTATTTTCCATTTCAAGTAATTATGGAACTGATCGCCGCCGCACGGCTCGCGCTGCGCGCTGTTCCATATTTGAAATGGCAAATAATAATACTAATGGAGGGAAAGCAACAGTGTGCAGATTGAGTTTATTTAAAATGAACAAAATATAAAATACTTCTTTTTCTGTTTCCTCGCAAGTGTGTTAAAAACGTCGTACGATATACGTGCGTATTGGTTATAACATGCTCGGCTCAATTACACCCTCGCCTTCGGCTCGGGCTGAAATTCCGCCTCGCATGTTATAACCATCATTACGCACTAATATCGTAATGTACTATTACGTTTCATCACATTATAATTTAGTTTTAACTTCGTTTCAGTAAGATTTATCCTGTCCTAATCCTTACTAATATTATAAATGGGAAAGTGTGTTTGTTTGTTTGTTCCGCTTTCACGCCGTAACTACTGAACCAATTGCTTTGAAATTTTTCAGACGTAAAGTTAGAAGTCCGGATTAAATAATAGGGTACTTTTTATCCCGGAAAAATTGGTATTCCCGAATAAATCTAAATAGCGCGATATTACCGAACTCCATGCGGGCGAAGCCGCGGGCGGAAAGCTAGTTAATTTTAATATATGCACCTGTCGGTTCTTTAAGATGCGGTTATATCCTTAAAAGAAATGAAATCAGTTCCAAGTTTTAGTATAGTTTTAGTACTAGCAGTGAATTTGTATTCATAAGACCCTCATTTCCATAATTGACGTATAACATGAAAACAAAAAATCCAATTCGATCTGTTCCCGAATCTTTTATTTCAGGAGATGTATATCTGTATGTTTTTATTCATTGTTCAAGACTGCAATAACCGTCCGCACAATACTATTCAATTTCAATGTTGAAGCCTTTGAACAGTCTGCTGGAGAAATATTTAGCGTTTGTTCAGCGTTTTCTTAATAAGGGACTATCGTCTGATCTTTGAGGTACGGCCCGAATTTCACAATGGTCGACCTACGCCCTACATGTAGGACGTTTTGGGTTGGGCGACGTCGGTGTTAATGATATATCGATGATGTTTTAGCAAAGTAGCCATTGTACAGCTAGGTATCACATACATAGAGGTTTTCATCATCATTGTCATCTTTGGCTCAACAAAACGGCCCACAATCCATACGAATATTATAAATGTGAAAGTATCTGTGTCTGTCTGTCTGTCCGGCCTTCACGCCAAAACTACCACTGAACCAATTGTAGTAAAATTTGGTACACAGATAGTCTAGAGACTGAGAAAGGACATAGGCTATATAACATTACGCTATGACCAACAGGAGCGGAGCAATAACAAAAAATGTTGCGAAAACGGGAGCTAACGCGGCCGTATACATATTGCTCCCATTATTTTAACAGGCGCTTATTATATGTATAACAACCACGGAATAGAGAAGTTTTTATCTGTTCTGTGATATAAATAAATAAATACGGACAAATCACACAGATTGAGCTAGCCCCAAAGTAAGTTCGTACATATATAGATAAACATCCAAGACCAAGGCCAATCAGAAAAGATCGTTTTCAATCATGACCTGGCCGGGGATCGAACCCGGGGCCTCCACGTCGCAGGCAGGCGGGATCCACCGCGCGCTGTAAACTGAAGTCTACGCGGTCGGAGGCGCAGGCAACAGCTAGTAGATTATGAAGTATCCATAGTAATATAAATCGAATGAAACTGAAGTCCTATATTAACTATCTAACAAATCTGAATGAGAGAAAAAGAAAGTAATTTCTAGCTAGAGCAGTTGGTTGTATTCCTCATTTATAAAACCAACAATGACTGACTTCGAAACCCACTGCAAAACTATTTATCTCAATAACAAGAAAATCCCGCATTCTAAACACGAAATTCGTGTCAAGATATCAGAATGTCGAATTATTGTATCGATAAAATTCTACGCACGTTCGCATCACTATGTCTGCCTACGATACATTCACTCTGATCATAAGACAAACAATATTGAACTTTACCTGTGTAATGCTTAAGATTGCTTTCATATTGAGTGGTATACATGATTCCGTCAATCGATTTTGAACCTTAATTTTATTGTAATAAAGATGATTCGTATGAATGATCTGATATTGGTTTACACCGCCCACTAATACGATTTCGATGCGGCACACGTGGAAAGTCTTATGTGCAATAATAGACTTTTAATTAGTTTTGAAAGTGAAAAACTGACTAATAGTTGGAAATCAGCATTAGAGATTTTATTACTTTTTGAGTATTGACACAATGGACAAATGATTTTTCGTAGGTAATCTTTAGTCAATGTTTAATCAAACGTTGACGTCAAATTGTTTTGGTAATGTTTAGTCAAACGTTCAATATTTGACTGGACTAGCTACAAATATTTTATCACATAGATGTGAAGTTTATACCCCGATCATTGATATAATATTAAACTAAGGTAGATATGTCACTAGCGCACTGAAAATGAAGCGTACAAAAGGAGGTAAGTCCAGCAAGTCGCTTTAGTTTTCGTCGATTCTATTTAAGCGCAAACGACAAACACTAGCCATCTTTTTCTTCTCTATGCTTTAGATTGCGCCCCATCTCACTCACACTGTGCCAACGTGTGAAATGTACGCAGAATAAAAAAAATGCATGTGCGTGCTGCTGCTCCGATCGGCACATTTATTTTGCTTAATTTGTTAGAGCATATCATATCTGTTTAATATTATATCAATGACCCCGATACTAAAGACAGAATATATCCAATATTGGATGTCTCTAGTATGGTATTACTTAACTCAGCAATGAAATTAATGATATATTCTGAATCGATCCCTGTGCAATTGTTCTATTAGTTATTGTGGAGGTATGAGGAGCAGTGTGTAAAGCTCACTCATCCGTCATAGAAAAGGGAGGATCCTCCGACCAGACTGGGATTGTCTGGTGTGACATTAACCGATGGGCCACTCATTTATAAGATTGCAGCAGGATAGTCCAACTGGGAGATTTGCTTCTATTGCATAGGACTACATGACTGGCGAAATGTAGATTTAGTAAAAGTAAACCTCTGTCTAGCCTGGGATTACAAGCGTAATGTTAGGTTATAAAATAGGTCATCATTGTGCTTAAAGGAACTTAAGCGGTATCTACAAACAACGCATCATACTGACGTCACACGGATTATAATGATGGTACATCTCGCAATCAGAGTTTACCGTGCAACTAGCATACACACAACTCCCCAACATGAACCGTTAAACAAGTGCCCGCCAGGCATAAAACCCGTCTGGTCGGAGAATCCTCCCTTTTCTATAGAGGATGAGTAAACTTCACTCCCTGTTCCTCATACTTCTAAAGAATCTTGACATGTTTCCTCTTTGTAGGATAGTTAGAACGTTTCCTCACTATACTTTCCTTCGCCGATTTGAGAGCAGTGGCGATAAAATAATTTACACAAAGTAAAGTGCTTGAACGAAAATAGGTAATTTTAAACGAACCTCAGCAAATTCGTAGCCCCATTCGTCGACAACGACCTATTTGCTTGAAGAAGTATAATTTTCAGGCAAACAAACAATAGAGAACCATTTTTCTCTGTCATTGTCACGCCTTTGTTGTTACAGAGTCGTTCATCTATCTATTCTTGAATTTTTCACGGTTATGGTTCTCGTTTTATTGTCACTTTGTCAGTTACCCTTATGAACAAGCTATGCTAGAAAATAAAATATTATTACTTAGATTAAATTTACCTTTCGCCTCTTCTCTCTCTCTTTCTTTCTTTTTTTTCTTTTTTTTTTTCTTTCTTCTTTCGGGTTCGATTCCTGGTCAGGCAAGTACCAATGTAACTTTTCTAAGTTATATGTACTTACTAAGTACATATATTTTGGACACCAATGATTGATTACAAGTTGAAGGAGAACATCTTGAGGAAACTTGGACTTTTAGTCTGAAATCGCCAACCCGCATTGAGCAAGCATGGTGATTACGCTCAATCCTTCTGTGTATGAGACCGGTGCCTAGCAGTGGGCCGATAAAAAGGTTGATGATGAAGATGACGATCATGAAATTTAATGGTGCTTAACGAGTATAAGATTCCTTCAAAGCCTACCACCACATTGTTTTCTGTACTCATCTACAAACCTTTTCTTTTGAGGGTTGGCTTCTACTCTAACTGGATTCAGCTGAATTGGTATTCTGCTCACCAAATACACCAGTATTTTACATGGAGCGGCTGCCTATCTGACCTCCACCATCCATCATCAACATCATCTCAGCGTTTATCCCGGTTGCGTTCGCGGCTTTCGCGTTGGAGCCCGGAGTCCGCTTTCCTGCACTTTCTCCTCCATTTCGCACGATCTTTAGCATCCTATGGTAAGAGCTTGTTGGCACGCTTGTCATCTCTTACAACGTCAAGCCAGCATTTCTTTGATCTACCCCGCTTGTTCCGGCCCGGCGGAGGCGCCATGGCAAGACATTTGTTACCACATTTCTTACCTCCACCATCCAGTTACTGGGTAATACTGGTAGTCAGACTATCGGGTTTCTGATGACCCGAACAATTTATGATCTACAAATGAGAGCCGGGACTAACGGCTTAATGTGTCATCATCAACAACCTTATTTATCGTCCCACTGTTGGGCACAGGTCTCCTTTCATACAGAGAAGGATTGAGCGTAATCACCACGCTTGTTCAGTCGGGTTGGGAGTTATAATGTACTTTCTAAGTATACTTGGACACCAATGACTGAAGGTGAAGGAAAACATATTGAGGAAATCTGGACTTAGTCTGAAATCGCCAACGGCTTAATGTGTAATTTAATTAAAATAAAATATAAGTGCCGAGTACAAAAATATAAAGTTCAGTCAGAACATAAACCAATCAACCGTACTCTTTGTTTTCCGTTAATTAAACTTGTCAGTAGCAAAAAATCTCATATTTGTAGTTCGCCGAAACCTTTTCCACTTTTTAACATCGAACATGCTTTTCGGCAAACTGCGTTGAATTTCAGCCTTTAACAGTATTTTTATTCTATTTTCCATCAATCCTTTGTAACTTACTTTTACGTTTAAAACGGCCTGTAGTGATCCCGTTTAAAGCCTATTCATTAATTTGAGTCTGCCTTTTAAGATCCTTTGAATTTTATAAACGATATAGGTCAAACCAGACCTGGCGAAAGTAGGGTTGACAAATAGCTCAAATAATACAGACATAATTATCTTTATTCTCGAGGGTGAATAGAGAGAGCATAATAGGGTGGTTGACTAAAAAAAAATCGTCAGGCGATTGCCAAAAGAAACTAGACACATATTTTTTCTTTTTTCATATAAATAAAAAATGAAGACGATACAGCGAGTTGAAAACTCGTGTGACGTCACTCCTTGCTACATTGTTTAGCAACGATCACTCCTTGCTACACTGTTTAGCAACGAGTGACGTCACCAGCCACCACTCCTGATCTTTGATGCCTTTTATATTTGTAAATTTTTATTGATTTGGTAAAACAAAATATACATATCCAATATTTTTCTATAATCTGAATGACGGACTAAATAGAATCAATTTTTTTTTACCCAGAAAACATTCCTATTGTGTTTTTATTAGTTATTTGTTACACGCTAATAATAACTCAACCCCTCGTGTTTAGGGTGCGGCTGTAAGATCCAATTGAGAGATTAAATCGAGTTAATGCTTATTGTCTATCCTGTTATGACAACTTCCTTTCACAATCACCAACTTGTTATGGGACTGCATGTTATAGCGTTGCCGCTGTTTGTACTACATGCTGCGGCAGGATGACAGGCTTTTAGAAAATTCTGATTCCTGTACGACGTTTTTCGTCATCGAATTGAGGTTAGTGGTGATGAAATTAAATACAGTAAGTTGCCTCGTACCATGTAGGTATGTGACATCTATAACATCGTAGGTTACAGCCTACTCGCTCTCGAAGAGAAGAGGCTTGCGTCCCCGCAGTGGGCACGTTAACAATTTTTATTATTATGTTATAAACTAGTGCTTGAGCTGATTAGCTTCATGCCACAATAGAACTCTGTTATTGACTTTGTGCCTCAATAGAAAATTGTTATTCACCATCTTTTCCTTGGCGCACGTAAACGTATATTCTTTCCTTTTTACCTTTTTTCTCCCTTGCATAATTCACTTTTTTCTCGGTGGTAGGCCATAACATCGGCTGCCGGCATAAGTTACCACCCACCAGACAAAGTCTTGCCGCCAAACGATTCGTCGTGTTCCGGCATGATGTCTGGTGAAGCCGTACAGAGGATGGGTCTGAGCAGTTGTGTTGCGATTTGTGGCGGGAACGATGCGCCAAATGTTGTTGTGTCGGGAGTTTGGTCGTGGAGAGTCTCCAGATCACTCTCCCTCTAGCGCAGCATTGTTTGGTCGTGTTGGTCTTGGGTTTAACATTGCATCACCTCGCTCAACTGCCGTCATCCTTCCCATTCCTTGGTTTTTTAAGTAAATAGGCTTAATAAACTAGTGCGCTTTATCATCAACGATTGCATCACTGCTTACCATCAGGCGGGATTGCAGTCAAGCACTAGTTTATAATTATATAAAAGAAAAAAAAAGTTATTCTAAAACTGTTCCATTCTGCCTAGCAGCCCTATTCAATTCGTATTTTTATTTTTAATTGCCGCAAGTGGGTGTTCTGCCTACGCAGAGAGGCTCTTGGTATGAAATGAAATGCTGTCGGGGATTAAACGTGAAGCCATCGTCAGCAGAAAATTTTAGAGTAATGTGTGAATATTGTATGTATGTGTGGGGCTTTCAGTGTTGTGTGAAGTGTTTAGGGTTTGCTGGGTCCCAAGTGTTTTTTTGCTTTAGCAGCGCTTATAAGCAATTCATCAGTTTGCTAGTGTTTATAGTATAGATCACCTACAAAGAATTCTCCAGCTATTAAATTATGTAGGTTAATTGGCGAATGTGTTTAGTTTCTGTTAGCTCTGGTTTATAGTTGGGTAGTTTTGAAATCAGATAACTGAATCATTCAGAAAAAATAGACCACCATGAAAATATTAGATTTTAGCACCACTGAACTAGATTATTGTAAAAACGTTTTTACAATTGCGAAACTCTAAAGACAAGAAAAACAGCACGGACTCACGGAGTAAAAAAAAAATATGTCATTTTCCTCAGTCTATTATTAAATATTGTCTTTAAGGCAATTAATGCGTTCATAGTGCACCCTTTTAGATTAAGACCTACCCGCATTCCTACATTTTTCTGTGCCAGAACCACGCGGTATCTCTTCCGAACAAACCCCGACTCTGGCAGGTTCTTAGCGCACCCTTCGTCATCTAAACCGAGTTATGTCTCGATATTATCGCTGAGCTCAATTCGTGACGCTATAGTTACATTTTTTTATGCATTTAATCTATTAATAGCTTCTTCAGCATTATGAAGTACGTTATTTAGAGAGGTCTCTTCGTGGTGATATGTTATAGAGCTTGTTCTGCTTGGAGTGAACTTCCGGTGATCGCAGTGGCGATTTTGTAAATTTAAGTTCAGTGCATCCTTTTCCAACTTTTTCTTTTTCTCAGCCTATAAATGTCCCCTGCTGGACAAACGCCTCCCCCAAGACTTTTCATGATGACTATTCTTTTGCTGCCCGCATCTATCGGCTCCAGCGACCTTCTCCAGGCCATGGGTCATATTAGTTTAGTTCTCTGTAAAACTATATAAATGTTTCGTTTCTGAACGAGGACATCGACGCGAGTACCATTTATTCGTAACTACTGTAATACTATTTTGACTTTAAAGTAAACCGGTCATTGAATTTCTTTGATGCGTGACAAAAGTTGGTTTCATCTTTCGTGGCAACATAAATACCTTCACCAAACGTATACAATAAAGCATGAATGATTTCGCAATACGTTTTCCATATTTCCTCACTTTGCACCCATAATTCTATTTCAGTGACTCCCCTACTACTAAATCTAATATTGTCTGACTTTTCCCATTTCCTTGCAGTTTGCTTTCTTTATTTCTGATTGTTTACATCTTCAGGGCATTCGTTTCTTTTACTGATGTTTGCTGTGTTGTCTTCGTGATTTTGTTTCACTGTTGTGTATTCCATATTGATTATGTAACTCTAGGACAATGTCATTGTTTTTAAAATTACCTGGAACCGCCAAAATAAGACCGTAGTCCCAATTTATACAACATTAAGGTATCTAAGTCTGGTAATAGTTACTGATCGTGATTTAATTTACCTACCTTTCTTTTTGTTGTACATTTCATTTCCCAGTTTTGTTATATCAATAGAACATTTTGCGTGATTTCTATAAATCAGTCATTTATTTTGGTAAACATAGGGATGATTACAGATAGTATGTGACCTAAAAATATGTGTACTATGTTTTGCTAATTTCATTTCAATGGCGTAGAAAATTAACATAAAGTGGTGATTAAGGATTATAGGATTATAATTAAGGTTCTATGTTTATCCATACTGATATTATAAATGCGAAAGTAACTCTGTCTGTCTGCCTGTCTGTTACGCTTTCCCGCTTAAACCTCTCAACCGATTTTGATGAAATTTGGCACAGACAATTTTTAGACCCTGAGACAGGACATAGGCTACCTTTTATCCCGAAAAAAATCGATATTCCCGAGGGAAATCTAAAAAGCGCGATATAACCGAAATCCTCGCGGGCGAAGCCGCGGGCGGAAAGCTAGTAGGTATTACATAAAAAATATATATCACTTATGTAAACATCATATTAACACAATCCTAAATAAATAAATAAAATCTAATATCTATAATGCTAGTAAGTCTTTTACTAGCAAGTCGAAATCATCATATATGCCTGTTTATCAGTAGTAAACTCAATGATGGAGTAGTAACATCTATGTATAGTATAAAAGAATTTAAACATGGTTTTCTTAAAGAATCCCATATACTCTTTATTTCTAATAGCTCCTTTGATTTGCTTACTATAGTAATTTTATGGGTAGTAGTTGAAAGAATAAGTGCAAGAGTACTATCAGGTCTATCCACTCATTACTGCATATGCAGTTTCACCTACTTTCATTTTAAGCACAACTATGTAATTGGCTCAGTTTCTACTCTTATCTTGTAGACACAAGTGATGGAATACTGTTTTGCCCTATTTTACTGCAAATCAGATTATCTTGAGATTGCATCTTTGCTTCGAATTAACAAAGCAGTAATTAATCTGCATTCCTGCATTCGATGGTTTTGGGAATGTTGTTCGTAGTATATTTAATGGTACAGAGCCTTTGTATACTCGATTATATTTGTTATCTCATGTCTAGATATCGAGAAAGAAGTTAAGGCGAGAAAGACGAACGAAAAGGCCCTTTCCCAGAGTACCTAACATTCACCATTCCTAGAAAATGCTTTTCTTTTTTACATATGAGCAAGTGCATAATATTTTAGTGGCTCATTAATTAAGGTACGTTAAGAGTATGCTTATTAAAATTTTAAAAGTTTTCTTTCCTCATAGTTTTTTTTGAAATTAAAACTGCATAGTTAAAGAGATTTCTTTCACACCCATTCCAGCGTAGTTTAAAAAAAACATTTCGTCTATGTGCTGATATTTCCTTCCTGTTCCCTTAATTTCAATTCTATTTTGAGAATCTTTGATTGCGTCCCCATGATCTGCGTCTGAACTAATTATGTTCTTAAAATAGTCCTGGGAAGAGTCTGTTTTTTTTCACAAAAGAATCTCTTTTAAGTTTTCTCAAAGTGTTGCTATCGAGACGTGAGGGATTTTCAGTGGAGTTGAAATACCTATTTATTTTTTAACCATTTGAGTTGAATTTCTTCTCAATACCCTTGCTATATCTGTGGAATAACATTGTAAAATTCTTGGATATTAGGTTTTTAATCTAGATTTCATTATAATGTTGACCCTGGTCTACGATGAAATTGGTTTTCTTTTACAATAGCGAACATCTTCCAAAATTACATCAAGCCCGAACAAGTCTCGATATTTTCCATCATTTATTGTAGTCATTCCCTCCGACCAAAAATATCATATCCTTTCCAATTACGTCCTACATAATACGTAATTTATATTATGTGCCCCAAAAACCGCCCTATCCTTAACAATTATATGGATACCGCTGCACCCAAATCAGATATGATTTAACTGCATATAGTCACGCTTGTGTCGATGTCCTGTTAATGTCATAATACAATTTTACTCCAGGAAGGTTCCGGACGTATTCCCTTTAAAGTTTCATGCCATGAAAATGATAGCTGGAAAGAGTACAAAGTTACCCAGAATAGCGCAAAGGCGTTGGTAAAGGTGAAATGAGTGTCAAACAAAATAAGTACCAAGAGAACCTGTCGGGATGTACCCAATTAAAAGTTATCTTAACGATATCGAATCGGTCGTAGAAAAGATGAATGTGAACAGATCTAGGTCAGAGAGGAGTTTGACAAAAATTTGACCTCGTTTTGCTTTTGTCTACCTTTTGTAATATGTGATACTGGCTGGTGATGTTCATGTTGAGTGTTTATGCCAACACTGCAAATATAAATGCGCAATTTATGGCAGAATTGCATTGCATACTTATTGCAGCGCAATTATATGTAGCACTGCTAAATAACTACTCATAAAGCAGAGCTTGAGCTTTGAACATATTGCTATTAATGTAAACTTGCTCATAATAGTTCTAGTAGTAGATAGAATTCCGGCCATGCGAACAGTCTCAGCGGACTCCAGCCTTCGACGCAAGAGATATTAAAGTGCACAAGTGGTGCGGAGCCAAGTGTGTACTTTCTCTTTCCTTTTTCATATTCCGATAGGATGGCAATCCGGAAAGATCGCAAAGAGATCCGGCGCAGGATTAGTCTTAGAGGCATGAGGCACGACTAGGCCAGAGACAGTCAAAATGCCACTTCGCTCATATAGTCAACATGCCCGTCAGAGCACCGAGCCTGATATCAGCGTAACCGAAGTTTTCTATGTTCTGTCTATTAGGGGAGTAAAATCGTTCCCGCCTTTCTCTTTAATTGGTAGGGGAATTAATTTGGTGTTTGGACATGTATGTATGGTGTAGTATTAAAATGAAATATGTGGTGGAACCTGTCGGCTTTGTTTATGAATGGCAGGTGCGCTCATGCGTTACCAAAATTATATGTATTTATCGTTTGAAGGGCTGTACTGTACCTTGGGTTTTTTTGGCGTATGCGGAAAATATATTTTTGTTACAATTCTTTCTTTAAAAGAAATATTTGTTAGGTACATTTTTGTCTATTATCAATCGCCGTAAATACTCAATTATTTAAATCTTGTCACGGAGATTTGTGCGATGTTTTTGGATGGAGTAAGTACTTTGTAACTTCCACAAAGAATTATCACTTTAAAATTGATTGATTATCACATTATTTCCTTATCTGACTTCATCGTAACTAAAATCTCATCTCCTGTCTATTCTTATTCTAACCACGTGCTATATAGTTCAACAAACTCTAGCGGTTCAATTGTACGCGTGTTTTAAAGTAAACAGTTGTACGCGCACCTCGTCTTGTATCGTTCTGTCAGCGTAATACGTTTTTATAACGTATCTGTTTAGTTTTACATGGTTGACTATAGGGCTGGCAGGTGGCTATTAAATGTGTTTTTTGTTTGGCCAAATGAGAGATTCGTTGGTACGGAAAATTTGAAGCTACAAGCGGTTAGTTTTTGCGTATTTAGCGTCAAATAGGCCAACCCAGATGTCAAGTGTGTAAAGACGTATAAGCGACATTTGTTAATGCGTGTCGGTAACAACCGCTGCCGCTGCCGCTGCAATTACCTAGAGGCAATACCATCGTCGAAGGCGGGTGTCGTCCACGTGTAGTATATACATACTAAGGTGATGATCAGAGTTAACAGAGTGCTAGTCGCCAATATCAGAACTATTGCCGCCAGTCTATTTAACGATTGAATCAAACATTTAAACTGAAGGTGAAAACTAATATTAATATCACCAAATAATCATAAAGTGATTTGAGACCCCACAAATAGGTAGTTAGAGAATTTGTAAAGGCATCTTCTTTCCATTTAGATTACTTATTAGAAAACTGTGAAAGAAAAACTCTTTATTTAAAACACTGAAAATAACGCCTGTAAAATTGAGTTTGTCAGATGACCCTGAGAACAGTTCATATTCAAGAACCGTATAGAGACTCAATGATGTAGATATAGCAGATAATCAAATAGAAGCATTCAATTGCCCTGGCCAAATTAAAATATTATAAATCAACACACCTCCAAAAATGGAATTCGAATAGTTAAGACGAATTCCCGAGACTTTAATATTGATATAGTAAGCTTAGCTCATGTCGTATAATGTTTAGTGAGTGATCCGACTTGCCCGTTTTATAAGACATCTGCCAAACGTACATTATATCTAATTGTCATATCTCTGGTTCTTGCGAAGTTTATTGATACAAAAGATTTTGAGACTTATGGGTAAAAGTTTTTCGCTGTCGGACAGATCGATTCGTTTTATCGATTTCAAGTCCTTTGTCAATTTTTGTCTTTTGTTATTCTTTTTGCAATATCCTGGAGATCATTTTTCGCCCGTTTATAACATCAACGTAATTATTGGTTCTCATGGTTCCACTTTTCTTACCTGATATGGGGAACGAACCAAAAAACAAATCTGTTATATTCCAACAGTTATCTGCCCACTATATAGGCAGTATGTAACTACGGTTAATAGTTATTTAGTAGTTCAATTACCCAGGAACCTTCCTAACGCAAACCTCAAATATACCAGCCCATTAGGCAGTCACAATTACGTTAACGTTAACATCTTGGGCATACACCTCAACTACTGTTTACAGAACAGCGGTTACACAATTTTACGTTTGCAGACTTTTAAGTTTACGTTACGACCAAACAGTTTATATTGGTGCGGTTCTCGTATCGTTCAAATGGTTTTATTTCGGGATATTTAGATTTTATGAAATTATGACTAGCTCGTCTTGCGGCTGTGATGTGAATTTTAGCTGTGGTTGCGGAATATATAAACTTTGGTTTATTTCAAGAGTAGTGGCAAATAACTTATATATGCTTTTATAAACATATAAATCATGTGTTAATAAAATTATTATTCACTGGCAGCCATTGTTAGGCAGTGGTGTAGTAGACATGGCCCCAATGAAACACAAACCGTGAAAACGGTTTTGCGGGGCATAGCATTTATCCCATGTATTGTACACGTAGAGATTAAGAAAATAAATAATAAATAAATAATAATAAATAAATATAAATAAATATACGGACAAATCACACAGATTGAGCTAGCCCCAAAGTAAGTTCGAGACTTGTGTTATGGGTTACTAACTCAACGATACTATATTTAAAATAGATACAACATCCAAGACCCAGGAAAAGATCGTTTTCCATCATGACCTGGCCGGGGATTGAACCCGGGGCCTACACGTCGCAGGCAGGCGTGTTGACCGCTGCGCCACGGAGGACGACAATACAAATAATAATTTATTGGTCGGAGCTCAGTGTCTTCCATCTTCTTCAGCCTATAGACTTCCACTGCTGGACAAAGGCCTCCCCTAAGGCTTTCCACGAAGACCGGTCTTGTGATACCCGTATCCATCGGCTTCCCGCGACCTCCACCAGTTCATCGGTCCACCTTGTTGCGGGCCTCCTTACCCTTCTGTCTTCTGTTTGTCTTGCGCTACGGTGCTGCCACTTCAGCTCAATGTCAGTCAATGCATTGTATTTTGTGCAATCATCGTTCCTCTGACCATCACAATAGCGGAGGAAAACTTTTTAGAGAAACAAGAATTTAAAAAGAAACCCTGGGGCTCGAAGACATTACTTGCGAGCACGGTTAATGGATTACTGCCAACCAATTTTCTCTCGCTGAGTCGAGGCTGAATCCCAAAAGCCGAAAGATTACACCCTGATAATGTAACCATCGTGTATACTGCTGAACGAATGTGATGATCGAACCTAAGCGGGCAGATTTTATAATATAAAATTCTCGAAATTCCTCGCTATTGTCATTCGAACCATTTTATGGGAACAGATCAAGCTGATACCCAGCTCAATATAGGTCACCACCTGTTCTTCCGTGTGTCGTAAGCTGTAATAAACCAGAGATAATATCTTAACGGCAGACGGCAATATAATGTTATATTGCATCATTAATATAGGCTGTCGACTGTTGTGCTTATGGTGGTAATATTCCCTTAGACTTTAGATATATTCTACCAAAGATATGGATAAATAAATACAGTTCTTTATTGTGTTGTGTGATACCATATCATACTAATTGTAGAAATGATGGTATATTTATAAGTGAGAGGATTTTTTTTTATAAAACGTTGTCCCATACTAGGAATTTCTCCTGTATCCTGGGTGCGATTACAAACATATAAACTCACGTACGCAAACATTCGAAATCCAAATTAATGTAATGTAATCTATAACGTGGGGCTAATAAATAAGGGTTGGTACATGTAGCATGGTCCTATCTTACTACATCAGCCCAAGTAAGAAGCTATACAAAGTTCAATTGTAATTTTGATAAAATTCTGCCCAAGGTGTACTTTTAGTAGAAGAATATATTTTTACCGATGAAATTACTGGCACTGCTCACGGAAAACACTTTGACCTATCGGTAGACTCGGTTGATACACGCTGAAATGAAAATAAGGATGTCACTAGCATAACTTTAGCATCAAATTGACGTCTAAATCCATTCGCGAAAAGCTTTGCCCTCACATCAATGCCTTGTTAAGGAGCACCGTTTGAGCCAACGCTGGCTACGTTGATTTCCCTAACAAGGTACGGACGGGTCGTTGACTTTTATAGCATCACTTACACGGTACGGTAGCGATGCGATGCGCGATTTTCATAGCAACTAGGTCAGGCCATATGGCGAGGTAAACAAATCATCGTTATGGTCACTTGTTGCTTTGTATTGTAAGTAGATAAGCAGTTTTATCTTTAATGTGCATTTCATTTGTTTGGTGCAGTGTTTTTAGATTCCCATAGATTTGTGATGAAATTTTCCCAAAGTAATTTTCTTTAGAAAGGTCTTTGAGCTTTCTGAAATTATGCTTGTTAAAAGTTTTTTTCGCTGGCTGCTGGTGGATTAAGTCTCAGCATGACATATTTCATTTTACATTACATATTCCAGAGACTTGTGTATAATATGTAGTTAGCATAATTCAAGGTTTATTCCTGGCCTACATAAACTCCAGCAACCTTCGAAGAACGAAAGTGACATCGTGTGTTGTGCCACTATCGTATCGTTGAGTGTAATGACTGTTGCGTGACATCTTAATATTATGATGGTTGAACGAATTTTAGCTCCCAATTGTGACCCGAGGCTCTCAAAAACGGGATACACAAGGGATGCTCCCGCCCTTTTAGATGTCTCCTTCTTTGTCCTTGACAACTACTTTATGTGACACTAGCATTTGTACTTAAGTTTAAAAAAAAAGGATGTTGTAAATGTTTGAAGTGCGATCGTGTCGTCCTCGTCTCGAAAGGTTTTATTACTCGGGATATTACGGCTACTAAGTTTGATATCTTTCTAGGCTCAGTAGTGAAGGTTTTGACTATGATAAAGTTAGATACTTTGATGCTGTCATTACTATTGCTTAATCACCACACATGTTTGTGTCATATACACAGGTAGATTATGACGTTAAGGGTAGTGAAGCAGTTGTTATCATGTTTATTCGCACCATCATCATTGGGTACTTATACCAGTTCCACTCACTATTGAACCTTTTAATTGGCTTCATGGTTTGCACGAGTCACATACCTTTCTTCACCATGATCTTCTTTAGGTTTCACACGCTAGCTGTTGTATGCACCGCACAGATCCAACATAAAATGAGGTTGGCAAAAAGTGACCCCATTAAAGTATGCAAATTTTTTCGCAAGATTTACTTCGTCATCTTCCTATCGTAGCGTCATCGTACCGTACTTTATAAACCCAGCATGTGACACAGACATTAATGCGCTTCAAGTAGGTACCAACGGACAGTTCGGGTCGCGGCGAGTGGGTTACGGGATATTGAAGGGTACGCACACCCTCGGTTTGAGAGGGTTAATTGTTCAGATTAAAAATAGAATTTTATTCCGCGGTTTTTGTCGGCTGCCGCTTTGGGAATATTTTTTGTGTTGAGGGTTTTTTGTTTGAAGTAATTAAAGTCTATAACGTAATTTGGGCTATGGGACGTTTCCCAGTTAGTCTTGGAAGACTGGCGACGGTTGAGTCAAATCAATTTAATTCAATGCATTCAGTGATTGCTTTTCCCAAAATGCGCTCCATGCTTTTGTATATATACTTCACTACTACATATCGACGCTTGACAGGCAATCATATCTAAGCGACGAAAATTCGTAAATTGAGTTATATACACCAAACGACACAGAAAAATCTGGCGGTTCGAATGGTGTATGTAACTCAATTTTCGAATTTTTGTCGCTTAGTTATGATTGCCTTTCAAGCGTTGATTTGCTTCTTTCTTAAGCTATATTACACTTTGCAAAAGCGTTGACGACAGTTTCTGGCAAGGAGGCGCAGGTTCGATGCAAATGCATGAACATAAATATTTGCACTTGTCTGGTCGTGCTTCTGAAAGCACGTTAGGCCGTTGGTTCCGGTTGCCATACGAACATTTAATGGCAGTCGTTACTGGTTGTTAGAGCCCTCAAAAGTTCAACAATTGGTCTAACTGCAATGCTTCGATATCCTCTTCGGGTTGTGAAGGTTAGACGACAGTCGCTTCATGGATATCGTAGGTTAGCCAAAATCAGCAGTTAGAATGTTAAAAGCGGACCCCAGACTGCAAAAGCAGAAAAAGCTTCTGATACGACTGGGTTTAACGCGTAGATGATGATGACACTTTGCAAAAACGTTGATGACCGCTGCTACAAGCAAGTCTTTTGCAAAAGTTTCTGTAAAATAAACTTTTACACATGCTTCGAATGATCAATCAAACGAGAACCCTTACGGTTGATCGGGATACGCCTAATTACGTCACAAATCCTAAGGCAACATCGATTAAGGATTAAACAAACGTTATAAACAGTTTTATGAGCGGTTTCGATGCTAGGTTAGAGTGGAATGAGTATTGAAGGTTTACCTTTAAGCTTATTACATTTATTGATTTTCGGGAATCGAGAATGTTATATTGAAATTGAAATGTATAATAATATTTCGCTGGGTGGATGGTTCACTCACTGATGGATATGAATTTGTTTATTTAAACGTACTATACCCATGTATACTATGTGAGCACTGGTGGTCCGCGACATGTAGGTTTTTTTTTTTTTAAATAATTATAAACTAGTGCTTGACTGCAATGCCGCCTGATGGTAAGCAGTGATGCAATCGTTGATGGTAATGCGCACTAGTTTATTAAGCCTATTCACTTAAAAAAACTAAGGAATAGGATGGATGACGGCAGTTGAGCGAAGTGATGCAATGTTATTCTGCGCAAGCCGCAGAGGGCGATGGCCGTCAGGGTCGTCCGCGGGTATCGCACGATTTCCTACGAGGCGGCTTGCGTCCTGGCCGGATCCCCGCCCTGGGACCTAGAGGCGAAAGTACTCGCGTCATTATACCGATGGCGCGAGGAAGAGCGGACACGGGGCTCCAGTCCGGCGCAGCGGCAGATCGAGCTGCGCCGAGAGAAGCTCCGTCAGGTCCTGGTGGCGGACTGGCGGCAGAGGCTTATGCGCCCTACCGCCGGCCTCGCTACCGTCGAGGCGATCCGGCCAGTACTCGACGACTGGCTCGGGAGAAGGCACGGCTCCCTGTCGTTCAGGGTGACGCAGGTGCTGTCGGGGCACGGCTGCTTCGGCAAGTACCTGTGTCGCCTAGGCAGGGAGCCGGACGCTCGGTGCCACCACTGCGTCCAATGCGGGGAGGATACGGCGCAGCACACTCTCTCCGAGTGTATAGCTTGGGAGGAGCAGCGCCGTGTCCCCACAAATGAAGTAGGAGGCGACCTGACGCTGCCGGCAGTAGTGCGGAGGATGGCCGGCAGCGCAGAGTCGTGGGACGCGGTGGTGTCCTTCTGCGAGGACGTGATGTCGCAGAAGGAAGCTGCGGAACGGGAAAGGGAGATCTCAACTCCCTTCCCGGGCCGCAGAAGACGCACCGGGCGCCGAAGAACGCCCTCTTCCGGCCCCCATGAATGGGTCCAGGGGCGAGGGACATGGGGAAGTCCCCGCCTCCTATTCGATGGACCCCGCGGCGGTGGCGCGCGCGAGTGTCAGCGTGCGCCTCTGAGGCGATGCACCGGGTAGCTTAACACCCCACTACCCCGTGCCGGAGACGAGGCCCGGACAGATCGGGCCAGGACGAGAGTGTGAGGCTGCGGAAGAATTTAGACTCCCGCGGCCCCACGCGCGCTCGTGATAGAAGAGACACCGGGGTGGTTTTAGTCAGTAAAAGTCTGACAGACCCCGTCGCCCACCCTAGGGCGGCGGACATCCTATGAGGATTTCCACCCCGAAAAAAAAAAAATGGTGATGCAATGTTAAACCCAAGACCAACACGACCAAACGAAACTGCGCTAGAGGGAGATTGATCTGGAGACTCTCCACGACCAAACTCCCGACACAACAACATTTGGCGCATCGTACCCGCCACACATCGCAACACAACTGATCAGACCCGTCCTCTGTACGGCTTCACCAGACATCATGCCGGCCGGAACATGACGAATCGTTTGGCGGTAAGACTTTGTCTGGTGGGTGGTAACTTCTGCCGGCAGCCGATGTTATGGCCTACCAACGAGAAAAGGTAGGTAAGTTAACAAACATTGTATAAGTTGTTCTTTTTGCAAGTTCTCCAAAGTGACGGGATATCCTTTTTTCCACAGGGTAGCCAGTGAACATACAAGTTTGCCGTAAACATCTATAGGACATGTGGCGACATCTAGAGGATGTCAAAGCAGTTTTAATAACTATCCGGCGATTACACTACTTACATTATGCGTTTATTTTTGCAAAAATGTCAACCGTCAAATCAACCGTTTTATCGTCCCACTGCTGGGCTATCCTATCCAATCATTATAGGCGAACATTCTTGTTTGATTATAAACATACCTACTTCTTCTTCTTCATCAGCCTACCACTGCAAGGGCACTGGCCTCCATCAATAACATGAGGGTAAATGCCATACTCACCACGCTTGGCAGTTGGGTTGGTGAGGGTTTTGGTATAAATTGCAGAGTTTTCCTTTTCTGTGTGCTGGTAACTTTGCACAGAATTGACCTTAGTCGCCTTCTACGACATCTCGGTAAGAGTGAGGGTGGCCTATTCTACTCTGCCGGAGTACCACACGACTAACACATACCTACTTAATGTCAATTAAAGGCACTGGCCTAGCATTATTCAACTTATAGTAGACAAAGATCTACTATGTTCATGCTAGGCTAGTGCTTGACACACTTTACTTCGCCATATCAATCGAATATTTGTCGTATATCATGTCAGTTTGTAATAGCGCCTGTTCGGTTCTTTACACAACGCTATTGACGACTTTCCGCTATCGATACCCTCTTTAAACCGGGGTTACACTTACGGTCAACAGATAACCCAAAAAATGGATAACTTTACATTGAGTCTTGTTGATATTTCTCACGGGTCGTTTGACATATGCCTTGCTTGATTTCAAGCTGCCAGTCACTTAAAATAGGCCTCTCTGTTGGTATTTACATAATTTATCCATCGGGTGTCAAAGAACATGTCAATGAATCAAGTGCGTATGAAGCCTACAAAAGCACCTCATACTGCTCTGTAAAAAAATACGAAATTAATAGGTATTGTTTTCTGTATTCTTTTTTTATTTTATTTATTAAGGGACAATAAACAACAACACCGTTCAAATTCAACATTTTTATTAGAATTTGCAAAAAGAAAGTAAGTAGAAATTAAAAAGAAAATGAATTCATATTCTTATTAATCATAAATTTCGCGATTTATTTTTCAACTTTCAACACATTTTATTTTCCTAAGGTCATTGTTTCCTTTTCATTAATAAAGCATTTCATCAAGCAGTAAAAAAAAAATTACGTGCTAAAATTATATGAATGGACAGCGTATTTTTTTTATGAATTCATAATGGAGCATATACATCTAACGCGATAACGGTACGGTAGTTTTATATTATTATCCGTTCGTTTGCCTCCGTTTGAAGACAATAAACAATAAGCTTAGTATCGTTCCGTGATCCGTGTTTGAACCGTAGCTGTATTTAAACTAAAACAATATTACTATTGCGGTATTTGAAAAAATGTGGTGATTTTTCGCTTTAACTATCGAAGACACTTGTTGATGTAAGTAGCAGTGGCGAAGAGTCCATACAAGCCGATTCCCACCGGGTTACCTTTCAAAAATCAGTTCCATATTCATACAAAAGTATTTACATTCTATTTCATTAACAAAGTATTATTAATCAAATGCCTGCGCGATTTACAATAGCAATAGTAATTCTTAGCAATACCCTAAGTATCACATTTCATTTTATAGTCGTAAATTAATCAGCGCTTAAATTTTTCGTACCTAAATTACATTAAAGGTAACTCGACGAATTACAGCTTATCTCGGCCAACGTTTTACTATGAGGCGAAAAGAGACAGAGCGTGTCAGACATCTCTTTCTAATGATCGCTAACCGTCCGTAATTTTTGAGAAAAGATAGGCTACTGCCGACCGGCTTGCAGTTCTCTCCTCTCCTCTATTAGAATGAGACAAAGAAACGTTATAATGAAATCCTTCGCAAGTCATATTCTTTTTATTTTGGCATATTTTCGTGTTCCATTTCGTTTGGTTGAAAATAAATTATTGTTAGTATCTGACATGTGTTCGTTTTTCGTGTTTTTCGTTTGTTATATTTTAATATTTGTGGTATTTAAACTGTGACTGATTCTGTAACGTAATTTAATCGCAGATTTGGTTAAATACTGTGTATTTTGTTTGTTATTATGGCTTTAATTCATATAGAGTGCTGCTCTATGTGACTACCTGCTGAATGAACTTAAAGTCTTACGTCAGCGTCGTTAAATAAATTGGACACCTATGAGCTTTTTTTACAGCTCCAGAATACGTCTTTGAAAGACGCATTTTCTCAAGTTTCGACTCTTTGCAGTTTAATTCTGACCCTCCCCATTTCAGTAGCTTCAGCTGAGCGGTCATTTTCTGCTTTAAAACGCATTCACACATATGTGCGAAACTGCCAAAAAGAGCAGAGATTGTCCGATTTGGCTATCATGTCAATTAAAAAAAATTTGCTTAATAAAATGAAAAGTAATCCGAATTTTTATAACATTATTTTAGCTCATTTTGTTAAAAAAAAACAGACGCATTGCATTACAATATAAATAACGTTGTGATTGTGTATAATTTGCTTTATTTTTGCTTAATATTTTTGTTGGTTTTGGATCGGTGTTTGTGTGGTTCGGTTTTTAACACTATTATTTTTGTAATTTTTTATTTTATTTTTTCTTGACTCTTATTCCCTAACAATAGGTACTTAACTTAGTACTTACTAACAAGCATGCATGTGTGGTATGGAGATGCACGTCGAAAAAGGCTTTTTTTTTCTTTTGCTGCCGCTTTTATCATACTTGAAAGACACTGTTATCAAATCATCAGTCCTTTTTTGTATGGTGAAGGTGGGGCTTTTAATACTATTCTTATCTGAAGACCTCCTCCAAGATATCCTGCAATAGGTAAGTGTTTAAGTGTTTATTTTTTTGGACCGGCTTCCCTTTGTCAAAATTTCACCCTTCGCCACTGGTAAGTAGTTATAGTTTTATGAATAAATTAATTAAAATTTAAAATAATACCGTATCTAAAACTCATAATAAAATAAATTAAAAATATGTTTTAAACAAATCGTTATTATAATACGTTTAGATATTCGTTTGAGTATACACGCGAATACATCCGGCTTGGTAGCAGAATTAAACCTAATGAATATACATATATGTTACCTATCTACGCTACATTTCAAAACAGTATGGACCACAATTAATTATTAATTAGCGCAAACATTTTAGTAGACCAAAAGCCTAACAGAGACAATCCGCCAGCAAATTACTTCGACAGATCTGAAGACTTTGCAGTCATCGGTTCGTGCCTGTGTGTGAATTTTAAATAATGTAGTACTGTTAATCATATATGTAGATGCTAATGTAGCTAGCTAATTAAACAAGCATTAAATTTAGCTACGGATAACTAATGATTTGTTATTATTGAAATTCTTACCATGTTTGAAACTGTTAATTATAAGAAAGAAACATATGCATTAAACATGTTTTGTTTTTTTGTAAAATATTATTATGACAATTCTCAATTAACTTCTAACTACGAAAAACTCAAATCTGCTACCGTATTTTTCTTACTGTAAATCTTTCATTCCGTACTGAAAAAGCAAAAGGCAAAAACAAATAGTTTACTAGAACAAAAGGTTTGCAGATGCAATCCACGGTCCTGGATCAACAAACCCATAGGCTGTAACCGTCGCCGGTTCGTACAGGCTCTATTTTCAGTATAAAAGCGCCATTATGTACACTTAAAACGTGTAAAGGTTATAACAAAGAAATTCATTAAGTATGTACAAAAAGTAATAACGAATCATGTAGTTCGTAGAATTAGCAATTCAATCCCCGATACCAAGTGAATTGTTTTATTATACAGTATGTTAACTAACAGAGGGCGTTCCCGTTAAACCGAAATAGTATAGCATACATACATGCTAAAAAAAATATTTCCATTCGAAAACAAAATGTTTTAAAATTTTTTCCAATATGAAAATATTCAATAAAAATTTTAAATTGACATGTAAAAGAAACACACTGTACACGCGAACATGAAAGACGGCAACGTCGCAATTTATTTATACATGACGACTACTATTTTGATTTAAAACAGGAGGTTTCAAATTTATTTCCAATTAGAATTTTTTTTATTCGGATTTTTTATGCTTATTTTTCTATGCTGATATTTTTATTTTAATCTATTAATGATATATATTAACGAGTTTAAGGGAACGCCCTCTGTTATTTAACATACTGTATTTGGCTTGTTTAGATTAAGATACATGGTTTTCCGGGCTTAAATTTTGTAGTTAATTTGTGGGTTTGTTGTTAAGGTCCGCGAAGGGCTCGTGGCTTCGATCGAAGGTTACACTGCATTTGCCAAGGTCAGGTTTTTAATTGGTGACCATTTATGATATACTAGCGGCAGCCAGCGACTGCGTTCGCGTGGAGTTAGTTCTGCTCCGCTCCTATTGGTCACAGCGTGATGTTATATAGCCTTAAGCCTTCCTGAATTAATGGGCTATCTAACTCAAAAAGAATTTTTCAAATCGGTCCCTAGTTCCTGAGATTAGCGCGTTCAAAGAAACTCTTAAGTTTTATATATTAAAAGGTATAGATAGAGACAGCTCCGTGTCTTGGAAAGCTCGTTAAGCTGTTGACCTTGGCTGTCTTTCCTGGATCATTCTGGTCAGAAGTCCGAAGTCTGATAACCGGTCTAACCAGGGGTGTTGTGTTATCCAGTAATTGGGTTGTGGCGGCGTCGCTTGGATTGGACTAGAAGCCAGGCACAATATAATTGGGTAAAGACTAGACAGATTGATTGGCAAGGTGCGTGGTACTATAAGGTCATGTCATAGAAGATTGACATATATCTATAACTAGCGGCCGCCAGCGACTTCGTTCGCGTAGAGTCAGTTATGCTCCGCTCCTATTGGTCGCAGCGTGATGTTATATGGCCTAAAGCCTTCCTGGATTAATGGGCTATCCAACACAAAACGAATTTTTCAAATAGGAGTTTCTGAGATTAGCGCGCACAAACAAACAAACAAACTCTTCAGCTTTATACATATATTAGTATAGATGGCGCCGATTCTGTTGTTCACAAACTAAACTAATTTTAAGTTAGTGCAACTTTTTCTTTCCATTTCGTTTAAACTGATAGAAGATAACATTTTAGTTTAATCCTGTCAATTTTTTTTTTTTTTTTTTTTTTATAAGTTATAAACAAGCGCTTGACCGCAATCCCGCCTGATGGTAAGCAGTGATGCGATCATTGATGGTAAAGCGCGCTAGTTTATTAAGAACCTATTCACTCTAGCCTTGAAGACACTCAAATTGTAATGTGACGGAAACACCGTCGCTGGCAAATTGTTCCAGTCCCTCGATGTACGCGGTATAAAAGAGGAAGCGAAACGCTTCGTCCGGGTCGCAGTGGTATCAACAACGTAAGGGTGGAAACTCGCCGTACGACGGGTCGTCCGATGGTGGAACGGTGATGGGGGAATTAAATCATGCAATTCCCTTGCACACTCACCAGAATGCAACCTATAGAAGACCGAAAGGCTGGCTACTCTACGCCTGTGCTCCAGGCTTTGGAGACCGTTTCGAGTTAAGTCTGGGTCGCCAATCAGCCTCTTCGCACGCTTCTCCACTGAATCCAAAGTATCCAGGTGACATTTCGCAGCACCAGCCCAAATGTGGCTGCAGTACTCCACACACGAGCGGACCTGTGCTTTGTACAACATTAGAAGCTGCCCCGGTGTGAAGTACCGCTGGAATTAAGATCCTCCATAGACGATTTAGACGCGATTATAAACATGGCGACTAAAATACGCCAGTTTACGTCAGGAGCGCACTAATTTGACAGGTCTAAACTGACATTTTATCTTCTGTCCTTTTCTCAAGGAAATGGAAAAAAAATATGCACATGACTTAAAATTAATTTAGTTTGTCAAGAACAGAATCGGCGCCATTGACCTCTGTTAAATCATAATGACGCCATTTTGGTAGTAAATTACGAAACTTGTCAATATCGATCATTATGAGATCACTGATCTGTCATTACTGAATAGCAGAGTAGAGCCCTTGGTATACTTATAGTGATTGTAAACTTACTTATATTCGCTTTGTAGTTTCTGGCATCCTTAGTAAAGACTGAAAATAGAAAGAAAAAGATGAACTGAACTTAAATTTAAATTAGTTTGTGAACAAGAGAACCAGGGCCATTGTATTGTATTGACCGTTTTTTGATGTTTTCAATCCAACTTTAAAGTGCATTTACAAATGACACTAAATGGACATCTGTCAAATGTGATGGGTGTCATTTGAACATGCATTTTTTTTTTATAATAACTATCTTCTTTGGGTCTTTTGACGGGAAGTCTAAGGTGAATGTCACGCTCATTTTTCATTGGACTTTTAAATTATTTATAGTGTCGTTTACTAAATAAAAGCGCGTGATTTATGTAGTAAAAAGTGCATTCATTGAATAATTCATAAAGAACATTGAAATGTCGCAGCATAGTGACCACATCATGGCTTTACATCAAATCTCCTAGCAGTCGGCACACGCGGCCGTTTTTTCAACTGTCATTGGCGATATTCGCCATTATTGTGAAATAATTTTATTAAAGAATTTCTATAATATGTTCAACGTGTTATTGGCAAAATTGTGGTATCTTACCACAGAGGCCATTTAAGAGTTGAAGTAGTTGAACTATCTTCTTCCTTTGGAATTTCTTTTCGTCATACGATCCGCATGCCTGAAGGACAAAAGCGCTCACGAATCCACATTATTCCTCTTTGTTTCCAGAGCGATACGCAAAAGATTTATAACCCTTTATAATCATTCTGGCCTACATAAATGATATCCCTAATTTTTTGGTTCATATTCCCTCGATATAATAGACTGTGAAATAGGCTTACATTAGGTAGGATATTTAAATTGAAATACGGAGAGAAACCGCTTTGTTTCCAGTTGATACGCAAAAGTAGATCTATATAGCCCAGTTATAATCATTCTGACCTATATAAATTGTATCCCTAATGTTTTAGTTTATATACCCTCGATAATTGAAATACGGAGAGAAACCGCGAACAAGCACTCCCAAATAATGAAGAGGTTAGAATTACAGGGGGGCTTCACTTAGCGCTATAGACTTAACACAAGCTCACCGGCCGGTGGCACTTTTGGACTTCGGTTGCTTGATGTTGTTCACGAACCAGTGTTACGGAGAGAGAACAAAAGTATACTGACAGTTAAATGGAAAAAATGCCAAGTGCTTGACTGCAATCCCGCCTGATGGTAAGCAGTGATGCAATCGTTGACGGTAAAGCGCACTAGTTTATTCAGCCTATTCACTTAAATAAACTTAGAAATAGGAAATATGACGGCAGTTGAGCGAGGTGATGCAATGTTAAACCCAAGACCAACACGACCAACGATGCTGCGCCAGAGGGAGATTGATCTGGAGACTCTCCACGACCAAACTCCCGACACAACATTTGGCGCATCGTACCCGGCACACATCGCAGCACAACTGTTCAGACCCGTCCTCCGTACGGTTTCACCAGACATCATCACGACAAATCGCTTGGTGGCAAGACCTTGTCTGGTGGGTGGTAACCTATGCCGGCAGCCGATGTTATGGCCTATCACCGAGGCTATATGCTTATATGCTGGCTTATTGATGCATTTAATTGGGTTGTATCCTAAAAAATAATTTAATGTCCATCAGATAGATTTATAAAAAATATTGAACACGTATTTTTTATTTTTTCTTTCATTCAAATACTTAGGAAGATATATTGATTTGAAATGTCGCATGACGTCACGCCGTGTCACAAAATATACCACGGCATCACGTAATTAGCCCCCACTCCGTAACTTTAATATTCTATATCTCTGTAGTTTTTGGTAATTTCGACAAAATAAAAAATACGGGTCTTAAATTTTTTTATTATCTATAAGACGGACTAATTATTTTTTTGATTTTCATACCTAGGATACATCCCTATTGTTATGTGCATTAAAGCCTAAGTTAAGAAATTTTTTTTATAAGTTATAAACAAGCGCTTGACCGCAATCCCGCCTGATGGTAAGCAGTGATGCGATCATTGATGGTAAAGCGCGCTAGTTTATTAAGAACCTATTCACTCTAGCCTTGAAGACACTCAAATTGTAATGTGACGGAAACACCGTCGCTGGCAAATTGTTCCAGTCCCTCGATGTACGCGGTATAAAAGAGGAAGCGAAACGCTTCGTCCGGGTCGCAGTGGTATCAACAACGTAAGGGTGGAAACTCGCCGTACGACGGGTCGTCCGATGGTGGAACGGTGATGGGGGAATTAAATCATGCAATTCCCTTGCACACTCACCAGAATGCAACCTATAGAAGACCGAAAGGCTGGCTACTCTACGCCTGTGCTCCAGGCTTTGGAGACCGTTTCGAGTTAAGTCTGGGTCGCCAATCAGCCTCTTCGCACGCCTCTCCACTGAATCCAAAGTATCCAGGTGACATTTCGCAGCACCAGCCCAAATGTGGCTGCAGTACTCCACACACGAGCGGACCTGTGCTTTGTACAACATTAGAAGCTGCCCCGGTGTGAAGTACCGCCGGACCTTTGCGATAACGCCAAGTTTTCTAGCAGCCACCCTGGCCTTGGACTCAATGAACCGCCCAAAGTTAAGGTTCGAGGAAATCTCTACTCCCAAAAGCTGAAGGCGGTTGGTGCACTCCAAGGATACATTCTGAAAAGTAGGTGCCAAGGTGAACGGGCTCCTTTTGGCGGTGAAAAGACACGCCTGTGTTTTGGCGGCATTGAATGCTACAAGATTGGCTTTGCCCCATTCGGAGACTGCCTGTAGTGCAGCACTCGTACGCTCTACCATAGCCTCTCTTTCGGACCAGATTGCTTCCTTACTAGCCCGAGCTTCCGGCAGATATCTCTCCACAACTGTGCTGTCATCTGCATACCCATAGATACCGGGCATCAGCAGATCATTAATATGCAGCAGGAACAGTGTTGCAGAGAGAACAGACCCCTGAGGAACACCGGCATTGGTCGACATGGGCTCCGATGAGCATCCGTCGACAACAACTCGGAGGGACCGTTCAGTCAGGAAGTCTTTAACCCAGCCAGTCAGGCCAGCGGAAACGCCGTACGCTGGAAGCTTACTCAAAAGGCCAGCGTGCCATACCCGGTCGAAGGCCTTCGAGACATCAAGGGAGACGGCAATCGCTTCCCCATTTTTCTCGAGGGCCTCGCCCCACAAGTGAGTGGCATACACTAGTAGGTCCCCAGTTGACCGATTGCGCCGAAAACCGTACTGTCGGTCACTGAGGAGATCGTTACCTTCCAGGTAAGCCAAGAGGCGCGAATTCAATACACGCTCCATAATCTTGCAGAGTATGGAGGTTACCGAAATCGGCCGATAGTTGGTAGGATCGGCACGACTACCCTTTTTGGGCACGGGCTGCACGTTGGCAAACTTCCAGGACTTGGGCACTATACCAGTCCCAAATGAGAGGCGATACAGGCGCGTCAATACAGGAGACAACTCGGGTGCACATGCCTTAAGAACAATCGCTGGTATACCATCTGGACCACTAGCCTTATTCACGTCCAGACGACACAGTGCTCTCAGGACCTCCTTGTTCCTAATGCGAACCTCCGGCATTGAAGCTCCGCAATGAGGTAAATTAGGTGGAGTAGCACTGCCAGTATCAAGACGCGAACTATGGGCAAAGAGAGATGCAAAGAGACCTGCTTTCTCTCTCGCCGTATGGGCCAGTGTTCCATCAGGCCTCACCAGCGGAGGCAGTGTGGTTCGACAGAAGTTCGCCTCGACCGATTTGGCAAGGGACCAAAAAGATCTGCTACCGGATGGCTGCGCAGATAGCTTGTTGCCAATATGGGTAATACGGTCGAAGCGAGCCCTCTTAAGCGCCTTTTTGTAGGACTTGGCAGCACGGTTAAAGGCTCTCTTCTTTGAGCTTAGATCCGGAGCTCTGCGGTCACGAGCGTCAACCCAGGTGAGAAATGCCGCGTGCTTATGCTGTTCAGCTTGGACACAATCGGCATTGAACCATGGGCGAGCTGAGCCACCGACGGGCACGTCGCTGAAGGGGATAAAATACTCCATAGCTTGACGCACCACATCGGTTATAGCGTCCGCACAGCTCGACGGATTGTCAGAAGAGAAGCAGACCTGCTGCCAAGGATAAGACGCAAAGAAGTGGCGCATCTCATCCCAATCTGCTGACTTGTATCGCCACAATCTCCGTTCACCACGAGAGTCGTGATCTGGAGGGGAGAAGGATGACACAGACTTCACCAGACAGTGGTCTGAAGTTCCCAACGGTGAGGAAACTGTTACAACACATCTGTCCGGATCAGTGGTCAGCAGAAGGTCCAAACAGTTGGCTGTGTGGCCAACTACATCAGGCACCCTAGTCGCTTGCTCTACCAGCTGGGAAAGGCCCATAGAAAGCGCGAAGTTTCGCGCTTCTCTCCCAGCGTGGTCGGTCCTCTGGTATGGGAAGAGCCAGTCCTGGTGGCAGGCGTTGAAGTCCCCCAGAGCGACGAACTGAGCGTCAGGGTGCCGATGCAGCGCATTGTCAGCAGCCTCACTGAGGTGGTCGAATAACCGAGTTGTCTCCTGATCACCGCTGTGCGATCGGTAGACACAGGTGTAGACAATTTTGTCTACACCAGTGTCAACCAACAGCCATAAGGTCGATAGATGAGGGTCTTCCAGGTGACGGAGACGCCGGCAACAGATGTCATTGCGGACATACACACAGACCCCAGCACGCTGCAGGAAATGATGCTCCAAAGAGTATCCCGGGTAGTTGAGGTATGCCGCATCAGACGGACATCTGATCTGGGTCTCCGTCAAGAAAAGTAGGTGAGGCTTTTCAGTCTCAAGGTGGTGGTGGACTGCATCGATATTGGAGTGCAGACCTCGAATGTTTGAGAGGTGCACTTTAAACGAGAGGACGTGCGCCCGCTGTGCACACCTACTTTTCTTATTTGTACTTTTCATCTTTGATTTTAAATTGAGTGAATAGGAAGGAAGACGGCAGTTGAGCGAGGTGAAGCAATGTTAAACCCAACAACACTACCAACGATGCCGCGCCAAAGGGAGGTTGATCTGGAGACTGCGGGGACGCCCGAACCCCCCCAGGGATCGCCATCGGGTCCTCTCGTCCGGTCGCCAACCGGCACGATGGGGCCACCCTGGGATTTTTCGCAGTTGGCGGGGCAGCCTTTCGTGTGTGGCTGGCACACTACTTGGGCCCCCAACTACCTGCGGTCGGCCAGCGGAGCACCGTGCTTCGGATCCCGCTACCCTCCAGGACCAAACTCCCGACACAACAACATTTGGCAAATCGTACCCGGCACACATCGCAACACAACTGCTCAGACCCGTCCTCCGTACGGCTTCACCAGACATCATGCCGGAACACGACGAATCGCTTGGCGACATGACTTTGTCTGGTGGGTGGTAACTTATGCCGGCGGCTGATGTTGTGGCCTCCCACCTTAAGAAGCATCTTTATGAAATCAAAGCATTTATTTCATAAAGACCAATTACAGGTGGATAACCCATGACCCGCGCAGTGCAAATATTTGTATCCATGAATATGAATAATTGTACTGGTCTAGTAGTGCCGTTGGTCCCGGTTGCCATACGAACATATAATGGCAGTTGTTACGGGTTGTTGGAGCCCTCAAAAGTCCAACAATCAGTCTAACTGCATTGCTTCGATATCGCCTTCGTGTTGTGGAGGTCAGACGGCAGTCGTTTCACCGAAAATATCGAAGTTTAGCCAAAATCAGCAGTTAGACTGGTAACGCGGACCCCAGACTCCAAAGCTGAAAAAGCTTTGGATGCGACTGTGACTAACGCTGAGATGATGATGAGGATTTTAACCCCAAAATATACAATATACATTTAAAATTTGATGATGAATTACAGGTACTTTTAAATTGTCAGAGAATCGGCCAGTCAGTAAGATAAAGCTAGTCGTTCATTCTAAAGCCTAGGTCTCTATGGAGAAGAACGGACGAGAAACTCCACGGACATTTCAAATCATAAAATTGTTACAAAATATTTCATTAGCTACTACAGCAGGTCAAGCTACCCGAAACTGTCAAATAATTCCAATCAATCTTGAGCCTTAAGCTTTAGAGATAAAGTTCCCTGACAGATTGTACAAGCTTGATGTCTTGTCGTCTGCACACATCCATTAACCTTTTGAACGCCCATCTATATAATACGCGATGTGTCCTCCTGCGCCACACTACAAATGTATAACGTATCTATAGTAAAACGTAGGGATGGGATTAGTGTCCTATCGACAAATAATATTATACATTTAAAATAATGTTTATTCACCAATTTACGAAGCTAAATAAAAACTGTAATCGTAATTTCATATTTTATTTTATTTCATAAAAAAAAACAATATGAAAACCTGGATATATTCCCCATAATAAAGAAAAGAATTTTAAATTTATTAGACGTGTCTTCTACAAGGCACATCCCTATTTGTCTCCAAATGTAATGCTTCTACTTCATATCAAGTAGTTGGCGCTCGAGGCACATCAAAATCCTTTCTGTTATAAGGATGTCTAGATTTCTATGGTATATATTTTATATTCACTGTGGTCGAGTTACACGTGCATAAACTCAACCGATTCCTGCATAATTTATTTCGTTTACTTAAAACAAATACAATTAATAGAAGCTAAATACATTTATTTTCTACGTTTTAAAAAATAAAATAAAATGGAGGGTAAGTGTCTGTTTTACACAAGACCTTTTTTTAATGGTGTCGCTAAATACTCGCAATTATTTTTCTGGTTTGTAGAAACTAATAGAAAACTGAAGAAAATTCCTGAAACGGAAGTTGACGACTTAACGGAATGTCAAGACGACGAACTATTTCAAAATTCTGATTCAGACTTGAACAGCTCACAATAATTCGTCATATTCACAGTCACAATTTTTTTCATAAGGACACGTGCGCCAGTCAAGATGTAAATATTGCACTACACTAAAATGCACAAAGTCACTATGACCTTGAAACCCGTCCGCTTATGACGTCACAGATTTCCTTCTATACAAGTCAGTGGCGCGTGCGGACCGACAACTAACTAACTTTGTAGGGATGGGTTTTTCAAACAGGGTTTCACTATCGACAATGATTAGAAAACCTATTAATTCTTGATTAAGGTGAATAAAACCTAGTTTAAAGAGTACAATATTTATAAAATATTATACATTTACGTCATTTTCTTGCAATAATAGTATTTATGATCATTTCGACGAGATGAAATATAGCGAGGTCTTCGTCGTGTCCCATCACTGGCTTACTTGATATCAAGTAATTGGCGCTGGGGGCATTAAAATATTTTCTGGCGTTTTTGTTTCTATTGAAAATTAAACAAATAAGAACTTATTATGCGTGAAAAAGTTAAAAATATGGTTGATAACAGGGCAAATTTCCATAAAAACAAAATAAAAGGTCTTGTAAAAGTCGTAAATTTATTTTATACTGTGATTACTTCTAATCAAGTAGTGGCGCTGAGGGCACGAAAATCTCGAACTTGTATAGAAGTGATTGGCGTTCAAAAGGTTAAATTAACTGTGTACTCTATTTGTCATATTACACGTGTACGTTCTTCTTGTACTCTTTATATTGCTAAATATTTTTGTAAATTCTCTTCCACGGGTAAAGGTACTTAAATTCAAAACAGAAAGTTAGATACAGTGGGCGGTTGTTATTAGGTTCTGAGTGTCAACCCACGCTTCTTCTATTTATAACTTAGGCATAAATCGCATTAAATTGGTTGCTGATTATATTCATGAAAACATTTAAGCCTATAATACATCGCGGAGTTATGTACAGGGTTATTGTACTAAAATAATACCCATAAACCCTCTGGAATTTATAAAAAAAATCGTTCTGAAAACCGTATCAGATTCTTGAAAGAACAATGCGGTTTCATAGAGAGACGCGATAAGTTACAGTGACGTTTAGGATATACAACGTTATTTTTCCTTTAAACGAAGCCTGAATATTGTTTGGTTGGCATTGACCATATTGTTACGGGCTAGGGGTACTTAAACGCCGGTTAAGGGTTACGAAGTTTATTAGCAACGAAGGTACAGTCGATTGTAGGCAATGACAAGTAGAATGTAGCTGATGTCTCACCGAACTCTTCCCTTATGTCCACGAAGTCCGTGTTGTAAACACACAATAACAGTACAGATGTTACTCCACGTAGTACTCACAGTTCTCGTTGCAGTTGTCGCAGTAGGTATTCTCGAAGATCGCTTCTTAACTGTCGCTGTTTTCGTATCGCTAGTCGAGTGTAGACTGACTCTGCGTCGGCATCGCGGCACTTTATATAGGCCAGCTGATCGAACATTCCAGAATCCTCTAGGCGTAATAATAATACTGCATAACTTCGAGGTCACCGGCCAGGTAAGTACCTACGGTAATTCCCGGAAACGGGTTTCTAGAAATTTCGATGTCGACACTTTGTTGACAAAACTGTTGAGACCTGTACCATTCGATAGGCCGTCCTAAGTCTAGCAATGCGTTTTATTATTGTACCTAGGAAATGTCTAGATCTAGCGAGATAGGGTTTAAAAGTGACACACTGCATGTCACGCGATATTGAACCTTATGCCATCGACATAAGGTCCATTCGTAACATTGCCCCCTTCTTAGTCATGCTCGTCCCGAGCATGATTTGATCCATAATAGCGAGCTAGGCGGTCTACGTGTACGACCTTCAGCTTCCCTCTAGGTCCTTTCTTAATCCGGTAGGTGACATCGTTTATTCTGGTTACTATCGTGTACGGACCCTCCCATTTGGCTTGGAACTTTGGACTCTTTCCTTTTCTTCTAATGGGATTATGTAACCATACCGAAGTTCCCTCTTCAAATCCGGGCACGTTAGCTTTGCGGTCGTATCGGATCTTCATCTTCTCACTGGTTTTCAGACCATTCTCTCTCACTAGCTCATGTATTCCATCTAACTTACGCCGCAGGTCGGCCACATAGTCGACGGCTAGGATAGGAGTATCGGGGGGTGTTCCGGTTAATGCATCTATTGGTAGTCTAATTTCTCGGCCGAAGTTGATTTTCGCCGGTGTGCAATTTGTGCTATCGTGTATTGCTGAGCGGTATGACATTAAAAAGAGTGGAATGTATTGGTCCCAATCCCTTTGATGTTCTTCCACTACTTTGGCCAAGTGATTCTCCAACGTCTGATTGAATCTTTCGACCATTCCATCTGACTGTGGGTGGTACGGTGTTGTACGAGTCTTATGTATCCCGAGTAGTTGGCAAACCTCTTGAAATAGTGAAGACTCGAAGTTTCTACCCTGGTCAGAGTGTAACTCCAAGGGAACGCCAAATCGACAGAACACCTCGTGAACTAGCTTTTTGGCGACTGTATGAGCTTCCTGGTTAGGTACTGCAAAAGCTTCTGGCCATTTGCTGAAATAGTCTTGCAGGACGATGATATACCTATTCCCTTCTTTAGTAACAGGGAATGGCCCAGCTATATCGACAGCAACTCTTTCCCATGGTGCACCAACATTGTACACTTTCAGCCGACCTCTGGCTCTCGTTTGCAGTCCCTTTACTGAGGAGCAGGCTGCACATTTTCTACACCAATCCTCTACGTCTTCGCGGCAATGCACCCAATAGAATCTTTTTCTCACCTTCTCCAGGGTTTTCTTTACTCCTAGATGTCCTCCGGATACTCCGTCGTGCACCTGTCGTAGCACTGACGCGACTTTATCACCGGGAACAACTATCTGTAAGGTGACCTCCTGTCCACTGGGTGATTCCCATTTCCTTTTGAGAACTCCATTATCAATTATCAGGCTGTCCCATTGGGCCCAGTAACTTTTTGCTGCTGGGCTAAGCGCTGATATTTCACTCCAAGCGGGCCTCTGGCCACGTTGTTTCCATTCGATTACTGTCTTCAAGTCACTATCTTCCTTTTGTGCGTCTTCCAATGATTGATTATCCCAGTCTTCGTCCAAAGCATTCACCTGGATAATCCTTACGTTCTCTTTCTTTTCCTGTTTGGTACAATGTCGGCAAGATTCTTCGCAAGGTCGTCTAGACAAAGCATCAGCATTATTGTGTGACTTGCCTTTCCGATGTTCAGTGACAAAGTCAAATTCTTGCAGCTGCTCTATCCACCTTGCTACTTGTCCTTCAGGGTCTTTGAACTGGAGGAGCCACTGTAAGGCAGCGTGATCGGTACGAAGTGTAAACTGCCTCCCAATCAAATATTTCTTGAAGTGTTGTAAGGTCTTAACAACGGCTAGAAGTTCTCGGCGGGTAACACAGTAATTTCTTTCTGGCTTGGAAAGGCATTTGCTGAAATATGCGATAACGACCTGCCTATCTCCTTGTGTTTGAGAGAGAACTCCTCCAATACCCACATTGCTGGCATCTGTATCTACCAAAAATCGGCCTTCCCTACTAGGGTAACCTAGTACAGGAGCCTCACACAAGTGAGTTTTCAGTAGACCAAATGCCTGTTCGCAGTCAGAGTTCCATTCAAATAGACACTTTTCCTCTGTTAAACGATGCAACGGTTTCGCTAACTCGGAGAAGTTCTTCACAAACCGACGGTAATATGCACACAGACCCAGGAAAGAGCGTACCTCAGTTTTATTACGAGGCGTAGGCCACTTCGACACGGCTTTTATTTTTTCAGGGTCTGTTCGAATTCCTTGCGCCGAAATAATGTGTCCCAAGTATCCAACCTCTTTCTGGAATAGTGTACACTTACTAGGACTGAGTTTTAAATTCGCTTCACGCAGTTTCTGAAAGACTTTCTCCAAATTGCGTAGGTGCTCTGCGAAGTTTCGTCCCATAATGATGATGTCATCCAAATAGACCAGGCATGCATCACCAAGCAACCCCACCAAGATGCGCTCCATTAGGCGCTCAAATGTAGCTGGAGCATTGCACAGTCCAAAAGGCATGACATTGAATTGCCAGAGACCGTTCCCAGGACCAGTGGTGAAAGCGGTCTTTTCTTTATCCTGCTGACAGATTTCCACCTGCCAGTATCCACTTTTAAGGTCAACTGTGGAGAACCATTTCATGCCACTTAGCAAGTCCAAAGTGTCATCTATACGTGGCAGGGGATAACTGTCCTTTTTCGTGGCATCATTCAACATCCTGTAGTCAACGCAAAACCTTGTACTGCCATCCTTTTTCTTGACTAGGACAACTGGAGATGACCAAGGGCTGGTAGACGCTTCGATAATCCGATTTTTCTCCATATCTCTTAACATTTTCGACACTTCCTGTTCTCTTGCAAAGGGGATACGACGTGGTCTCTGTCTTATCGGCTGTGTATCGCCCGTATCTATATGGTGTTTGACGAGCCCGGTCCTTCCCACGTCACTGTCGGTCTTAGAGAAGATGTCATGGAAGTTATACAACAGTTGCTTAACTTTGTGACTTTCGAATTTGTTTAAATTGCCCTTACAATTTTCGAGTAGTGTCGATACATGTTCCTGCCACTGCTTATCACGTTCCTTTTCGTGCGCCTCTGTTTTTCTCAACGATGCTACATGGTCGCACACACCCACGATGCAATTCTTTTCAAGAATTATTTCTTTGTTACTAACGTTGATAATGCGCACTTTTGGTTTATCGGAAATCATCATCAGTGTCCTTGCTGTTATCCAGTCTGGGTGATCTCCAGAATCTTCAATTATAATGCAACGTTTACGGCATCCTATTGGTGATAGTCTAACATCTACTAAGGTTTCTGATCTTGGTGGTAATACCGTTCTCCTTAAACAGTACACTGACCCTTGTTTTCCACCTTGAAGAAATACTTCTTGTTCTGGGAAACTCAATACTCCTTTTGCTACATTAAGGATGCAATGTTGTTTCTTCAAAAAGTCCAGTCCTATTATGCAATCATCTGTAATATTCGCTACTAAAACAGGGTGCGTAAATGTCTTATCACCCATTTTCAAGGTCACATTCGTTTCACCAAGGACGAGTACTGGTTGGCCGGTGGCGGTTTGTAATCGGCATTGTGAAAACCCTCTTTTCCATGCTATGGTCCGAGGAAATAGCTCCGGTCGTGCAATAGTTCTTGATGCACCAGTATCCAACGTGAAACTGCATGACTTACCATTCAGTTCTCCTTCTATAATAAGACTGTTTCCATCGCCCACTTGTGATACTGTTATAATGGGGGCTTCAGGTCGACCAGCCAGTACTCGCCCCATAGCCCTGGCTGTTCTTAGTTTAAATCCTCGGCTTCCACCTGTGTCCCAGAAGTACTTCTTCCCTTAGACTTCCTGGGACAATTGATCCGAATATGACCCTTTTCGCCGCACTCATAGCAGGTTGGTCCTTGCCGAGTTTTTATTATTGGGGTTACCTCGCGAATGCGGTGCTGTTGTCGGCCGTCTTGGCGTACTGCTTCCACCTCCAGAGCGTGTGTCAAGGCTGCCTTCAGAGTCTGATGGTGACCCAGACGAACTGCAGCCCTGACTTCTGCATCTCGGATTCCATCAGTAAAAGCTTGCACCGTAGTAGCATCAATTGCTCCCGGCGTTGAAGCATACGCCCTCCGAACAATACGTTCTATTTCCGATGCCCATTGTTGCAAACCCTCACTGCTTTTCTGTGTGCGGTCGCGGAGTTGAGCCCTGTAAACATGTTCGAGGTGTTTCTCCCCGTATCTAGACTCCAACGCTTCTAGCAGACAGGCTAGGGTATTGCAATCGCCGGAAATATTTTCGAGAATTTGTACCGCATCACCACGCAGAGCAAGCGTAAGAGCGGTTACCGCTTGATCGTCATCCCAATTGTTGCCTTTTGCGACTTTTTCAAACTGTAGACGGAAGGCCACCCATGACGTTGTACCGTCAAAATGAGGTACTTGGAACGTCGGCAAAGCACTAGGTACAGGTATCACACCTTTAATACCTCCTTTTTGTACTCTTTCTATTTCTTTCCCAAACTCCATGATGGTATTGTCTAGTTTCTCTATACGAGCTTCCTGCTGGTCCATGCGGGCATCTTGTTTTGCTGTTTTTATTTTAAGCTCGTTGACCTCTTCTTTGGTTGTTTCCCACTTTTCGTTTAGTTCTAATACTAGTTGCTGAGATTTTGCCTGGGATTCATCTATTTTTGCTTGGGTTTCTGCCTGGGATTGTTTTATTTGAGCCTGGGTTTCTGCCTGGGATTCTGCTACACTTTTAATCTGCGCCTGGGTTTTTTCTATTTGTGCCTGGGTTGCTGCCTGGGATTGTTCTATACTCAGCTTTATTTGCGCCGTCAAGTGAGCCAGCAACGCCGAAAAATCGGGTCCTCTGGCTCCGGGAGTAGTGCTGGTAGTAGGCGCACTCGCATTCGTCGGTGTTACGACGGCCGCATCTACTCCGGGTACAGGGACACCAACCGATTCTTCCTCTTGACGCGCCAAATCCATCGCTGCTTGTCGTCGCGTGCGAACTCTTTCGTCTTCCCTTGGCGTGACCGGCATGCCGCTTCTGACACCAATTGTTACGGGCTAGGGGTACTTAAACGCCGGTTAAGGGTTACGAAGTTTATTAGCAACGAAGGTACAGTCGATTGTAGGCAATGACAAGTAGAACGTAGCTGATGTCTCACCGAAGTCTTCCCTTATGTCCACGAAGTCCGTGTTGTAAACACACAATAACAGTACAGATGTTACTCCACGTAGTACTCACAGTTCTCGTTGCAGTTGTCGCAGTAGGTATTCTCGAAGATCGCTTCTTAACTGTCGCTGTTTTCGTATCGCTAGTCGAGTGTAGACTGACTCTGCGTCGGCATCGCGGCACTTTATATAGGCCAGCTGATCGAACATTCCAGAATCCTCTAGGCGTAATAATAATACTGCATAACTTCGAGGTCACCGGCCAGGTAAGTACCTACGGTAATTCCCGGAAACGGGTTTCTAGAAATTTCGATGTCGACACTTTGTTGACAAAACTGTTGAGACCTGTACCATTCGATAGGCCGTCCTAAGTCTAGCAATGCGTTTTATTATTGTACCTAGGAAATGTCTAGATCTAGCGAGATAGGGTTTAAAAGTGACACACTGCATGCCACGCGATATTGAACCTTATGCCATCGACATAAGGTCCATTCGTAACAATATTTTTGTAGGGACAAACAGGTAACATAACAAGCTCATAACTTTGTGATTTTTCATGATAGATTGTTGAAATTATTTACATAAAAATACTAGACACTTATTTCGGGTTTCACATATACAAAATGTAGCATTGTATATAGATATCGGCTTTGAATTTTAAATTAACCTTCGGTGATAAAAGCTTTGTTTCTCCTAGTTATTCAAACTGCTTACGGAAATCAATAACATTCGGTTACAGATATGTTTTTCGCCCTTTTTTAGTCCTTTGATTTACCGTCAAAAATAAGCTCTGGGAAAATCGCTTACGAAAATTTAGGACCAACTAGTGATTAGTTAAGATGATGTTCCGACTATTAGACCCCACTTAAGGTTATATTTGTAACGTAAATTATTTATGGAAGAGTGACCTAACAACCCGCGATGGGCCCGCTTGGTAGATTCCCTCTCCCCGAGAGGAGGTCTGTGACCACTATAGCCTCCTTATGTATGGGATAATGTAACCTAAGCCTAACATTTCTTAATAGTCTCATCAAAATTCATGACTTCATTTCTTACTATTAACGATGACCGAATTGTATTCTGCTTTAATTTAGATACACGCGAATCTGATTGCTTCATTTTTGTTTCGCAAACTATGTGTTTGATTAGCTCAATGAATACTTCGGTGGAATCGTCATCTAGGATTTTTGTTAATGAAATCAATAAAATCAACATTCATTAATTTATTTTTCAGTTCATAGACGTTCTTAAAAGTGATTTACCGTTTTTACAAAACGGTTGCCAATGAGACTTATTATTATTATTTAGGGCACTAAAGTTAAGGCTTAAATAAATTCATTTGACTTCTGACACTCCCAAGTCAACGTTTATTTAAGAACTTTCTCAAATAACAGGTTGTAATACGTCTTTTTGCCCACACTAAATTACGGGAAGATAGCCACTTAATTGGACTAGACACAAAAACATAATAATGGACCAAAATCATAAGAAATGAAAGAGAGAACCTATCTTCCTACATATATCTATCAAACTAATGATGGCCAAGTTGTTATACCTAACCAAATTAGAGGTAATGACGACGAACTAGCTACGGTTAGCAAATTAATGACATCCTAATGTGATGCCCAACCGCTGTCTGACACACTTATGATGGCAATCTTTCAAATTATTGTCTTTGGTTAGAGAATTTTGCCTAATAATAAGTCTCTGACTTGATATGAATGTAGCTGTTAATAGGCTCTTTGGTTTTCTTTTTGGTGTTAGTTCTAAGAAGTAAACTGTAGTTGATTATTTATGTCTGACATTTAATTTACCAATGGGAGACAATTTCCTTTATTAAGCAAAATTAGCGCCAGTACCATGAATTCCACTTTCCTTGTGAATACATATATTAATTATGGATTGTCTGAATAGCCTACATTAAGTCCAAGGCTAACTCCGTCCAGCCAGGGCTGTGAGTTGTTCGAAAGGCAACACTCAGGCAAGTAACTGAACATGGGTGGGTTCTACTCAGTAAAAATCTGACACGCCCTTCCGCTCCGGCCTGCTTGTGTTGCGATGTGTGCCTGGTACGATGCCTCAAATGTTGTTGTGTCGGGAGTTTGGGCGTGGAGGTTCTCCAGATCAATCTCCTTCTGGCGCACCATCGTTGGTCGTGTTGACGGGTTTAATATTGCATCACCTCGATCAACTGCCGTCCTCCTTTCTATTCACTTAGTTTTTTTTAGTGAATAGGCTTAATAAACTAGCGCGCTTTACCATCAACGATTGCATCACTGCTTACCATCAGGTGGAATTGCGGTCAAGCACTAGTTTCATCTTCACCATCATCATCTCAGCGTTTATCCCGGTTGTATCTGCGGCTTTTGCGTTGGAGCCCGGGGTCCGCTTTCCTGCACATTCTCCCACCCAAAAAAAGTGAAGTCCGTTGCCTTCTTGCTTTTATCCTAATTCTTCCATTTCTTTCATATGTCTGTATGATTAGTCTTTACTTTAAAAACCTTTGAGATGGTATAACGATATTTATATGTTAATGATGATATTGTGTGACTAAATCCACGCCGGACATGAAATATTACCTTCCAAAATGATAAAAGCTAGTAAACGCGGCCATCCTTCATGAGTACAGCGGAACAATTACCACCTATCCGTTCACCTGTACAGACAAATTGCTCCCGTCCGTCCATTCAACAAACACCTTGAGAATTATTTGGGTGTATGTAGCGCAATATGAATTTTAAGGTCTAAGTGACAAAGTTGAAAGTAAAGTTACATGTGAATAATTCGGAATGGCGCAGAATTTGTTTTGGAATATGAATTCTGGAACACAGGTGCGGTGGGATATAAATGTAGATTGTCAAAAGAAGGATGTTATATAAGGTTTTGCGGATGTCAAAACTCTGTTATTATGTACAACATAGATTCAGCCTTCTGTCTTCTTTAGCATCGAAATCAAGAACTTTGACCATCAGAAATCTTGATATAGTACACTGTAAACTACCTACACTATTTCTCTCTTCTTCCCCTTAGTATTCCATCCAAAGGTTGTCTGTAAAAGATCGCTCTTAGTGATAAGACCGCCCATTGTGTCACCCTTTGTAAAATCTTTATATTTATGTCCTGTAATCTATATGGTGTACATAAGAAACAGTATTCTATTCTATAGTTACAATTTCTCGTTTGTTTTCTCTTCATGCTTAGCAATACTTTAAATGCTACCTATTTCCGCATCACCTTCAATATATCATCTAACTTGCTCTTAACCGTTGCTTAAGATTACCTACATGTTAATTGACTACGGCTTATTCATACAATTTTCAACATTCAAGCTTCTGAATTGAACATGACAATGAGCAGACTAATTAGCGATATTTTTCATACCAGAAAACAATCTACATTCAACATCGCATTTCCGTGATTGATTGCTCTAATATTATCGCCAGGCACTAATGTATTGGATTTCACAAGCTGGTTGACAAATTAGGCAAAATGGAAGCATCGATTAGCATGTAATCTCATCCTCAATAGTTTCAGTTCCCCGCTTTCAGTACGATTCGAGTGTAAGCTTTCGATATTGGAGATATTTTATTGCGATTTTGAATATTGTTGGTAGTCTTCAATTAATGTTTTCAATTAATGATTTCGGGTTAATGTAAGTGCGAATTCATTGATGATGTCTTCATGTTTGATTGCAACCTTACCTCTGAGCTTATATGAGTTCACAATAAATAACCAAAGGGTTTATTAAAATTAATACTTTGCTACAATCGTATGTCAAATAGTGGGGGAATGTGGACTGTCTAGATAGCCAAGGGCTGCGACTTTGGAGTTGTAGGTCATAAGTTCGAACCCATACAGGTGCTTTACTAAAGTATTGCATCACTATTGCTTTCAAAACGAGGTAGGTAAGCGTCGCGAGAAAGTCAACATGTCTTAGAACAAAAAAAAAAAAACATTTCGCGATCCCGTCTTTTTATGGCAAGGCATCGGATATGGATCGTGACATCGAACATCATTTCGACATCGATCGAAACACCAAGACAACTCATAAATTGTCTTGGTGTTTCATGTTAAAGAAGATAGAAGCCTGAATCTATTTTCAACGTGGGCATAGGATAGATTTCTTCAAATAGCCGCCATAAGACAACCCAATATCACAGCGATGCAACTAATACAAATGCTACCGGAAAACAACAGCTGCTGGTAAACGACCATACTATGAGAAGCTACGCAATTGGTCTTCATTCTCGAAAACCGCTACGTGTTCCACGTACGTCCGTGACATTGTGTTCGGCGCCTTTCGTGGGTTCGGGAGCACTTATCATGAATTGACGAACAATGGTCTTAGGTCCTATTTACCGATATGTATCCGTTTGGGTTTTATTCGGATTTCTGAAGAACATGCGTTTGGAGAACTATAGGGAGATTTAACCAGCTGGATCTTTTTTTGCTGCACCTTCTGTATATAAACTTCTAATGCAAAATAAAAAGCTTTTAAACTATAAATTTGACAATAATTTAGTTTTAAGGGATCCCTAGATTCTGTTGATGTGTGTATTCTATAATCCTTATGCTGGATAGCCACACACATTATTGAATTTTTTGTGTTCTCATGTTAATGAAACCAATGGTTTACATTTTACTAATAATATTCCTTTCTTTTTGCCAACAGAACAGCGCACCAATGTGGGAGGAGTTTATATCAAAAGCGACAAAACTCCATTCAGCATTGAAGTAAGTAGTAACTTCGATTACCTAATAGTTTCTTAGTATACAATAAAAACACCTCCACAAGTGTCGATACCTCCACAAGTGTCGATACTCAAGTACCTACGTCCGGTAATATTTCGGCAATGGACTATCATTCTCGCTAATCATCATCTCGAATGGAACGATCCTGTTACCATAACAACATATTAGAAATAAAAAACGTGAACTACACACATCAAAAGTGTCTAGGGATCAAGCATTTTTATGCGGATTTCTTGAGATTGAGATGTGGCTTTGTAATAAATTTATGATTTTATAAATTTATATGGATCCTTTTTGGTGCATTCCATAATTTGAATCAGGAACTGTGAATCAAATTCGAGTAAAAGATGAAAATCAGCTGTCAATATTTTCCCTATAAAAACATACAACGCATTGAAGACATTATTAGTGCTACTGTTTCCCTACTACTGATTAAAACCAGCGTTATTATGGAGCGGCGACGTCATTTAAGCAGGGAAGAAATGCTCAGAGCCGTGGGAATGATAGAAGCTGGTTCCCGGCAACGTACTGTGGCTTTAGCTCTGAATACAAGTCAGAGTGTTATCAGTCGACTTTGGACACGTTACCGAAGCACTGGTACCGTGGCTGAGCGCCATGGAGGACAGTATCGCTGCACCACACGGAGACAAGACCGATACATTCAAATCTTAACTCGAAGAGCTCCAACAATAACCGCCATGATGTTAGCCGTGAGGCTTCATCACTCTTCAGGGAACTTAATTAGCGACCAAACAGTCAGAAACCGCTTGCATGAAGTGAACCTTCATTCCCGAAGACCGCTACGGGTACCACCTATAGCAATGCACAATCGTAGGATTCGATATCAATGGGCTCTTGAACACAGAAATTGGGCAGAAGAACAATGGCGTTTCGTGTGCTTTTCTGATGAGTCTCGTTTTGGTATGAGACCGGATACAAGACGTATACGACACTGGAGAACCCCTGGACGCCAACAGCGATTAAAATCCTGCCAGGAAGTCCATCCTTATAGTGGTGGAACCATCATGGTATGGGCGGGTATTTGGATCGGCGGAAGAACTGAGTTGATTTGGATCAGAGGCAACCTCAACGCTCAAATTTATGCTGAAACGATTGTATCAGACGTCATCGTTCCTCTACAAGTGCTTATTACTTATTTCAGTTAATGCATGATAATGCACGACCGCACACCGCAAGAGTTGTAAGACAGACTCTCGCCGCAGCTAACATCAATGTCCTGCCCTGGCCTGCTCAGTCGCCAGACTTGAACCCGATTGAGCATGCATGGGATATGCTACAGAGAAGAGCTCTGCCGAATATGGAGGGTATCCAGTCGCAAGAAGACCTTTTTTTGTTGTTGCAACGAACATGGGCGGCCATTCCACAGCGTGATTTGGATGAACTCATTTTGAGTATGCCAAACCGATGTTCTTGTGTTGTTAGTGTTCGCGGTAGAAACACGGATTATTAATTGTTTAAGTTACCCAATAAAATTTTAGAGAAAACTGTTATTTCAGTCTTTTTTTCGAACTTTTGTGTTAGTGGTTCAAATGTCAAATATCCCTTTATTAGGAAAATGGCAAATTTCTTTATTAATGCAAAGGTGACTTGGTTTATCGTTACTGTGACAAACGAAAACACTTTATTTGATGAATCCTTAAAGAAAATTTTAATTAATATCAATCAGGAGAAAAGTTATTGCAAAAATATATGTTGATCCCTAGACACTTTTGATGTGTGTATATTGATATTGGTGGTATAAGTAGAACAGCACAGTGTGAACTTGACGATATGAGCTCGAGAGCCATAATGTACTTCTTAATTTATTACAAGATTATTAATTACTACATACTTATTTTACTTCTTTTTCTCTGTGGTAGGCCATAACATCGGCTGCCAGCAGAAGTTACCACCCACCAGACAAAGTCTTTCCGCCAAGTGATTCATTGTGTTTCGGAATGATGTCTGGTGAAGCCATACGGAGGACGATTCTGAGCAGTTGTGTTGTAATGTGTGCCGGGTACGATGCGCCAAATGTTGTGTTGAGTTTGGTCGTGGAGGGTCTCCAGATCTTCCTTCCTATTCACTCAGTTTTTTTGAGTGAATATACTCTTATTACTAATTACTAACTCTTATTACTATTAAACTAGCGCGCTCTACCATCTATAAAGAGCTAGAAGTGCTAGCCCAATAATGGTCAGTGCCTAAGAACAGACAGCTTGAGGGCAATTTTCAACAGTGTCTTTTTGAGTTCCTGCTCTATAGAGTTATAGACCCTCCATATTTGTGTATTAGTAAATTTATTGCCACTTACGATAAACGTCTTTTGATTCGATCTATGAATCTATGATCTGTAGAGTACATTCAATCAAAATTAGCCCCTACCAATTGACCCATGTAAATAATATGATCTTCGGCATTTAAAATGATTGACTGTTTTATTCAAATGCATATCGTGTTGGGTACGAAAAGTTAACCTTCATATACGATGCATCGTAACTCGACTACAATCAGCCATTTAATGACAATTGAGTGGCCGTTGGCTCGCAAATTGACAATGATACGGCTACATATGATCTGATAATAAAATTTTATTGTTATGCTTTGTGTTGTCAATATTTCATTCGTAGAGGTCACGGCTGCAAGTGAGAATGTGAGATAAATTTGAGATAGGATTGAGAGAGATGCATTTTATTTTGTGTCTGCTGAAAAACTTTCTGTGAATGATGTTTATGGATAGAATATGTAGTTATTAGAACCGCTGCTCTGGCTCTCATAAGAGGTGACTTCGGATTAAATAGTTTTAATGAAATGTACATTCACTTATTTCCATTTACACCCTTAGAAAATTTACGTCTTAAAACGTTCTGCGAGCCTACATGATAAATCCACGCAGAGTTGTGATCAGTTTAGGTTTGACTTCTAAAAAGGAACCTCAAAGAGAGCCGAATCTCGTCCTCGGTAATACTAACCATCCAAAGGTTTGCTGCCTGCTAGCTGAGCCTCTTATATAAAAAAAAATGCAAATATGTGTATGTACATTTCATTACATAGTATGTGCATGTGTCGTACTTTTCAGTACTTTTTCAGAAGGTAGTAAATTGTCCCAACCTTGATATGGGCGTCCAGTTTACTCTCCGCCTAATGACGTTTTTAAGTCGTCATCGGTCTATATTCCACATTTTAATACTATGTCTCGTACTACAACATTTTCTACTGATATATGTATGTTCGTAATTTACTAAGCCAATTATAATTCTAACAGCAGGTTCTTCCATTGGCTAACACAGGTTCAGAACTTTGATTCTTTTCCTATTTCCTCCCTTAAAATCTAGTACATATGCAACAACCGCACCAATCTCAAATGTATCTTCTCATTTGGCAGATCAGCCCTGGTAGCGATTGCTGCTTTCCTGGATGCCTTCCAGAAGATTGCAGATGCAGCCACCAATGCTAGGGGTAAGTGAACTTATAGTTTTAGGGGTAAGTGAACTTATAGTTTTTTATTTATCTTTCTTTTTTAATCTATCTATATATCTTTTTTTTTTTTTAATTATATTATTATTGAAGTAATACCTATATTATCGTAGGCATACTTTGGTTATAATGTTCTTGGCGTGGTGGAATCGTTTTGTGTTCTAGTGTATTGTTGTACGTATGTATGTGAGTAGGTTCATATTATATTATCAATCAGTTCGTGAATTTTTTTAAGTAATGTTGTTTTGCGAAGTATGAGAGATGATGATGTGTGCATATACCCCTTACTCATAAACGTTGCTTAAAGTTAACTAGTGATTAGCGATTCTTTAACCATACATTTTTGACCTTTTAACGTCACTTAACTTAAATCGTAGTTTATGAATACCACTAGTGTGTAAGGGGTTTATTCATAAACGATGATTAAAGTTAAGTGACGTGCAAACATCTAAAATCTACAATTAAACAATCGCTAATCACTAGTTAACTTTAGACAACTTTTATGAATAAGGGGGATAGTTAGTAGTAGTTGTGTTTCCACTGGGAAACACAGCGACATTTCTGTTATTTAGCCTTGCCTACTGTTAACTATATTTTTTATCGCCTCGAAGATAATAATTAAAATTCCATTTTATAATGATAAATCATCACAATTATTTATTTTTATAATAATCACAATAGTCGATGTTTTGACTTACGAACTATTCAGATCTGGACCAGGTCAGTAGCCTTGAGATCTTTAAGTACATCACTTGTGTTCTAATGAAATGCGGAAAACAGATTGATAGTTAGCAATCAGTTTGTTTATGATTGATTTTGACCTCAATCAGCGAAAAATTGGTCATGTTACTTGTACTTGGTGCAATTTTATTGACGCTATAATATCTTATATAAAAATTCCATGAACTTTTGCCAAACAAATAAAAATACCACGTAATTATATTATATCATTATAATAATTTAACTATCAATCGTCAATCCGAAAGCGATCAACAACAAGCTTATAATAGCGATGGGTTAAAATATTGAATTTTGTTTCAATACATGTTAACAACATTAAATCGTATATTAATCTCAATTTGCGAAATTAATTTAGAGTGTGACTACAGAACTAAAAATTGAGCAAAAAATGTTTAAATCTTCTTAGAAGGTAGAACAGTCAAATGGACAAGGGAGGGTAGTTAGTACCTATATTATAAATGAATACATTCTTGAACGATACAGTTATAATATTGCTAATCGAAGATAAAATTAATTAAGTCATGGACAAGTATTTTTAAAACGGTAATTTTAAACGTTGTTAGTGACCTAATTCAAATACATATTAACTTACTTAGTCTTATGCTTAGAAACCATACTTTGACCTTTCATTTTTTTTAAATTAATAAAGGTCTTCGAAAGAGCAGGTCACATATTTGCACAATAAGAAAATCAGATTAGATCACTCATCGTGCAAGTCATTTTAAGGGACAATAGTGCTCCTAATCCAGTCAAGATACTCGTATACTTTGCTGTAGACTCCAGGAATTCCATCCAAGCCACAAGGGATTGGTCCGAAACTAACGATGGCAGTGACTTCATAAGTTCGTCCGTTTTCGTACATGAGGGGACCACCAGAGTCACCTTTGCAGGTATCCTGCCCCGTGACACCACCAGCGCACATTTGTCCTTTCCAAAGTTGGACGCTGCGGCCAGGAACAGTGTAGACTGGTTGGCATTTCTGTGGTAAAGAGTAAGGTATTAAAAAGTTATCAGTACCTACTACGAATCCATATATCTCGACTTTAGAAGCATTAGGTTGTGTGTATACCTTAACCAGTAAAGTTCAAGTATTACGCAATTTTTGACGATTTTTGAAACCCCTTCCCGCCCTTGTTACGCACCGTAACGTTTCGTACCCCCCTTTCTCTGAACGTTACGTAACACTCAAGTGATCAGTTTTATCCTAAAGTTGTAAAAAGTTATGTAATAGTTTTTACACTTGGTATAGTTTTAATTTACAAAATAATATTTTTTTAGAAACAATATTACGTAACGTGTTTTAAGAAATACCCCAACCGAATTGCGTTAATACCTGAACACTCCCTAGGTCATATGTTGTAGATCTTCGGAGCTAAACATACGATCTAATAAGGTCCAGATATATAGAACATGTGGCTATACGCCAACTGTGTTGTGTTGTGTAATTGTGAGAAAAAGACGGTCAAAATATAGTTTATTTGACAAGAAACTATATTTTTTCCCTTGAACAATTGATTGATTCCCTAGGTCATATGTTGTAGATCTTCGGAGCTAAACATACGATCTAATAAGGTCCAGATATATAGATCATGTGGCTATACGCCAACTGTGTTGTGTAATTGTGAGAAAAAGACGGTCAAAATATAGTTTATTTGACAAGAAACTATATTTTTTCCCTTGAACAATTGATTGATTCCCTAGGTCATATGTTGTAGATCTTCGGAGCTAAACATACGATCTAATAAGGTCCAGATATATAGATCATGTGGCTATACGCCAACTGTGTTGTGTAATTGTGAGAAAAAGACGGTCAAAATATAGTTTATTTGACAAGAAACTATATTTTTTCCCTTGAACAATTGATTGATTCCCTAGGTCATATGTTGTAGATCTTCGGAGCTAAACATACGATCTAATAAGGTCCAGATATATAGATCATGTGGCTATACGCCAACTGTGTTGTGTAATTGTGAGAAAAAGACGGTCAAAATATAGTTTATTTGACAAGAAACTATATTTTTTCCCTTGAACAATTGATTGATTCGACAAAGAAATACATATGTACAGACGACAGCAGTTCAAGCTATCTCAAACTGCCAAATATCCTTAATCAATCTTGAGACTTAATGCTTTAGGAATAAAGTTGAAAATGTAATAAAGAGATCTGACAGATTGTAGCTTGACGTGCTGTCGTCTATACATCAGTAGCTTCATTTGTTGTTTTTTTTTATTTTGCCAGTAACGGTATCTACACACTGAAGCCGGTGCGACCTAATAAAGACAAATGAAAGTAAAACACGTGCCACAACAAACACTAACAAATCGGTTTAAGAGCAGTGATGATGACGTAAAATGGCATAGTGCCTCCTTATCAGCTTGATAACTTACTTCGGGATTAACGTATGGTAGCGCCACGTGCAGTTTCACATTGCTGAAAGACTTCCTATCACTTACAGCACCCCAACCGGCTGCATACAGTGTAAAGTTTGATGGAGTGTTCGACGGGTCTGTCAGGTCCTTGGTTGGCAAGCAGATCGGACGAATGAAGTCTAAAAAAGAAACACAGTTAGTCGCCATGTTTGTGATAAATGCCTTTTTGGTCTACGTACAAGAAACGTTAGATTCGTTACCAGAACCAGAATAATGTTTTGCCGCTGCACAAGGAGGCGCGGTTTCGACCCCCGCGCAGTGCAATTATTTGTATGCATGAATATGAATATTTGCACTGGTCTGATCGTGCCTCAGAAAGCATGTTAAGCCGTTGGTACCGGTTGCCATACAAACATTAGATGTTTATGATGATGATGGCAGCGTTACGGGTTGATGGAGCCCTCGAAAGTCCAACAATTGGTCTAACTGCAATGCTTCGATATCTCGCTTTCGGGCCGTGGAGGTCAGACAGCAGTCACTTCATAGAAAATATCGAAATTTAGCCAAAATCAGCAGTTAGTCTTGTAAAGCGGACCCCAAACTCTAAAGCTGAAAAAGCTTTGGATGCGACTGGGATTAACGCTGAGATGGTGATGATGATGTTATACGATAAAATCTGCATTGATTGCAAGATTCAGTTTCCACTAACCTGTAAACGGAGCTAATTCCTTTAGTCTCAGCAAAGCAATATCGTGCCTCTTTAAGAGACTGACAGGGTTGTACTCCGGATGGGGAATGATCTTCTCAATGAGGATCCTAGTGACTCCCTCAGTGCAGTCCTCGCCACCTGCTTCGACGGGTGCACAGTCTGGACCTTCCTGATTAATATTGTATTCTCCCAGACGTACTCTCTTACTGGAAAAATACATCATAAGATCCTAATAAGGTCACAAAACAGTTCTCTAATCTCGGTAGTTATATGTAATTCTATAAAAAAGATCATGTTATAACTATTGCTATACATAAAAAAAACCGTTTTGGCACATTTTTTGTATGTCAATGTTATGTTTCAAGACACAGTTTCCGAAACGAACTACATAATGCCATTTCCAAAATAATCTGATAAAAGGGTAAATAAATGAATAAAAAACGTATCATTATCATCATTATCAACGTTTTTATCGTCCCACTGCTGGGCACAGGGTCTCCTCTCAAACAAAGAAGGATTGAGCGTAATCAACGCTTGCTCAATGCGGGTTGGCGATTTCAGACTTAAAGTCCAGGTTTCCTCCAGATGTTTTCCTTCACCTTCAGTCAGAAAACATATAATAAACATATGGTAGCCAATTTGGTTTGCCAAGAAATGATTTGATTATTTCAGAACAATCGGTTAATTTTATTAAAATCGTTGAAAAAAATTTCATTTGACGATTGTTAGGTTTATAAAATCAATTTTGGGGATGATTCAATTGCAATTTATTATTTGTTATTCCAACAATAATTGCTGGAAAAAGTGGAGAGATATAAAGTTGAAAGCTACTTATTACAGATGGATGTAATACTATATATATATTTTGTAGTGTGGCACTAGTTATGACTTTGTGCCAATTTCAAGTAAAATAAAAATTTTCAAAAGTTCTTCTTTCTTTCTCTTATGGCTTCGCACGGTTTGTGTATTTAGCCAATGTCACGTAATGAATTATTCATGTCAAAAAGGCGGCCGCGCGAACCGAACACTAGGAGGAAGATTTGGTACAAAGCCATGATGTGGCCACTATGCTACAATATTTCACTGTTCTTTATGAATTATACACTGAATGCACTTGTTTACTACATAAATCACGCGTTTTTATTTAGTAAACGACACTATAAATAATTTAAAAGTCCAATGATCAATGAGCGTGGCACTCATCTTAGCTTCCCGCCAAAAACCCCGTATAATGTCAATGTAATACTAATTGATTCAAATGAGTGATGACATGAAAATTTAACCTGATCAGCACCCTAATTGGCTAGCACACCATTACTATCACTTAGAATCATTTTGAAGCATATTGTTAACCCATTGCTGCATATATTCGAAATTGTATCTGTTCAACAAAGTAAATAACGCATTGAATGGTGTTGAACTGTCAAAATGAAACCCATTGCTACTGATGGTGTTTTTTTTTTTTTTTTTACACACTATAAACCAGCGCTTGACCGCAATCCTGCCTGATGGTAAGCAGTGACGCAATCGTTGATGGTAAAGCGCACTAGTTTATTAAGAGCCTATGTGTGTTACGTAATTACCCTGCAGATTATTCCTGTACCCTTCCACTATATAATTCTTGAACAGACCTGTTTTAGGTCGTTTTTGGCTTTTATTTTGACTTATTTATTTATATATTAATAAAATAAAAAATACACAACATGATATAAAAAATAAGCAATTTTTTGTATATTCCTTCAGTGGTGTTAGTATCTACTTATCTTGGCAATTGATTTATGAAGTAAAATAAAAGACAAGAAGGATCAAAACTTACGGTGTGCCAAGAGTCAACACCTGTCCAGCGACACAATGGCCCGCGGTCAGGACGTATTTGCCACTGATCAGAACGCCTCCACAGAGTAGCTTCGTGTTGCCATTTTGCACGTACTCTATTATCACCAACCATGGGTACTCATCTACTGTTGTTGCGGTACCACCTGGAACATTAATGCTTAACCTTTTAGCAAGAAGGCAGTTTCTACTATAGGAACGCTCATTATGAGGATGAAAAACTGTTTCAAATAAGCTGAAAGCTATTTAAAATAACAAAACCTAAGTACAGACGACAGCACATCAAGCTACTACCATCTGTTAGATTTATTTATTAGATTTCCAACTTTATAGTTAAAGCATTAAGGCTCAAAGTTGATTGGGATTTTTTGACAGTTTTTGGTAGATTGACCTGCTGTCGTCCGTACTTTTACGTAAAATGAATACATATTATTATTGTGGACATAATCCATACTAATATTATAAATGCGAAAGTAACTCTGTCTGTCTGTCTGTCTGTCTGTCTGTTACGCTTTCCCGCTTAAACCTCTCAACCGATTTCGATGAAATTTGGCACAGACAATCTTTAGACCCTGAGAAAGAACATAGGCTTCCTTTTATCCCGGAAAAATTTGATATTCCCGAGGGAAATCTAAAAAGCGCGATATAACCGAACTCCACGCGGGCGAAGCCGCGGGCGGAAAGCTCTCCCTGTCAGAGAGAGGAGGCTTTGTGCAGTGAGAACATGATGGGCAGATTATGATGGTGATGAGAAGAGAGTTTTGAACCCTTTTTTAGACCACACTTATAAGCCACATATGTATGCGGCAGCTTATCTATCATCAGCTCTATAAAGGGTGTATCTGACATCGACGCACAAACGAGTACCATGGATCTAGTACATGATTCTGAACCCCCCCAAAGTGGTGGAATTTTTCGTCGGCTTTTTCATGATTTAAAAAAATATATATGTATATTTTTTCACTTTAGACCGATCATAATTGCTATACTATTATAACCCAATAAGATTTTAAAGTAAAAATTAATTATTTCGCTAATTACACAAAAAAGCGCAATGAAAACCAAACTCGAAAAACGATCTTATCAGCTGATTTAATAGAGTTCACATCAGCGATCAACGTCATACCTACAAATCCGTACGGCGGCACGCTTGCAACGTTCAAAGGCCAAGCCGACACTTTTTTTAAACACTGTAAATTCTGTAACCCTTCATTAACGACATAAATGACTATCATAATTTTGTTAGTGGCATGAGGTCTAGCCTTTTCGCAAAGTTTGCGTTACGATGTTAGATACATCCTGTACAATATGTAAAGAAAACCCTGTGCGACCCATAAGGATAATAAAGGTTACGTAAACACTAGACCAAATATAATATAAAATTTTACGTAATCATCATAGTAACAATACTAATGAATTTTTAAATAATCATTTATTTTCGCGAATTAATTCCAATTTCCCCGATATTTGGTAATTTTTATAAAAGTGACAACATCGGTATTATTATGAGCGAATAGCGATGCGACCACGTGCCGCGTGCCCTGCCCCCCGGCCGCCCGCGGAAGGGTTGCTTATCCCACATGAATTAAGTTAGGTACCTCTTTTTGCGGAATAATAATTATTTCTTTAGGGGGATTTTTTTTAAAGTTTAGCCCAGCTTTTTGGGCAGTAGTAGAATTTATTTATATTGTTGCTGACTGAGTTATAGTTATACCTTCACGGATCGGACAGGGTTTTCTTTACATATCGTATAACTCTGAATTATGCCTCCATATCATCATCATCATTGAAAGACGTTCACGTTTTTGCTACACCTGTAGCGGATTCCGGGAACCTTCACCAGTTCATGGGCCACCTTTCCACAGAGCATCTTTTTTTTTTTTCTTAATTTGCCCTACACTACTAATTACTGAATGACTCCTGTATCGTGGTGCGGCCATACAATGTGAAACAATTTCCACACAATTCTGCCATTTGCATGGTTTGAAATGAACAAATACTAACCTACAATCTTGTTTCCGACTCTGCTGTCTACACCACAGCATTGTGTGCTGGGATCAGGCGGGTAAGCAGTCATTTGATCACTACAGGTTCCTGATGGAACCTTTGGATTATTGCGTTCCGTAAAACCACAACACACGCTGTACTGATCTGGTCCATTGCATCTGTAAATGACAATTTGATTTTGGTTAGTTCTAGCATTTGGAAGGTTACCGTACACCTAAGTAACTCAGTATAAAACCGAAAGTGTTATGCTATATTTTAGCATGCCATTAAAATGCTTCATCATCAGCCTCTACTCGTCCACTGCTGGACATAGGCCTCTTCTATGGCACGCCAACAAGCTCGATCCTGAGCAGTTCTCCGCCAGCCACTACCAGCCACCTTTTTGATGTCGACGCCCCATCTCGCCCAAGGGCGTCCTACGCTACGTTTGCCGAGACGCGGTCTCCACTCGAGGACTCGCTTACCCCTACGGTGCTATTAAAATGCTTAAGGTTGATGAAATTTATGATTTTTGAAGACGCAAATAACATAATATATTAATGCAACTGGCATTAATATGTTTATTCAAAGTGGTCGCACGTTCCAATTGGACATAAAAGGGAGTAGTACTCATCATCATCATCATCATCACAGCGTTAATCCCAGTCGCATCCGAAGCCTTTTCAGCTTTGTAGTCTGGGGTCCGCTTTACCAGTCCAACTGCTGATATGGCTAAACTTCGACATTTTCCGGGAAGCGACTGCCGTCTGACCTCCACAACCCGAAGGCGACATCGAAGTATTGCAGTTAGACCAATTGTTGGATTTTTGAGGGCTCCAACCCGTAACGACTGCCACTAGATGTTCGTTTGGCAACCGGGACTAACGGCTTAACGTGCTTTCCGAGGCACGACCAGACCAGTGCAAATATTCATATTCATGCATACAAATACTTGCACTGTGCGGGGATCGAACCCGCGCCACCTTGCGCAGCGGTCGCGTCCGCTACCGCTACACCACGGAGGCTGTCAATAAAAGGGAGTAGTACTGACAATAATAAAACTACGAGACTTTTAAATTAGATTGTATCTGCCTACTTTAATTCATTCCATAATTAGTTGTAGATCCTTCCAAAGTATCTGATTGCGTAATGAATAATTTATGGTGCTTTAATACAAAGACTTACAACACAATTATGAACCATTTTCCTCAACTGTTTCAAGCAGGTTACTGATGATATTCTCGTACAAATGTTAATCAGTCATAAATTTATTATTTACTTATGTAAAAACCATGACTGAATCACAATATAAATCTTTCTTATGTTATAGCGATTTACGTGCATAATGTGTACGCCAGTCGACTATATTATTATTCCAGTAGACGCTCGAGACTACATGAGCGGGGGAAGAACCTTGAAACGATAGATATATTATGCGAAACGAAAATACACGAGAACAAACAGAATAGGCTTGTAATAAAATAATAGCGTGCTTTACCATCAACGATTGCATCACTGCTTACCCTCAGGTGGAATTGCGGTGCGGTTTAGCACTAGTTTATAATTATAAAAAATAGAGTGTTTAATAATAGCACTTACTTTCTGTACAAAAGGCAATCATCATCTGACTAGTGTTTTCTCAACTATGTTGAAACTGATTCTAGTCTAACCGGATCCAGCGGAATACCTACCGGTATTCAATTGCTGCTTTTTAGTATTTATTTTATACTAGCGGCCGCCAGCGACTTCGTTCGCGTGGTTTAGTTATGGTCCTATTGGTCGCGGCATGATGTTATATAGCCTAAAGCCTTCTTGGATTAATAGGCTATCCAATGCAAAAATAATTATTCAAATCGGACCAGCAGTTCCTGAGATTAGCACGTTCAAACAAACAAACAAACTCTTCAGCTTTATACAGAGTGGTGCTGACAATACGACAATAAATTAAACATCATGTACCTCAGCACATTCTCAGTCTACCCATAAAAAATCATATAAATATGTCCATTAGTTTAGTCACAGGAAATTATTTTCCATGTTTCACATTTTCTACATGATGTACATGTTGATAAGGAAGCGCTTACAGGTTGATGACCGCCGCATTCAGCGGTACTAAACTTTAATATCTAATAATGGCGCGAAAAAGCAAGTCGATACAGGAACGCGCTGTCGCCCGCTGATCGGAGGTCATTGAACCAACATTTCAAAGGATGTTCTATTTCGTTTGCAATTTTATGGGATTTAGTTTGTTTGAAATTTTATTTTTTTTTATTTTTGATGCTAGGTTTTTTTTCTATGGTTGAGGATTATTTCTATGACCCAGTAAGGTCTGTGTTTTCATTTATTGTAGTATTGTCAGCACCACTCTGAATATTAGTATAGATTAGCAACTGCCTATCTAACAGCCCTTTTTTTTAAAGAAAATTTTCCGGGGTGAAAATCCTCATGGATGTCCGCCACCCTGGGGCGGGCGACGGGTTCTGTCCGACTCTTACTGACTAAAAACCACTCCGGTGTTCCATCTCACACCTACACCGGGGGTTGCGAGAACAAATACTGCTTCCGCAACCCCTGATTGGTGCTGGCCCGCCACCGTAGGCCTCCTCGAGTCAGGGCGAGTGAGTGAGGTGTAGGACTCCCCCCGTGACGTCTAAGAGTGGCGCGTATGGAACATTTGGCGCTACCACCTCGGGTATCTGACACCCCATAGCCCAGCTTCTGGGTAATACCTACCATATTTTTTTACGCATCTAAATAACTTTTATTTTCTCTAGGTATTATAAAATACTTATCACTTTTCATTCATATACGAAATAGTCTTCATTATGAAGATACTAAAAAATCCTTGACATTTCTATACTGATCCAACAGGTTTCCTAATTATTATTACAATATTTTCTCGTATCTAAACTGTTATCATAAAGATCTAGTTCGAAACACTTCCATAAACTGATGCCAACGAGTTAAGATGTAGTAAGTGGTGTGATTAATAAATCACACCACTTACTACATCTTAACTCGTTACTACTACGACTTAAATACAACTTACTTACACTGGACACTGGACTTAAATATAAGAGACAATCGTTCTAAGCTTATTGGTTTTGTAGTATTTTCTGGTATAAATAGTGACTTATATGAAAATGACAAAAAACAATTTAATGGCTAAATAATAATAATAATTTACAGATTAATTTTAACAAAACTCAAATAATGAAATTTATACAAAAAACTAATCCTACAATTTTTGACATTAATTATGACCAAAAAAGAATGTAACAACGAAACAAAATTTTTAGAAATCTGGCTAGGTGAAAATATGACATTGAAAACACACTTGGAGATTCTGATAAAAAAGATTAATTAATTCTGTTATACCCAGTTTAAGCAGTGTTGCAAACCGTAATACTGTCCTTATTAAAAATCATGCAATATGTATATCTCCACAATTTTTCGCTACGGCATAATTTTTTTGGAGCACGCCTACCAACAGAGAAATGGCATTTAAAGCCCAAAAACGTCTTCGAGCCATATGTTTGTTAAGAACCATCGACAGCTGCAAACAATAGCATAGGCGTTATAATACCACTTCTATTCTATCGTTACTTTCAGTTTTTTTCTTAGCCTAAGTAGTAAATTTTTAGTGGACTTCTCGTGATATTACGCAATTTTCATCACAGGACATCATTCCCTGAATGAATTTTTAAATAAGTTTATTTTCTATTAAAAAGTAAAAATTTTTCGGGACTCACTTGGACTTCTGCACGAAAGCGATGGTTTCACTAGGTACTGGTGGTTTGAGCATGTTCGCGATATGCGGGCACGAGTACAAACTTTTGCATTCTCCCTCTTTACCATCAGGAGTGTAGCAGTCTCCTTTTGGTGTCGATGTTTGTTTTGGACAGCATACCTGGAAAAAGAGAGAGATCGTTTATATTTTGGTTAATTTATAGTCTGCTATTGCTGCTTGGGTATGTTTACGCTTCCATCTTGCATTTTTGGTTAGAGAGTTGTGCGACAGAGGCAAGATCAAAAAAATCTGCTTAAACTTGTCCCAACTATCTTTAGATCGGCTACCAGTCTAACCGGATTCAACTGAATACTAGTATTTTACATGGAGCTACTGCCTATCTGACCTCCACAACCCAGTTACTGGGTAATACAATACACCTTGGTAAGATTGATGGTCAGACTTTCGGGCTACTGACGATTGTCAATCAAATGACCCCCGGGATCAACGGCTTAACGTACTTTCCGAGGCACGGAGGGGTCTTGGTATGTAAAGGTCACCCACCCACACAACAACCCCGGCAAGCGTAGCTTAACCTGATCAATCGAGCTGTGTGGGTCTTATTGTTTAAGCCCCGGGCCTCTTCCACCATTCTTAGTCTTCTAATAAAAAAAAGGTTTATTTGAGTTGTTTTTATGCATGAATAGGCCATCAAGTCAATCCCACTGGTGGCTTTGAGTGGTGTGCTATTTTAGTGCAAAATCCAGTACGGTCAGATCGTAACACAACATAACCTTGCCCCAATATTGACGGAAAACAAATCTAAACGCAAAGGTATAGAAAATCACTCGAAAGCAACTTGATTTTTATTTGAGGAAATCTCTGAATTGGAAATCAAAGTGGGGTAGTATAAGAAGTGTAATCGATGATGCTCGATTCATTCAGCCTCACCCTCTAGAGGCGTGGCGTTTTGTAGACAGCCAGAAAATTGATTGGCGCCTCTTAGAGGATAATACCGCTAATATCAATGTTGAATGTAAGAATTTAGTTTATACAGAAATTATTTTTAGACGTTAGAAGATAAATTATCGCTTTATCGGTACTAAAAAAGCTATGAGCGTAGTAGATTAAGCAGGATTACCTACTGAATTAAATTATATTAGCCGGTGAATCTTTATAGATATACCTGAAAGCTATGTAGCTGATATATATGTGGATAAAGTAAGTCTTAACCTATGTTTCCTTATTATTACACTACTGTTTACTGTCCCTAAATAAATATATTTTTTATCTGATTTTAAAAAAATCCAATAAATATTTGGGTTTTGTTTTATAATGTTTGGATTGAAATTTGCGCAGCATCTATCGATAAGAACTTTCGACAAGTATAAAGGTAATGTAAATCTAAATATGGTAGTGAATAACAAATTCATAGAAAATTGCCGACGTTTTCCCTTACTGTACAATAAATGTGTCACAAGTTAATGTCTCGGGATTCCTTTCTGACAACACAGTATTGTCCTGCTGAGTAGTTTAACCCATATCCTCCCGTGGGTGACTCTCACCAGGGAAGCGGGCAGCAGCGCTTCTCCTGTCGAATATTTTTTTTTTATTATTATTATAAAGTAGCGCTTGACTGCAATCCCGCCTGATGGTAAGCGGTGATGCAATCGTTGATGGTAAAGCGCGCTAGTTTATTAAGCCCATTCACTTAAAAAACCTTAGTGAATAGGAAGGAAGACGACAGTTGAGCGAGGTGGTGCAATGTTAGACCCAATAACACGACCAACGATGCTGCGCCAGAGGGAGATTGATGTGGAGACCGTCCACGATCAAACTACCGGCAAAACAACATTTGGCGCATCGTACCCGGCACACATCGCAACACTACTGCTCAGACCCGTCCTCCGTACGGCTTCAAAATTACTGCGATACCCAACTCGTCTGCTAAGCGTAGGGCTTATGGCAACACGTATATGTCAAAAGATTAGTCATGATGCAGATACTTACAGCCGGGGCAGTCCCTTGGAACCCGCACTGCGACTTCTTCAGGAGCTCGATGTCCTGACTCGTACGATCCTTCTTATTTACCAGGGCTAGCAGCACTGGGCAGTTGTAAAGTGTAACACACTCGCCACTGCCACCGCTAGGAGTTGTGCACGAATTTTCTGTAACCAATGTTAAAATGAGTCAATATTGTGTCGAAAAATGTTTGCAGTTTACTTGATCAAAGGTGGGCCCAATATTTGCCTTGGTGAAATTAAAGAGCCTTTGAAAAGTGTAATATCAAGTTCAAATTATTCTGACTCAGAGGATTAGTTAAGGATATGGACGGGGATAAAAAGTGAAACAATGCGAATCAGCGTCAACCAAACAAATGTTCTGTATATAATTATACAGAACATTTGTCACATAGACGTAATCGTCTATGTGACAGGTATGATAGATGAAATGTCAAAACAAAAAAGTAACAATTCTCTAAAGTGCTTCATAGAGTACAAGCAGTATTAAGTATTACAATACCTTACTTATCATGATAACACAATAGACAATTGTTGAAACTTACAAGTTTGTTCATATTGCGGAAAATGTACAATATTTATAGAAATCAATTCGCTTTTGCCTTTTTGTTGGTAACTATCACACGGAACCACCCGTACCCAGTACGTGATCGGCTGTTAAAGTGTTCATTAAGGGGGTATGTGTCCCAAATTTATATTCAATGTTTACCGCGCACACCAGTAAAGCTTCCAGTCGGAATAATTGTTTACTTTGTCTTCATCAATCAGCGGCATCATCATCATCATCATCATCATCATCAACCTTTTTATAGTCCCACTGCTGGGCACAGGTCTCCTCTCATACAGAGAAGGATTGAGCGTAATCACCACGCTTGCTCAATGCGGGTTGGCGATTTCAGACTTAAAAGTCCAGGTTTCCTCAAGATGTTTTCCTTCACCTTCAGTCATTGATGTCCAAGATATACTTAGAAAGTACATATAACTTTAGAAAAGTTACATTGGTACTTGCCTGACCTGGAATCGAACCCGCTCACTCATACTTGAGAGGCTGGTGTTTTAACCACTAGGCCACCACGACTTCAGCTCGATCAGCGGCATAACTCCAGTCAATTCACTCAAAACCTTAGTGCATGTCTCCGTCCATGGGTAAAAACCGTATGAAAATCTGTTCGGTAGCAACAGATTTAGTTTATAGCATTCAGATGGACTGTCACATACGCGAGGGACTTAAGTTTGAGAAGATTAAATAAATTGGTGAATTAGTCGGAGAAGGTAGATTTCCCAAGCCAATAGTTCTAAAAAACACATCAGAATAAAGTTGTTTGCTGATTCATGATATAACTTCATTACAAAAGATTCACTCGTACTATGGTGCTGATTTTGTGACAGCACTAAGTTTTTTTTTCCATATTAATAGTTATCAGAAAACAAATGCAAGACTTTTGGATATCACAATAATGTTAAAGGTAAGTTAGCAGGTATAAGACATCTGAAATTGTTTTAGTTTTCAATAGTGAATTAAAATCTGTTTCATTTTCAAAATCTGGTAGTTAATGCAAATAAAGATACTCTGATACAAGCCCTGGTAAAAAACGAGAGCACAAATAGCTTACCAGTGGTTTCCTTACTTTCCGACGATTCTAAAATTCATAAAGTTGTATCAGAACAAGAATCATTAGTATGAATAAGGATGAGACATTGACCGATACGATTACAATCATTTACACACCCGTAGTACCTCGAGAGCAGCGGTGGCCTAGTGGTACCCGCCGCGGCTTACGAGTTGTAGGTCGCAGATTCAGGTGCTTTACTTTGTGTAAATTATTTCATAACCACTGCTCTCAAAACGTTGAAGGAAAACATCGTGAGGAAACCGGCATGTCCTAGAGCCAAAAACTTCGAAGACATGTTTACCAACCTGCACTGGTTCAGCGTGGTAGATTACGGCCCACCCCCTCTCACCGAGAGGAGGCCTGTGTCCCAACAGTGGGAACATTATAGGCTAATTATGTAAGTATATTATGTAATAGCTTGAGTGTCAATAAAGTCCATAAAATAAATAGATGTAGAATTTCACTATGGTACTGATAACTTCAATAAGTGTAATCTGCAGTTTACCTGTACTTGTTTCAATGTACGGTGATTCTATAGGGTGTAAAATATCATTAATATAAATGCCCACAGCAGAGTAAATCAATGCAAATCACAAATAGACAAAGAATGAAGCTACTGTACTGATGAATTCAAAAGCATTAGTTAAATGTACAGCTTACCAGTATTAGCTTCAATGTAAGGCGATTCTAAAGAGTGTACAATATAAATTAATTTAAACGACGGTAGTAGATTGATGTAAAATAACAATTACACAAAAAATGTAGCGACTTCATTAATAAATTTAAAAACATTATTTCAATTTACAGCTTACCAGTATTAGCTTCAGTGTAAGGCGATTCTAAAGAGTGTACAATATAAATTAATTTAAACGACCGAGTAGATTGATGTAAAATAACAATTACACAAAGAATAAAGCGACTATACTAATGAATTTGAAATATTATTTCAATTTACGGCTTACCAGTATTAGCTTCAGTGTATATCGATTCTAAAGAGTGTACAATATAAATTTATTTAAACGTCGGGAGTAGATTGATGTAAAATATTAATTACACAAAGGATGAAGCGACTATAGGTACTAATAAATTTAAAATTGTTTCAATTTACAGCTTACCAGTATTAACTTCTGTGTATGGCGATTCTAAAGAGTGTACAATATAAATTTATTTAAATGACGGGAGTAGATTGATGTAAAATAACAATTACACAAAGAATAAAGCGACTATACTAATGAATTTGAAATATTATTTCAATTTACGGCTTACCAGTATTAGCTTCAGTGTATATCGATTCTAAAGAGTGTACAATATAAATTTATTTAAACGTCGGGAGTAGATTGATGTAAAATATTAATTACACAAAGGATGAAGCGACTATAGGTACTAATAAATTTAAAATTGTTTCAATTTACAGCTTACCAGTATTAACTTCTGTGTATGGCGATTCTAAAGAGTGTACAATATAAATTTATTTAAATGACGGGAGTAGATTGATGTAAAATAACAATTACATAAATAATGAAGCTACTGTACTGATGAATTCAAAAGCATTATTTCTTAATATACAACGTGTAACATAAAGGGTATATACATAACAAAGTCATGGCATCTTTACATGATATCAAACGATATTGGAAGGGTTTTTTAATCTTATCTCTTTATGTTAAGAAGTTATGAGGAAAAAAAACGCCTGTAATAGGCTACTATCATACTAGTCGCACAGAGATATTGATGGCATTTATCGGATTTTGGCAAGTAACGTGACGGGTAACGAGTAGTAGTAGTACGTATGTAGTGTGCTGCCACGTTTTTATGATTTGATTTTAAGAAACACACTAAACCGAAAATTTGGTACCAATTTTTTGAGTATTTTATTTTGAGTTGACACCCTTCCGATATCGTTTGATATCATCTAAAGATGCCATGCCCTTGGTATGTATATACCCTTTTTGTTACACGTTGTATATACAGCCTTGTTCAAACGTATTGAGCACTCCTTATTTTCTCCAGACAAGAAGGTGTGACCCTGAGCCTTCGTATGAGGCCCATTGTGAGCGACCATGTTTCAGTTCCGTAAGTCATCACTGACAACACACACTGGACAAAGACTTTAGCCTTGACACACTGTGGTAACTTGGACGATGAAAAGATGTAGCGTACCTTCCCAAACACTGCCCATCCGAGTTGGGTTCAACGAGGCACCTCTTTCTCGAAGTTAGACCTACCTAGTTGGACTGTTTATCCCAGGTATACATACTGGTCAACAACTTCGAGTGCAGAGCAACCAACTAGAACTGGAGTGGGTGCGACATGGGAGTTCTACATGATCTTCGTCTTATCCATATTTATCTTTAGACCCACTTGTGAAGGTCTGCCGAGGTCATTGAGCATTTTGCCCAAGTGTTCCAGGGTCTCCGCCATGACCACGATATCATTTGCAAAACGGAGGTTAGTGGTTTACTCGCCGTTGATGTTGATGCCAAATCCTTTCTAGTCCAGAAGCTTGAAGACATCTTCCAACGCAGAAGTTAACAATTTGGGAGATATGACATCTCCTTGTCTCACTCCACGCTGCAGTTGGATCGGTTTCGAATCCTGATCTTGGAGATGGACTGACATGGTGGCGTTTTTGTACAAACACTTTATCACCTCGATGTATCGATAGTCAATATGGCACCGCTGGCGAGACTGTCTGACTGCACCGCCCAAGTCTCGATCGAATCGAAGGCCTTCTCATAATTCACAAACGCTACGCATAGTGGGAACCCGCGTGGCGCTCCTCGAACTTCTGTATAACTTCCCGCAGCCTATGTATGTGGTGTGGAACCCTGCTTGAACCCGAGCTGCTGAAAGTCGTCAAACCTGTTCGCGAGACCAAATTCGTGATGACTCTAGAAAACAGCTTATAGTTCATATTTACTAGTACATTATTTTTAATTTAGTCTGTTACGACCTTGTTTTACTCTTTTAATATTTTCACTGACATTCCTAGCGCAATTAATAGCTTCTACAATATACTAACCATTAAGGACTTGACATGACATGTACACATGATTAGCTTCAGAAAGTAATTTCTCTGTCGAAAGAAAAATATATTTACTTTAAAAGAAGAATAACTTTAACGTAAGTAAAAGTTACAAAGAAATAGTTTTAACGACTCACCCGAATCAAACGGTCTAGGCCAATTTGCTGTTAAAACACATTCAAATAATATTAGCAAAAATTTGTCAGCTGGCACAAAAGAATTAATTAATGAAGAAACAGATCACAAATTAGATTGAACCGTAGACTTTTTCGAAGATACAATTCTGGCAAATGACAGGAATTAAGCTTAAAACTTCCTTCAAAAAGAAAATAATTAATATAATCAAAAAGTTCTCATATGGATTTGCAAGGATTTCAAAGTTTTTTTTTTTTTTTTGAGAACTATGTTGAAAGAGTTGACAACCGCACAGCGACTCTTGGCACACGCCTTTCTGGTAAAGATTAGAAATGTAAGTTTTGAAGATCAATCAATTTAATAAAAAGCAACTCACGCATAGGGTTAATGATCACGACTTGTGGCCAAAAACCAAAATATTTATCTGGCAAAGAAAATGTTTCAACATTAGCTCTTTTTCTGCTACCAAGTCTGTTTTGCTATAACGAAGAACATACGGGAAAAGTTCTTAACGGTTCTAAATGACTTTCCTCTATAGTCTATCTATCAAGAGGATTACTCTGCTATACTTACGTATATTTATAGTATTCAACATCATCATCATTATCATATTTATCTGTAGCTTTCTTTGCGCTATTCTGTTTTGCTATAATGAAGAACATAGGGGAAAAGTTCTTAACGATTCTAAATGACTTTCCTCTATAGTCTATCTATCAAGAGGATTACTCTGCTATACTTACATATATTTATAGTATTCAACATCATCATCATTATCATATTTATCTGTAGCTTTCTTTGCGCTATATTTATAAATAATCGCCATTCAAGAGTTAAAAGACAATTATTTGAAATCATGTCAGATTCAATGAAAGAACTCACCTTCAAGACCCTTTTTGTCATTTGCGGATGTTGAGGTTTCTGCCAAAAACATGACTTAATGAATAGACGGTAAAAGTTGATATTTCAAAAGTACATATAATATCCAGATGTGTTGATACTGCTGCCGTGTTATCATTAAAGATTTTTAAATGACCACGCACATTTTGTATGAAGCATCTCTTTGGGTGACAAACCTTACCCATCTGCAAGTATAGCCGTTATCAATATCCCATTTCCTCCTACGGTACTTTACGCTATGTACTATGATCCCGATCGACTATTTCTTTGCTTGTTTGCGTTCGAATCAAGATTTCCACATAAATTTTTACTGAAATAAGTTTATTTCGTTGCGCGTGTCTTACCATTCTGTGTATCTTGCCCTAACAAGTTAATGAGCACACGATAAAAATCATATTAATAAAATGTTTTCTTAGAGTGTTGGTAGATTAGTTAAATATGTCAATAATGTATGTCTGTGTATGTGTATTAAATTAAATAATATTCAACTTTGCTTTGCCGAAAGGAAACATAATAACGATTATAAATAGGTCAATGAATTAATGAATTCAAATCAATGGGCTAATGGACATGATAAAAGTTATTCAGCAGCATTATACTAAGTGAGTCGTGGTGGCCTAGTGGTTAAGACACCAGCCTCTCAAGTATGAGTGCGCGGGTTCGATTCCAGGTCAGGCAAGTGCCAATGTAGCTTTTCTAAAGTTATATTGTACTTTCTAAGTATGACTGAATTCTGAGTGAAGGAAAACATCTTGAGGAAACCTAGACTTTAAGTCTGAAATCGCCAACCTGCATTGAGCAAGCGTGGTGATTACGCTCAATCCTTCTCTGTATGAGACCTGTGCCCAGAAATGGGACGATAAAAAGGTTGATAATGATGATACTACTTAAGGGAAACTTAGCCATATCATCAACTGTAGAAAATAAGTTACAAAACACGTTTTTATTGAACCCATATGTGGTACTTATATACGACATATCAATAAGGGGTCTATGACCAATTCATCCCAAAGCTTAATTAGTAGCAAGTAGAAATCTAAAAAAATAAAAATTACCTTCTCTTGCTATTTACGTCTGATAACAAAAGAATTTTGTCTTCATAATCAAGTAAAAAGCAAAAAAGACAACGTATGATTTAGAAATTAATATATTGCTAATAAATAAGTAGAAGCTTATCATAAATTCTATTTTGATCTGAAAAGAAACCCTCGCTTGATTGATAAAATCATACGTTATAGTTCGCCAAATCATTGAGCTACAATGCTGGGTTATGCAACATGATTTTTGACATATGCGTGTACTGACTGGACAGGTCCAATTTGTATGATTCTTTCCTCAAAAGACTGAGTTTCGGCTTTTCTTTTTAAAGTAGTCTGATAAGAACAGCCGCGGACTCATCTAGTTTAAAAAAAAAATATTGACTTGTAAAAGTTTTTGTACAAACCTACTTAAGAAAATAAATTATCAATATCAATTATGAAGTCATAAAAAAATATAGAAATTATCACTTCCCAAATAATTTTGCACATAATTTATTTGCCAATACTTAAGAAGTAGGTACTGGCATAATTATTAATTGTATCGCAAACCTAATGTATGGCAAGTGAACATTTCAATAACTATTTAGCTATTCAGTCAATTCCTTAGGGTCTGTGTTTTACAAATGAGATTAACTACGGATTGCTGAAATTAAACAAATAGTATTTTTGATAAAATTGTACATGTATTGTTTTGGTTTCAACATATTTTAATGTAACATCCCTATGTTTTGGCATATGTAGTGTGGTTCCCTCTATTACACATGACATGTTTTTGACATCAATAACAGCTGTAGCTGATTTCAGAAACACTATAAATGCGGTTATATCTAGAGAATTGGTGGGGACAACCTATGTAGTTGACGATGTTCATTTTGAACGCTGAACATTAATAAAACTATACTATTCCAATATAAGTTGGTCTGTCAACTTACCGCGAGATAGTGCGAGGTAGATGTCTATCTTGGTATGTCATCAGGCGAATAAAGATATCGAACCTAAATAAAATAATGTACTTCCTTCTGCAATCGTTGAACTGTCTTTAACCTCGGCAGATAAAACGGCGTTAATATTTGGCTTTGTTTGTTTATGACTGTTCTGGTTTTGCCTCAAGTCTTAGCTTGTTTGCGAATAGTGAACGAAATGTGAGATTCATACTGAATACAGATCTAGTCGTGATTTACAATATATGAATGCAAATATTGTTCTCAAATGATTGATGATATAGATAGATTGAATTATTCAGTTGTCTCTTCAGTGTGGTGTGAAAAATGAACTGTTTTTTTAGTTAGCATTTTTTGATTAAACATGTTTAGTAAAAAATGGAACGAGGTGAACGTCCAGAGAACCAAAGTGACAACTTTGGTTCTCTGGTTTTGTTCTGTGTTAGCTACGTCAACTTTGTATGACAATACAAAGTTGACGTAGCTAACAGAATAAGCAAACTGAAGTGGTAATTGGTCGGCCATATTAGCCGTAGAACCGATTACCGTTGGAGTAGACGTGTTCTTGAGTGGACATCGCGAATTGGTAAACATAGAGTGGGACGCCCTCAGGCTAGGTGGACCGATAATCTTCGCAGAATGACTCAAATCAACCGATTTGTGGCTGGATGAGAGTTGCCAAAAATCAAGTTGAATGGCGTGAAATAGGAGAGGCTTATGTCCAGCAGTCGACTTCTATAGGGTAATGTTGATGATGATGAGTAACAAATATATACTTACCAAAGTTTTTAGTAGAATTATAATCATACTAGCCAGCGGCGGTGTTTCCGGGACTACAATTTGAGTGTCTTCAAGGCTAGAGTGAATAGGCTCTTAATAAACTAGTGCGCTTTACCATCAACGATTGCGTCGCTGCTTACCATCAGAAGGGATTGCTGTCAAGCGCTAGTTTATAATTTTATATACAAAAAAAAAAAAAATAAACAAAAACGCAGATAAATGGTAGTTTTAATTTATCTGCAATTTTTTGCACGATCTAGTTTGGATTCAATAGTAAGTGTTCGGTTCTTGCAACAAAAGAGCTAAGCAACAGTTTCTTATATATGAATACTAGCCATTACGTTCCTTTCAAAGTGAGTCATATTTCTAAGAGAAGAGGTTATTGTTAAGCAATCTTCCATTTATATTTTCTTGGAGGTAATGTTTCCCGTAATAGGTAAAATTTACGTTTTACTTCTGTTAATAGTTCTAACTGCCTGCAGAATTGAGATTTTTGGGTCGTTTTGAAGTATGATTTTTGTGTCTTTGCGCGTTGTTTATTCTGCAAGCTTGGCTGGGTTATTGAAATACAAGACCCGTATTTCTTTGTGCATATAATTATACGTGTTCTTTTGATATTTAAAACTGGTCTTGGTTTGATTATTTAGATTTGACCATTTAGATGTTAGCTTTGCTTTGTGCCTGGTACTGCGAGGAGTTCTATCTAATGTTCGGTTGTTGTGTTTTTTTAGCAGTTTAATTTAATTGTTTACCTTATGATATTCCATACAACAGATCGTATCAAGATTTAGTTGTTTATCACGCGTCGTTTAAATTAATTGCTCAATAGCAACAATCTTCAAAATTCTCTGAAATAATCAGTAGGGTAATGTATAAATAACTGACATATTTTTCCTCATATTTTCATTATTACTGATGGCGACGTTTTCATTTGACCTATTCGCGACAAAATGGCAACTTGTTTTGGACAATGATGGTAACGTCATCTTATAACGGGTTTTTGAAGAAGATCCAGTTGGCAGACGAGTTTTTAAATGATATTTTAGATTATACAAGTTTTTGAAAACTTGTTTTTCCGACATATTGTTTCTTTGAAGATTACAAGGTTTCCTTCAGCAGGAGCCTTCTTTAACAGACAGTTTTTTCCTATGTCCATTACACCTGAGCAAAAATGATATATATGCGATATAATGCACGATCATCCTAGTTATAGTGAACTTAATGCCATTAAGGCATTGTCTACTTACTATATAGTCAAAAGAAAACTAAAGATTCATTGACACTTACATTTGCTGACGTTTGCTATTATTATCTCCAGAATTACCTTACTGAAACATTATATGAGTTCATATAATTTGCTTTTTACAATGCACAAATATGTGAGCTGTCACGCCCTTTATGCCAGGCTCTTTTACTTAGGTATGTAATAAGTTTTTACTTTTTAGATTTCAGTCATATTTTATTTTTTGTTTTGCTTTTCTGGTATTTTGGCGTGGCTAGCTTGGCATATTTGTATACAGGGTGTATCTGATATCGTAACGCCAACTTCGCGAAAAGGCTAGACCGCATGACACTAATAAAATATGATAGTCATTTATGTCGTTAATGAACGGTTACAGAATACACAGTGCTTAAAAAAAAGTGTCGGCTCGGCTTTTGAACGTTGCAAGCGTGCCGCCGTGCGAGTTTGTAGGTATGACGTTGATCCCTGATGTGAACTCTATTAAATCAGCTGATAAGATCGTTCTTCGGGTTTTGTTTTCGTTGCGTTTTTTTATGTAATTAGCGAATAATTTAATTTTGACTTTAAAATCTTTTTGGGTTATAAAAGTATAGCAATTGTGAATGGTCTGAACTGAAAAAAAAAACTACATTTTTTTTAAATCATGAAAATGCCGACGACAAATTCCAGTCAGAATCATGTATTGGATCCATGGTACTCGTTTGTGCGTCGATGTCAGATACACCCTTTATTTTTATTATTTTTTCTCTTGTATTACTATACCTACACAGTATTATATAAACTATTGTGTTTTTTCTAAATGAACAGACAGCTGTGCTGCTGGGGAGTTTCTTCCGCCACTTCTTCCCAGCGATAGCCTTAGGAAGTGTCGATGGGTGGGCGTTTTGGGGAACTGTCTTATGTAATATTGACGTTCAAAAAGTGCTGATTCTCAGCCTAGTTTGAATAAATGACTTTTGATTTGATTTAATATCAAAAAGGGTTATTATAAAATCTCAGATTATTTAGAAGACAATGAAGCTTGGAATTGATCTGCTCGCTCTGCTAATCAATGTCATTAAGCAATATGCGTAATTATGCTACAATTATGACATTTTAATGTGTTTTTTTTTAAATCACCTAAATTGATTGTGGTGTACAAAGCAAACATATATTGTTATTGTAAACATTTCCATGTTTAATGTCTGATGATCCCTGAGTTGTTTCAGCTTTTCTCAGAGGTAGTCAGTTAGGAAAAGCCGGCACCACCTACTTTAAAAAAAATTACGTGTAAAAGTCAGTGATCCTACTTGCATAATAAACGATTTCATTTCATATCGTCAGATACATTTCTAATTGCTGTGTTTGGTACACTATTTTCAAGCTCGTGCTATATCTAATGCTTTTAATGTCTTTAGTGCATCTGTCCCATCCATTACCTTTCTACTTCTCATTTTTTCTAGTTAATAAATATACTATCTGTCTATGTGTAATGTGCTTATACCCAGCTGTTTGTAAGATGAGTCGCAAATGATCCTGTTTAAAAGGCTAACAAGTTCTTTATTAACGTTTGGCGAGTTCTTCTTTTGTTTCATTTTATGGTTTGAGTAAGAAACAGTAAAAATTACACGCAGAAATCGATTTTGCTCGTAACGGTATAAAGTTTTGTATTATTTAATAAGAATTTATGTTTGTAGGTATTTAGTAAGTAATGGTACCTTACACATTTTTTTTATTCTAATTTTGTTTAGGGACATTCATAATCGCAATGCGTATGTCAGTCCTATCGTATCCTGAAATCATATTTGAGCCATGAACCTAAACAGACTTCCCATCATCGCCATTTGGTTGGGCCAGGATTTTATGGAATGTGCTTATTTTAAGTCTGTTCAGCCTCAAGACCCTGAATAAACCATACACATTATATTTAGTTGAGAGGTCAGTAGCTTTTGTAACTAACTGTATTTTAATCAATAATAATAAAATAGTAATAGGTAATGACCATATAGGTCTTTAGAAATTTATACGTAGTCGATTGAGTATCTCCGATTAGTCAGTGTAAATAGGACGATATACATATACAATTCTTTACATTTCTCGTGTAACCTAACCTCTCATTGTAAAACTGGTACAATGCGAGCAATATAATGAAGGCGATTTTAGCACTACATATTTTTATCATCATCTTCATTTCCGTAGCCCAATGACGTCCACTGCTAGTAGGTTTCCCCCAACCATCGCGATCGCCAAATCAACCGGTTTTTGTATTGTATAAATTAATTATTTATAAACAAATTATAAACACCAATTTTAGTATCCGTAAACGTTTCGCCAATAGTAATTAGAATAAATTATGAACGTGTTATGTAAAGCTATCATCCAGTCTGACCGTAAATTGATTATTATGTTTGATAGGAACATTAATTTGTTACTTACATTACACAATGCTCTAACTTCAATAAACATGTTTTAATAATGTCACACTATTATTAGTACATGCATATAATCGCGCGTAAAATTACATTTTAATAATGTTGTCTCGACCGGTCCTCGATTAATTTGTATCCAAGTCATGAAACCTGTTTATGTAAGTGACTTCTGCTTATATTTTTGTTATATGTTTATCGAATAGACGTTTTGTTATTGTGGTATTCGAGAATTTATCTCAAAGATCTAGATTTGGTCGATTGAGACGAGTAGTGGTTCATTATTAACAGTCGCGGCTTTGTGACTTGTGAGTCGTATACTCGAACTCTCAAAGGCGCTTCACTGTAAAGTTATCAAAACGGTGAAGGAAAATATCCTGAGAAAACCGGCATGTCCTAGAAAAACAAGTTCGAAGACTTGTGACGTCTACCAACTCGCACTGGGTCCGCTGAATACGGCTAACGTAGAGAGGAGGGATACAGAGCTTATGAAATATGTAGAATAAAGAATTAGAATAACATACTACCTATAATAAACTTTAGGGCAACGGTAGTCTAGTGGTATCAGCGGCGACTTAGGTCGTAGGTACGAACCCTATCAGGCGCTTTACTTTCATTAAATTATTTTATCACCGCTACTCTCAAAACGGTGAAGGAAAAAATTGTGAGGCAACCAGCATGTCCTTGAGCCAAAAACTTCAAAAACATGTGACTTCTACCACCTCGCATTGGACAGCGTGGTAGATTACGGTCCACTCCCTCTCATCGAGAGGAGGCCTGAGTCCCAACAGTGAGAACATTATAGGCTGATTATGTTGTATAGTAAACTTACTACTACCCCTTTTACTAGCGCTTTTCCTGTGGCATATCAAATTACTGCAATCCCCAACCCTCCTGCCAAGCGTGGGGATTATGGCAAACCCCCCAATGGAATGAAAGCCTTGGGGGAGGCCTTTGTCCAACAGTAGACCTCTATAGGCTGGAGAAGAAGTAAACTTATCAACTGAGATTCTACCAACAAGCACTTCGTGCCCTAACGGCAAAAGCTCTTTCTAATAACTGAAAGCGATTTCTACTTTTCTAATTATAGAAAAGATATCAGGTTTTCCTACATTAACTTTACCGTTATAATGGTTTGTTTAACTAACACGATTTTCATAGCAATTTGTGAAATCCCGCAGACATCTCAATGTCGTCTTACTTCTCTTAATCTTTATAAGTAGCGTCCATCTTTAGTTTGTCGTCAAAGATAGCCGGGTTTACGTGCATGAGATGATAGTACAGAACTATTAAATGCAGTTTGTTTAAAGTTGATTTTACCTTATAAAAGTAAACTTCCAGAAAACTTTAAACATACGTTAGGTTGAAGAGATCCTTTTATTATGCTACCATTGAGGTTAACGTTCGACAACTATCTTCTGGTTCTTGTAAAGTCGTGACTAATTAGTCCGTCACTAGTTTTTACATAAAACGTTGGAATGGTTAGGTTTTATGTTATTGTACATTGACCTGTAAGCTTTGTTTAAGTATAGTAGGTAGGTAAGTCCCCCAAAACACCCGTCTTTCGTCACTTCCTAGTGCTTTTGCTGGGACAAATGCTGGCAAGTTTTCGCCGCTTGCAAACTTCCCAGAAATACAACTGTGAGTTTTACACAGGGTGTATCTGACATCGCAACGCAAACTCGGAAGACGAAAAGGCTAGACCGCATGCCACTAATAAAATTATGATAGTCATTTATTTCGTTAATGAGGGGTTACAGAAATCACAGTGTTTAAAAAAATGTGTCGGCTCAGCCTTTGAACGTTGCAAGCGTACCGCCGCGCGTTTTTGTAGGTATGAGGCTGACCCCTGATGGGAACTCTATTAAATCCGCTGATAGGATAGTTTTTCGAGTGCTGTTCACATTGCGCTTTTTAGTGTTAGTAGCGAATTAATTAATTTTTACTTTAAAATCTTATTGGGTTATAAATGTATAGCAATTATGAATGATCTAAAGTGAAAAAACCTTCATATATTATTTTTAAATCAGGAAAAAGCCGAAGAACAATTCCGCAACAATTCCGGGGAGTTCAGAATCATATCCTGGATCCATGGTACTCGTTTGTGCGTCGATGTCAGAGATACCCTTTATAGAAAACCTTCATACGCCTCAAAATCTAGTGTCATTGGGATTTCTTTTTATGTATCCCTTATCGTTTTAGTTTCTACTTATTATCAATTGCTTTTATTTTAATACACGTCTTCCTATTCTGTTATGTTTGCCAATATTTCACTTCTCTAAAATAAAAACTAGACTAATTTGCGTACATGTTTTAACCTATAATGTCAATTCAAAAATAGGCTGCGAAGATAGCTTTATCAGTAGTATTCCTATTAGGTATGTTAGTAGCTTTTTATTGTTTACCATCAACAGATATAAGACTAACATTTAGGGCGAAAGTTTTTAAGTTTTTGTTACTTCTTTATGCCCAAACGGCTGGGCCAATAGGGATGTTTCCTGGGTAAACAAAAGTTGATTCTATTTAGTCCGTCATTCAGATTATAGAAAAATATTGGATATGTATATTTTGTTTTATCAAATCAATAAAAATTGACAAATATAAAAGGCATCAAAGATCAAGAGTGATGGCTGATGACGTCACTGCTCGCTAAAAAGTGTAGCGTGCAGTGACGTCACGTAGCTTTCAACGCACTGTGTCTTCTTTTTTTGTTTATATGAAAAATGAAAAAATACGTGTCTAGTATTTTTTGGAAATCTGACTGACGCAGTAATTGGTTTTTTTTTAGTCAACTACCCTATTTTGATTAACTTTGGCACCCATATATTTTATAACCTAGATTAACAGAGAATACTTTTTATCCCGATATTCCCACAGGTTCGAAACTTATGTGGGTGAAACCGCAGGGTGTAGTTCATCTTATTATTTTTATGCAACAATGACACATCTTTGTTGAGAAGGATATCCTCTTGAGTTATTATCGTATGTTCACCCATCGTCAAAAGACCTTCACCGGGTAGTAACCGCTTAAAGGTAAACACTCATACTTTGCTGTTTCAACAATTTGCATTTATTTAAGCAGTTTCTTGATTCTTTACTTTTTGGTGGCAAATGGTGATTATAACCTAATCTCGTGAAGGTCAGAAGATCAATAAGTCTATTAATGTCATTGATTTGTTTTGTATTCGTTTTAGTATGTCATGTGTATTTTTGTGTAGAATAAACTAGGTTTCTTTTTTTTTAGTCGTTGTGAATAGATGTTAGCCTCTGGATTTTGTCGTCTATATTGTATACTAGCTTTCCGCCCGCGGCTTCGCTCTCGTGGAATTCGGTTATATCGCGCTTTTTAGATTTCCATCGGGAATATCAGTTTTTTTTTTCAATAAAATGTTACCTATGTTCTCAGGGTCTAAAGATTGTCTGTGCCAAATTTCATCAAAATCGGTTGAGAGGTTTGTGATGTATTGTCTATGTTTAGGTTGATCTATGACGTCTGGGATGTTGACAGGTGTCTTCTAATAAAAACCGCATAGCTGGATAAACGTGTTTTCTCTGAATACCTCAGTGGCGACGAGGATCAATATATAATATTGTTGTGGAGAGCTTTGCATCATGTCAATTGGAAAATTAGTGGAGTTTAACGTAAGGTCCGGAAATTTCACCTTGTACGTAGAACGCTTAGAAATGTTTTTCAAAGTGAACAAGATAAAGGACGAGTTATGGTTACCCACGTTGATAGCGGCAATGGGGGACGAAGCATATGAATTGCTCAGTAATTTAACAAGCCCTGAAAAGCCGAGCGAAAAAACTTATTTTTCAGTGGTCAAAATATTGACAGATCACTTACAACCGAAACCATCCTTCATGGCGGAAAGATATCGCTTCCGTCAAAGACGTCAGAATGAAGGTGAATTTGTTTTAGAATTCTTAAAAGAATTAAAAAAGCTCTCAATACATTGTGAATTCAAGGCCAGTCTAGAAGAAAATTTACGGGACCAGATGGTTTGCGGGTTAAAGAATGAGCATATCAGACAAAGACTGTTCACGGAGGAGGACCTGCCTTTTAACAACGCTGTTAAAATTGCATGTGCAATGGAAGCGGCGGAACGCGATGCGGCAGCCGTGGAAATAGTCGAGAACAACAGCGGAGCTAGCGGCGGCAGTAATCGAGCTGCGGGGACGCTGCATGCGGTGACGATGGCTGGGCGCGGGCGTCGAGGCCGGTGCGGTCAGCGCGGGCAAGCACGCGTCTCGGGACATACGCTCAAAACTACCGCCGGCAAGGCATGCGGAAAATGTTGTTCGGCTTGTGGAGCGGAAGATCACCAGACTGAAGATTGTAGACACAAGCGTTTAATTTGCAGTAGGTGTCGGCGTAAAGGACACCTACGTAGAGTTTGTCCGACGCGTCCAGGAGATAAGCAGCTGGAAGTGCGTCGGGTCACCAACAACGCGGTAGGGCACATGGAAGCAGCTGGGCATCTGCACTCAGGAGACCAGTCAGGGGAAGATGAACCTCCGTTGTCAGACGGAGAAAGCTGGGAGGCGGAGGAATTGCATCAACTCAGCCTGAACAGCTATCGACCGGTGAAAATGTTCATATGGGTAGATGCTGTACAATTACAAATGGAGGTTGATACGGGATCGTCAGTATCATGTATCAGTGAAACCATGTACATGGAATGGTTTGGTCATAGATCGCTACAAAGGTCTAAGCTAGTGTTTAGATTTTACGATGGTACAATAATTAAACCTTTAGGGGTAATTAAACCCCTTGTCAAGTACGGGTCAAAGTGCAAGCATTTAGAATTGTTTGTAATACGTGGAGGTACTACTTGTCTACTAGGCCGGCAATGGCTTATAGAGCTAGGAATAAAAATACCTTTGTACCAAAATGATATTTTTACAATGAGAACAAGTTGCGGTAAAGTGGGTGATAATCAACTAAAGCAATTACTTTGCAGATATAAGGATTTGTTTGCGTGCGGGCTGGGCCGGTTCACGGGAAGCAAGGCTCAGTTACGGTTACGCGAGGGTGCGGTACCGGTGTTCTGCCGTGCACGACCTATTCCGTACGCGCTGCGAGAGCGCGTGGAGGCGGAGCTGGACGGTATGTTGCGCGCCGGTGTCATCGAGCCTGTGGACAGCTCGGACTGGGCTACCCCGCTGGTACCTGTACGTAAGGCTGATGGTGGACTCCGTATCTGTGCTGACTACAAATTAACCCTAAATCCTGTTCTAGTAGTTGACAAATATCCTTTACCGCGCATAAACGACTTACTGGTTAAATTAACCGGTGCAAAGGTATTCACAAAGTTAGATTTAACACAAGCTTACAATCAAATTGAATTAGAAGACCCCGATAATTGTACTGTTATTAATACACACAAGGGCCTTTTTAAGTATAAAAGATTAGTTTTTGGCTTGTCCTCGAGTCCGGGAATATTTCAAAGGATTATGGCTAATCTTTTGAATGATATTCCAAACGTAGAAGTTTTTCTGGATGATATAATTATCGGATCGCCTAATGTCAGAGAGCATTTAATAACTCTGGAGAGAGTATTGGAAAGATTACTTTCGAACGGTATGAAACTTAAAGAAAGTAAATGTTTTTTCATGGTGAGCGAAGTTAAATATTTAGGATATATCATTTCCGCCGAGGGAATTAAAGTAGACCCGGAAAAAGTGGAAGGTATACTAAATATACCACGACCGGGCAATATCACGGAATTGAGAGCGTTTTTAGGCACCATTAATTACTATGCTAAGTTCGTTAAAAATTTGAGTACCATACTAGCGCCACTGTATCAATTACTTAAGAAAGGAGTGATATGGAAGTGGAACAGTGAATGTGAGACCGCTTTTAAAAGGGTAAAATCCATTTTGATCAGTGCCGACGTCTTAGCTCATTATGAACCTAATAAACCGTTGTTTTTAACGTGTGACGCTAGTGCTAGAGGCATAGGCGGTGTGCTCACGCAGATGTGCGAGGCAGTTGACGATGGCGTAGTCACAGCGCGGGAGCGACCCGTGGTGTATATTTCACGCGCGCTCAACAACGCAGAGAAACATTATTCACAAATTGAGCGGGAGGCTTTGGCTATTGTGTTTTGCTTTGAAAAATTACACCAATACTTATATGGTAGGCGTTTTACGTTACGGACGGACCATAAGCCTTTGGTCACAATTTTTGGGCCCAAACAGGCTATACCGTCGATGACTGCCAGTCGGATTCAAAGGTGGGCTATCAAGTTATCCGCCTACACTTATGATATTGAATATGTAACGTCAAAGCAAAACGGGGCTGACGGACTGTCGCGACTGCCCGCTCTTACGGCGAGCTCACAGCATATTAGAATTCCGGAACAAACACATTTACATTTTGCTCAAAATTCCATGTTATTGGATCACAATGAGATTAAAAAACAAACTAGTAAGGATCAGTTCTTAAGCCGAGTTTTAAGTTATTTACGAGACGATTGGCCAGCCAATATGGAAATAGTATCACTTAACCCTTATTTTAATCGTAAAACAGAACTATATGAAGAATTAGGTTGTGTGATGTGGGGACACAGGGTAGTCATACCAGCGGCATGCAGGCGGAAGATTTTATCAGACTTGCATGAGGCTCATATGGGCATAGTTAAAACTAAAGCTTTTGCCCGAAGCTACGTTTGGTGGCCAGGCCTGGACGAAGAAATTGAAAAGATGTGTCAGAGTTGTCGCGTCTGCGCTGCAGAAAGTGAGGCGCCACCTCGACACGTGCCTTGTCCCTGGCCATGGCCTGACAAACCTTGGGCTCGCGTGCATATTGATTTCTTAGGTCCTATAAATGGACAAATATTTTTGGTACTGGTCGATGCCCGGACTAAGTGGCTTGAAGTTAGTCAAGTACCCAATACAGCAGCGAGTAACACTATTGCCGTTTTGAGCGACATCTTCGCACGTTTTGGCCTACCAAGACAAATTGTTTCTGATAACGGTCCGCCCTTCACAAGTTACGAATTTTCACAATTTCTGCTAAGCAATGGCATTAAACATATATTTTCAGCTCCGTACCATCCCGCTTCAAACGGGGCAGCGGAAAATGCTGTACATACGATTAAAAGGGCGATCAAAAAAGCCGTTAGGGAAAAGTTAAGCATTCAGTTATTTTTAAACACATTTTTATTGCACTATAGAAACACCGAACACTGTTCGACTGGTGAAACGCCCGCCTCGCTTATGTTGGGGCGCAGGTTGCGTACTAAATTAGACGCGTTACGACCTAGTAGAGAAAATAATGTTAGGGATGCTCAGGAACGACAACAGGAATTTGGAGCAAGTGGTTCTCGTCAGCTAAGTCCGGGAGATGAAGTCTGGCTGCGCCAATATAGGGGGCAGGATAAATGGGTACCGGGGAAAGTGATTGATAGAATGGGAGCCACGGATTATAGGGTGGTAGATACTTCTGGTAGGGAATTTCATAGGCATGTAGATCAGCTCAAACAACGGAAACGGAGTTCATTAATCGGTCCTTCAAGCCCGGTACGTGAGAGATCGGACATAGTGGAAGTAGCTCAGGATCGTGGAGAGTCCGGTCTGGGCAACCCTCGAGCCGAAGCTCCGGCCGTCGGAGAGGTGGATAATGATCAGTTTGAGGATTGTCTTGATCATCCGATTCAGAGTGAATTACCACCTGCCTTGCCTTCTTCTGAGCCGACCCAGTCTCGTCCCGTTCGCCAATGCCGAGTAAATAACCCGGTAAATTATAAAATATAATCTGAGTTAAGTTTGGTTTTGTTTAGTTAGTTATTTTACATTTGTAATGTGTTTTCTTTTGTAAAGTATTTATGTTTTGTTAGTTTAGATGTCCTAGCTTATAATAAGGAAATGAAGGGTCTTTGATTAAGGGTGAGGGTGTGATGTATTGTCTATGTTTAGGTTGATCTATGACGTCTGGGATGTTGACAGGTGTCTTCTAATAAAAACCGCATAGCTGGATAAACGTGTTTTCTCTGAATACCTCAAGGTTAAAGCTGGAAAGCGAAGCAGACAGACAGACAGAGTTACTTTCGCATTTATAATATTAGTATGGATGTTCAATATGAAATGTATGAAGAATAATAATCAATGCAAAAATAATGTGTGGTATACGTAGCCATAACATCAAAACAGGATTTAAATTGGAAGATTGACTGTTCATAGATTTCGACAGGTTGTCTGAAAAACAATACAAACGGTAATTTATATTTGTTTAGCTGCTGCTTCTGATGTGGAAATCTATACTCTATAGTATTACTCTATAGTACATAAAGAAGAGAGTTTGTGTGAGAGTGTGTCTGAAGAGTTTGTTTGTTTGTTTGTTCGCGCTAATCTCAGGAACTACTTGTCCGATTTGAAAAATTCTTTTTGCGTTAGATAGCCCATTAATCCAGGAAGGCTTTAGGCTATACAACATCACGCTGCGACCAATAGGAACGGAGCATATAATATGAGCACATAACTCCACGGCGAAGGAAGTCGCTGTTGGTCGCTAGTTGTACCTAAATTTATATAGCCACTGCCCACTTGCTTTATAAAAATCTGCCTCAGCCCTCGATTGATAGTGTCGCATCGCATAACCCTCTATTACGATTACACTCAACGTTCTTTTTGACTTATTTTCATTTTATTCCGCTCTTAAGGGTTAAGTTTCAGTAAAAAAAAACTGGTGTTATATTTATAATCATTGGGCTATCAAATAATATAAGAATTTCTCAAATTCGTGTGGAAGTTTTTCGCTTTATGAGAGGACAACGATGTGTGGAAGTCCCGAAAAAGTTTGGCTAGTTTTGAGTTACCGAAGGAGTTTGCGAAATAAGAAGGACGACAACTTTCTATATTTATTTTTATGGGTAAATTAGAATAATATGGTTTATCTTTAGATTTATCTTCGTCGACTAACATTTTGAAGTCAAAACAATTTATTGTATCGATCTTAAATAAAACAAACTATTGCTTTAGCATTTTTCCTTTTCTATAAAACTTTGAATATTCGTACAGAAATCTGAAGACACTTTTTGATTTCGACACCATAAATTCGACGTTCACTCATATACATATATGTCTAAAAGGCCAGACAGCGAGGCAAACTGCCGAGCCATAAGCCAAACGTCCTCACATATTGTTCAGACATCGAGGTTGTCTAAATGCATCTCGAAAAATGTACGGATAAAAGTAAAACATAACATCCTGCATGCTTAAGTTGCATGCATACCTACACATGTTTGACAAATAAATTTATCTTTATAAAAAATAATGAGTCTGAGCTGCGATCCGTAGACTCCGTGTGTACGGACCGCAGCTGGTCGACCTACCCGTTTCAGTCAAATATTCCCAATCAACCTCGAGCCGATAAAGTTGAAAATCTAATAAAGAAATTTGACAGATTGTAATAACTGGATGTGTTGTCACTGTAGGTACATTAAAGTAATCGTTTATTTGTCTCGTATTTCGATAATGTTCAATCAATTACTAAATGATGTAGACATGTTCAATAAAATCGATTTTCATTATGTTTTCTCCTCGATCATCCGACATGGTAGATGCTACCGCTTCTGTATAAATTTTCATTTTAACTTAATATGGTGGAGAATTATCATGTTCATAATTCCATATCCGTAGTAGGTATCTAGTTAAGGTTTCTGATTATTGTTTCGGGAGGTTCCTATTCCGAATAAGGCGGGAGAATCATTGATTATCCGACATGGTAGATGCTACCGCTTTTGTATAAATTTTCATCTTAACTTAATATGGTGGAGAATTTACGTGTTCATAATTCTATATCCGTGGTAGGTATCTAATTGAGGGTTCTGATTATTGTTTCGGGAGGTTCCTATTCCGAATAAAGCGGGAGAATTATCGATTATCCGACATGGTAGACGCTACCGCTTTTGTATAAATTTTCATCTTAACTTAATATGGTGGAGAATTATCGTGTTCATAATTCTGTATCCGTGGTAGGCATCTAATTGAGGGTTCTAATTATTGTTTCGGGAGGTTCCTATTCCGAATAAGCCGGGAGAATCATCGATCATCTGACATGGTAGATGCTACCGCTTTTGTATAAATTTTCATCTTAATATGTTGGAGAATTATCGTGTTCATAATTCTGTATCCGTGGTAGGTATCTAGTTGAGGTTTCTGATTATTGTTTCGGGAGGTTCCTATTCCGAATAAGGCGGGAGAATCATCGATTATCCGACATGGTAGATGCTACCGCTTTTGTATAAATTTTCATTTTAACTTAATATGGTGGAGAATTATCGTGTTCATGATTCTATATCCGTGGTAGGTATCTAATTGAGGGTTCTGATTATTGTTTCGTGAGGTTCCTATTCAGAATAAGGCGGGAGAAAACGCCAGGGTGTCACCACTGTGAAGATCGCCTCGAGGACACGATGGAGCACACGGTGTAGGTCTGCTCGGCTCTGATGGAGCACCGCCGCCGTGTTCTAGTGGCTGCGATCGGCGGCAGCGAACTCTCGCGCCCAGCTTTGGTTTAGGTTATGGTTCAGAGCGAGAATGCATGGCAGATCGATTCTATATGGGTGGGCCTACTATGCAAAGCTGTGAAGTGTTTGCTCCATTAGTAGTAAAGATACACTTCTTAAATTTTCCGTCCATGCGTAAATTTTCTGAAACTAGCTTTAGTAAGCTTTTAAAGTTATTTAGTTCCACGCATCCGATAAACTCAACATAACGTTGTTGTTTTTAATTCTTTAACATAACACCTCCACCTCCACCTCTAAATATATTGTTTAATTTTTTAAATAATGAAACGTTTAAATGAATGAAGAAATGAAACATTAAGTCCTTGACAGCAATATTTACATCCACTTTCTTGTTAATGTAAAGTGTATAGAAAAATAATCAATTATATTAATTATTAGCTGAGCAGACAGCCGTTGCCCTATCTTAATAATTGATATTGAATGAAACTCCATATTCATTTGAAAATTTTCAGATGAGCATTAGGAATTCAGTTTTCTTACATTTTTTTTTGTAAGAAATCTTTTGACTGACGTGTAGTTTCATCAATAAAATAACTTTCACCAAAGTATCTGTTGTAAACGATATTCAAATTACTTCCATCCTCTTTGACGATATTTGCAGCCGGCGTACTGTCAAATCCATGTCAAACGTCATAAGGTTGCATAAATGAATATGTTGTCCAAAGCACTAAGGTTAGGTACTACTCAAGTCCAGGCTATATGGCGTACCATGCCTTTGCCTTTTCCGTTCAGAAGTACGGAAAGAAGTGAACCAAAAAAAAGCACTAAGGTTAGGTACTTTAAAAACTTATAATAAAATAAGTTTATTTCATATCAATTTGGCTTACATTGCTTCACAAGGAGTCTCCATTTAGGTATAGAAATGCCTGTAATTGAAGGCTCTGCTCATCCCGTATATTTTAAACATGTAAGTAGCAAAAAGGTAAATGAGAAAAAAAAATAATGCATTACAAAATTGCCATTTATTGTATGTGTGTGTGTGTGTGTGTGTGGTGGAGATGAATGGCCAAGTTAGGTATATTTCGCCTGTTCCTGTGCTGGAATACAATCAAAACTATACAAGTTATACTATAACCAACCATATTTAAATACGTTCAATAAAAAATATATGCTTTATCATAAAGCAATAGAATAATAAATACTTTTTTATAAATATTTTGTTAGTAATTATACTAGTTTCAATTCAATATTCATGAATAAGACAGGTTGTCTGTTTGGTCGTCTATGTATAAATAATTTTATATGGTCGTTAAGTGTTCTTAATTTTTTAATTTTTCGATTCATTTCCTTAATGTTTTCTTTTTTATGAGTATTCTCCTGACAATAACAAACAAAACCATGTAAGAATGAGCGAAATCGGCCCAGCAGAAGCATTCAATTTTATATATATAAATTAATTATGATGGTGATTATTAATTAATTGAATTATTCATTAATGACATCAACCTCTTAAAATAACATTAGTTTATTGAGCAGGTAAAATATGCACGTCAACACTAATGCAATTCTTAGCTCTTTAAACAACTTAAGCTAAATAGAAGGCACTTATTATAACTTAACGTAGGTAGGACGTAGCTTATAAAACCTTCAAAAACCTGTATTTATAAAAAAAAAATGGCAATAATTGTTCTTGCACACACAATTTAATGCCATATTTACATAAAAACCTATCAGTTTTCCTTAAAGAAAACCATTTGTGTAAAACTGGAACTTTTAATAAACAAAAAGCTTTTTAAAAAGAAACAAAACAACTTACGTCCATGTACAAAGCAGGCGCACGCGGCGAAAACAGCAAAAAATATTAAATTCATGATTTTAAATGACAATATCACAGCATCACAAACACATAACACGCCTGAGCCGGTCGGTGGTCAGCCGAACTATGATGATATGATCGGAGTCGGACAAACCAAAGGCCAATATGTTGTACCGACTGACAATCTCGCATTTTGAGTCATATCAAATCTTCAAGCGATTCTCAGCTCTATGCTTTGTTACAACATTCATCATGCTGAACTTGTATGCAGAACCGGTATAGCTGTGACTTCATACAGTGTCTTGGAATGTCCCATTCCTAAATTAGTGCTTGTTTATGGTCTAGTGACTTTATTATGTAGATCATTTTGGTTTACAACAACAGATGTAGTTAATGACAATTTTAAGAAATAATAATAATAATGTATGTATGTAGGTTAACTAGGGTTGCCAGACCGCCGGGAAATCCGGGATTGTCCCGGAATCTTGCCTCTTGTCCCGGAATGAGCGGTAATTGTCCCGGATTTAAAAAAAAAAGTTAACCGAAAGTAAGAAAGATGATAGTAAGAATTTACGAGTGTCCGATTTGGAATGACCTTCTTCCTCCGACTGTCCCGGATTTGATTTGGAATGAGCTTTTTTTTTTTTTAGCCGTTCTTCCTCCGACTGTCCCGGATTTGATTTTTTTTTTTTTTTTTTTTTTTTTAGCCGTTCTTTTTCCTAGAGTCTCTGTCCCTTCGACTGTCCCGGATTTGTAACTTCCTATCTGGCAACCCTAAGGTTAACTCGGTGGATGTAATTATAAGCAGTGCTCCTTCATTTTTGGTTTTTAGGCAGTTCTGTTGACCTTTGCCTATAGCTGTTGTAGGTTCTTGCTGTGTTTGTCCTTGTAAATTCGGGGTTTATGAACTTGCACTGTGTATGTACCTATTCTCTAACTTCAGTCTTCAATTTTGGATTGCAATCAGGCTCTTAATCCTAGTTATTATAAGACTGCTTTTAAAAGCTATTATAGATAATTATGCATTACTCAATAAATGTGTTATACGTATAGCAACACCGATTTACAATAAATCGTCTGATGGCAATAAGAAGTTATCTACTTATGTATTTCAGAAGAAATAATATATATTTGTAATTAAAAAATGTTATAACCGTTTCTTAACAAAGCTTGAATTATGTTATGCTCATACAGTTTCAACAAAAAACCGATGGTATTAATATGTTCATATAATTGAACATTGTTTTATTTGCGATATAACTTTATAACACTACAAGTTGTATTAGTAAATTGTACAGCTATTTTAACTTAGTTTTAACTGGAAAGAAAGAAATGAGGAAATATAAAGAGTTTGGTATGGGGATGTGGGGCTATAGAACTAGAGATAGAGCACAGAACTGATGGGTGGACTTTGTATAGAATGATATGGTTAGAAAAGGCGGGTAGTCACCCACCCAGATGAAAGACATGTTGCGCGTCGATAGTGGAGAAGAAGTACGGCGATAAAAGTAGTACTAGCCCCGCACGATGATATTGCGATGGAACCTTGTCACAATAACAGCGTTGTGACGTCATCTGTCACACAAAAGGACAGCTAGCAAAAGAATGTTAAATGCAAAATTAATATTAGGGTTAAGGGTTTATTTGTATTTTATAATTTTATTACACTCTTTTTATAGAGTGTATGTATAAATTAATATTAGGGTTAAGGGTTTATTTGTATTTTATAATTTTATTACATTCTTTATAAAGAGTGTATGTATATTAAAATTAATATTAATTTTGCATTTAACATTCTTTCTTAGGTATACTTACTCACCCATATTCTGACAAATAAACTTTCATTATTAAAAAATTCAAGGAAATAATTTTTGTAGACGTAAGAAAAATATACTTATTCGTATATCTTTCTTACATGTATACTATGTTTTTCTAACTACATTTCTGTTAATTTGCGAGCGGGAATTGAACCAGAGTCCACTGTGTAGTAGTCATGTTTTAATTACTACCTACATCTATCAGCTTATAAATAAAACCAGGATAATATGTAAAAAAATGTATATAGTCTACCGAATCATAACTGCTTTCTGTGTCTGTCGTTTCCGATTCACTGTCGTCGCCGTATTTATGACAAATAACTCGTCAATTATTCGATCTTTATTCCAATAGGTATTCCTCTTCAAGCCGTTTAACATGATTGACTTACTTTCGCCAGTCATCTGGAGTTATTGACGCCAACGACTCCAACGTCAGAGCTTCAATGCGACTTTCCAACTGCTCCACATTCTTTTCTGACACCCTCATCTTTACCAGATTCCAGATGTACTCAATGGGGTTGAGGTCGCAGTTGTAAGGTGGTAATCTAACGACTTCATGGCCATTGCCAGCTAATAAATTGTCAATTTTATAATGTTTCGGCGGTCTGTGCCGTTTAATTAATAAATACAGTTCAGGTTTTATACTGTCGTTGGGAAAGTCTCAACAATCAACTGTTTTTTATTGTTCATACTTGGTGGCCTATTCTCACCCCTACTGTGATAAGTGGCATTGTCCATCACAATTTTGGAGTTGCGTGGTATGTTGGGTACTATTTTGTCTGTAAGCCACTTGGTGAAATACTCAGCATTCATTTGATCATAGTAATCCCCCGTTTTGGTGTCTGCTTTAAACATTAAAAGGGCATTGTCAACAAAACCGCTTTAACTTCCCGCGTGAACTATTATCCATCGGCGGCCGGGGCTGTCGTTCCGTCTCACTCCATCGGTTGCTGTTTGCCAACATTTTTCTACCGTGTAGTGTGCATGTATCCACGTTTCGTCGAGATAAATAACGGGTCTTTTGTTATTACCAAGCGAGTCATTTTCTTTCATACGTCGTAAATATTTAGCCCTCCACGCTTGAATTTGGGGTCTTTGAATTAGGGCCAGTCTTTTTTGTAGCATCGTTTAAATTGGTAGCCTAAATCACATTTAATTATTTTTCTTAATGTAGTTTCACTACCAGTATAATTAAGGTCTACTTTTGAAGCCGCCAAGATTTTGCGCATTGTGGGTATTTCTCTCCTCACCGTACACATTGAATCTATAATATTTCTTAAAGCTGTTAAGGAAAACCCGTCGAAATATTTCTTCTTTTGTCTTTTTCCTTTAGTAGGAGTTCTCATTTTGCTGCCACTGGCTGTTGCTGACTCATGCTCTCGTCTCAATTTCGTCACAGTATTTTTTGCAACGCCTGTGGCACATGCCACACACTCCGTGACTTTGATTGAATTTTGCAAAATATTTTTAATAACTGTAAGCAGTTGCTTCGGTATTAAAATGTCCGAAGCACTTTTTAAAGCACGGTTTATACTTTCAAGAACTAACTTACAATCCTCTTTCTCTTTAACAAAATAATTGTCCACTTTAATTATAATTTCATGAGCACGACTATTAATTAATTTCTTACTCATTTTAACGAGTAACAGTTAACAAAACTAAACAACAAAACTCAAGAACAACAATAAAACAGGATAACAAAAACAAAAAGCTAACAAAAATATTCGATTGCGTAAGTGGGTAAGCGCGGACTGAACTTGCGAACGGTACCGACGGTGCGAGTTCGACTACGTCACCAAGATGGCCGCCAATCGCAATATCATCGTGCGAGGCTTATACCGTGCTATACTCAAATTCTTCCACCTAGCTATTTCAGAGTAAGGGTGCCTGTGCGGTAGAAGCACTGCTTTTTCTATATGACATCTCGTACTTGATCTTGAATGGTCGTGACTACTTAACCGGATTGTCCTGTGAATGCCTTAAGTAATCTTAAAGCCTCAAACCAGGGGAACTTAAAAACTACTCGCTAAGGGCACCCCCAGTGGGATACAAGCCTATGTTTATGGCGTTCCTGAAAAGCAGTGCATTGAACAGCCCGGTATATCGGCAGCATCATTAGTAGGTAGTGTCCATGCAGGATGTCTAAGCTAAAAAGTTCTTTAAAAGTTCTCTTTACGAGTATGTACGAGCACTGTTGGATATGCGGGTAGACTATTCTTTACGGGTACCTACCTATAGTCCAGCTCATCACAACAATAATAATATTAAGCGTTTACATATTTTCCTTCATGTTATAATAATCCTTGTATATATAGCAAGAAAAATACTTAGAATTATTTATGAATATTCTTGCATTTTCCCTTTCGCTTGATTCATTAGTAGTTGTCTATTTTATTCGTAAGGACAACATGGCATCATCAATTCAGCAAATTGGATGTTCTATGGTCGTTCTTGAGCTGGGGGGTAATCGCGCTTAATAAAACAGTAGAAGTTCATCCCTTGTTCGTCTCTAATCCAGTTAAAGTTATGGTTTAGTTTCGATCACATTTCGTATCGCGCTAAAGTTTTAACTTCGATTGAAGTAAAATCAATGTATGAGTGATACATTTCGTCAGATATAATAATTAAAACTAAATATACTAAATATACTAACTAAATATTATAAGTAAATCTAATCGTTTAGACGTAAGTTTGAAAAATGGCACAGAAAAAGTTAACTTTGTTTCAACTTCTTCATTTGACAGCGGTTACGTTCCAATTGCGATCCAGTAATGGTTAAACCATCTGTCAAAAGATTCGGTTGCGATCCAATTCTGTTTTAATTGAATTATTTTAGCACTATTGCCTCCCTGTGTGTGAAAAAAGAGGCTTTCGCCTAGCATTTCCAAGGTCAATTTAATGTTAAGAAAAGTATCGAAAACAGCTTTATAAATGTATAAAGCTGCTGTTGTGTACACTCTTTTCACCGTAATCTAATAAGATTGCGGTGAAAAGATTGTGAAGGTTCGGTTGGCTTGTAGTTATTAACCCCTTACCGCATGAATTATGAAAGAGATGAAATATTTTTTTTTTTTTAGTGATAACGTGTTTATTTTTGCTTACATAATGAGATCAATACAACAGAAAAAATTATTAACTTATATAATTAAAGTTATTGAACGACGCCATATATGGCTTCTTATGCATTCTAGTCAAATATTCTTCAATCAAATATGGCTTCGTATGCATTTAGGAGAAATTTATATTATTTTTCGTGAAATTCTGTGAAACAATTGCGTTTGTCATTATAGCACAAAAAAACATTACATTTTTCACATAGTGTGAATGACCGAAATTTAGAACAATTTTGGCAGATTTGTCTGCCGTTTTTCTTCCAAATATGAAAATGGCCAATCCCATCAGTACGCACTGACTACAAAGACATATCTTGATGTCTAGCTGGCGTTTTTCGTGAGGGTACTGGAGATTCAGGAAAACGGCAGGGTGTGCCTCCCCGACTGGATGTCGGAGTTCCAAGAATGCTGGAACAGCTTTTCCTGCGTTTCGCATATGCTCGGATACGGCCAATTTGAAATCACATAAAGGCATGTAGGTGTCTGCATTGATACGTCGCCATAACAACCAAGCATTGACAAGGGACATGTCCACCATATAAAAAAAAAATTCTCTTGTACCATTGACGAGACCGCAAATGAATTCTATAATAACCCAGCATAGAATTGAGTAAATCTACTCCTCCCATATGTTGATTATAAACATCCACAGCCTGGGGAAAAGGTATGTAAACATATTTTTTATCCTGTCGATTGTAACGCCGCTTTGATGTCGTGGGTTCACTTCCAAGGTAGGCTGAAAGAAGATTCACATTCTTGTTATCGAACCAGGAAACCAAGCTCAACTTTACTTTATCTATAAGCGCTATTTTCTTCCATGCTACCGCGTCCTCGCTTCTTTAGTTCCTTTTCAGAAGGCATATTAGAGTTTGGAACACGATTCGGTCGCACAGTTCCTAATGGAAGTATACCTTTTTTGTAAAGATACTCTTGAAGATTTGGACTATTGAACCAGTTATCAAAACAAATTTTATAATTTTGATGCTGTGGAACTGTTGATGTCCAGCGTGTGTCAACATTTGAACTTACGCCAAGATCTGGCGCGTCTGAAGGGAAAGAATTGCTTTGGTCCCCGGTAAAAATATCAAAATCATAGCTAAAACCACTGACGCCACTCAAAGACTTGGTTTTTGTAACCCCATTGGTGAGATTTAGCAGGGTTATACTGTTTTAACTCATGATGGCACTTGGTTGGGATTATTTGCTCATCTACAGCTAAAAACTCTTATTTAGGAACTTTTATCAAACGCTCGCGAATCATATTCAATAAAGGCCAAATTTTAAATAACATGTCATGCCCATCTTGTCCACGAGGTACAAAGTTTTCATTATATTTTGGAATTATATTTACATACTTTGCAGTGCCATAGAAGCGTGCTAGATCTATTTCTGTAATAAAAGAGAAAGAAGCCTTAAATGCATACCAAGCCAAATATGACAGGAAAATTTTGACACTAATGCATACTAAGCCAAATATGGCAATTTAAAAAAAGTGAACAAAATGCCACAAAATATGCAAAACAAAGCAAAAATCAAACGTTTATTGAATAAAAGAAAGTTAATAGAATGAAGTAATATTTTTTTTTATGAGTTTACTCACCTTTTTGTTATATATTTTTTAATTACAAAGCAGGACTTTTTTAGTTGTTCGTAGCTCGTCGCACTAGCTCAACTAAACCTTAAAAATAATTGACAGATGACGTTTACTATGAACAAATTATTTATGTTCCGTTTGACGATAAAATACTGGTTCTAATGTCAATTAGTTTTCTAAGATGGGGCATAACAGTAGCTCATAAAAAAAATGAGAACTTAGTCGTCCATTTATGGTTTCGTATGCGGTAAGGGGTTAAATTACTACATGTTTATACTAACATAAATATAGTTTAAAAAACTAAAAAAACATGCTTTTAAAAAATATCAAACTAAAAAGTTAAAAATAATTTTAAAAAAGCGTGAGGCGCTTTGTGCCATAATTTTTGTAAGTATATTAAGCGCCTCGTGCCTTTTTAAAATAATTTTTAACTTTTTAGTTTGATATTTTTTTAAAGATTTTTTTTTAGTTTTTTTAAACTTTATTTATTTTCAACTTTTTAGTTCGATATTATTTAAAAACAAACGAACGAACGAACGTATTGAAAACGGTGGGACATTTTACAGTAATGAGCCGCTCACTCGGAGTCCAAAGAGTTAGAGACGGACAAACAAACAAACAAGCAAGCAAGCAAACATACAAGTCATCATCATCATCATCATCTCAGCGTTTATCCCGGTTGCATCCGCGGCTTTCGCGTTGGAGCCCGGGGTCCGCTTTCCTGCACATTCTCCTCCATTTCGCACGATCTTTAGCATCCTGTGGTAAGAGCTTGTTGGCAGGCATGTCATCTCTTACAACGTCAAGCCAGCACTTCTTTGGTCTACCCCGCTTGTTCCGGCCCGGCGGAGGCGCCATGGCAAGACATTTGTTACCCACGTAACGTGCCGGTTTGCGTAAGACGTGGCCGTACCAGCGTAGGCGACCCTCCTGCAGTTTGTCTGCAATGTCACGGACACGAAGGCTGCCCCAGATGCGGGAGTTCCTGATGCGGTCTTTCCGCGTAACTCCACACATCCACCGCAGCATATTCATCTCCGTGACACGCAGCTCCTGCTTGTGTCGCTCAAGCACAGGCCACGCCTCACTGCCATACAGAAGGACAGGTCTAATGATGGTCTTATAGACCTGTCCCTTAAGCTTAACTGGCATTTTGGGGTCACAAATGACACCTGTCACCTCACGCCATTTTGCCCAAGCTGCGGAAATGCGTGCTTTAACGTCGCAATCAATGTCGCCGGACGCGTGGAGCACAGACTCCAAGTATTTAAATTGGTCTGTGCACTCGACCATGTCTCCGCCTATGCACACAGGCATAGGGTCTGTGGTGTTGCTGGCCATGTACACCGTTTTCGCCACATTGAGTTTAAGACCTCCGTTCTCAAGCGAGTTCTTCCACGCATTCAAGCAAACATACAAGTGAAGCTAATAAAAAGCTTGTAAAAATAAAGCAATGTAAGTGTGACTAATGCAATTGTTTGAACCAATGAAACTGTTATGTGTTTGCCTATATATTGACAGCTTCGGTTTTTTTGGTAGTCATTATGTAAAACCATATGGACAGCCTCCGTGGCGTAGCGGTAGCGGACGCAGCCGCTGCGCAAGGTGGCGCGGGTTCGATCCCCGCACAGTGCAAGTATTTGTATGCATGAATATGAATATTTGTACTGGTCTGGTCGTGCCTCGGAAAGCACGTTAAGCCGTTGGTCCCGGTTGCCCTACGAACATCTAGTGGCAGTCGTTACGGGTTGTTGGAGCCCTCAAAAAGTCCTACAATTGGTCTAACTGCAATGCTTCGATGTCGCCTTCGGGTTGTGGAGGTCAGACGGCAGTCGCTTCATGGAAAATGTCGAAGTTTAGCCATATCAGCAGTTGGACTGGTAAAGCGAACCCCAGACTCCAAAGCTGAAAAGGCTTCGGATGCGACTGGGATTAACGCTGGGATGATGATGATGATGATTATGTAAAACCATATGATTAACTGTAGGTACTTATTGTGTGTCCAATAATTGAGGGGCTTATGGCTATGTTTACCTTTGTATGAGATCGTTTGGCGTCCATTTGAAATCATCGTCAGCCCTTACCATAATTGATTTGCTATCAGCTCAGCCTGTCAATTTCTTCCTTACTTCTGTATCAGCAGTCATCTCAGTATGCATTCCCCTTTCTAGACATCCCTCTTTAATTTTAGACTCCCCGTATTGAGTTGTCGAGTTTAGATGACAGTTTTTCCACGGTAAACTGCCTCAAATTCTAACCTAGACGAGTGATGAACTGATGATGTATGTATCTAATATTATTGTTAATTCTATATTTCTGTCATTTTGGGCTTTCTGCGGTCACGACATGTGTGTTAGTATGTTTTGAAATATCAAATAACAAATAGATTTTAAAAATAATCGAATATAAACGATATTTTTGTAAACTGCGTAGATGTAGACAGTATGATTTTTAAATACTTGCGGGGGGCTGCATCCCCCAGAATTTGGACGCGTATATTTAAGGAGATTTGACAGAGAGGTTAGAGGCAGTTGGTTCTCGATCGTCATGAAAACATGTGAAGTTTGAATAGATTCTGTGCGCGTATTATCTGTGTTAACAAATATAAATACGGGATCGATTTGAAATTCTGTGTCCGAGTGATAACTTGAGAAGTGTCAAGGCCTCGATTTATCTAGGCTTCTTTTATTTTATATTATTCCTTCCTACCTACTGTACTTATTGTATTATGCTGCTGAGAACAACATAAAAGGATCGTCCTACCAAGGCCGATATAAAACAAGCATTCCCAATTCCTGGCAGGCTCCCCGGCACCGCACTTAAAATCTACACTCCACTAGGCACACGCTATGCGCGGCCATCTTGTCCCGCGCAATGCATTTCTTTATGTTTTGGTACCTACATGTTTGGTAAAAAGGTTCTATTCTATTTTTTATGGCAAGTGAAGCCGATGTCGACTATTCAGCCAATGTCAAAAGTGGATTGAAGAAGCAAGAGTAGGTAAAAAGTACCCTATAGTATAATGTACTCTGTGGTAAAAAGGTTGATATTTAGCAAAATACTTTGTACACGATGAAAATAGAAATATGTCATAGTCTTCATATTTATGTTATGTATGTGTATATTTATATGGTTTAAATAATAAAGAGTGTTCTATTCGATAAGTTGGTATTCTCATTAAGTATGTTAAACCAATGTGTATTTATTGTTATTTTCCTCAACCCCAGTTTTGAGGGAAATAAATATAATAACAATAAATATAAGAAATCAATATATAATTAACTAGTAATTTATGAGCTAATCCTATTAATGAACGGATTTAGCCGTTGGCACACTGACAGTTTACAACCATGGATAAGTTAAAAAGGGTAGGCTATAATCCACCACCTAGGCCAAATGCGGATTGGTAGATGTCAGGTGTCTTTAGTATTGTTGGTTCTGATATTATGGCTTGAAAGTAGAATACACAGAAGACGGCTGATTATTGCGGTTGATAAAGATGTGGGTAGGAAAGAAGCTTTAGCAGTCTGCTTCTCCATCCACCTTACTGTCGGGCTAATATTTTTTCGAGATAGCAGCATTGTTATATTCTCAGTAAATAACCTAACTGTTTCCTTATTTACAGGTGCTACCAAGGAGATTGGCACAGCATTGACGCGGGTCTGCCTACGTCACAGAGCTATCGAGACCAGGATGAAGACGTTCATAAGGTGAGCAATTATACATTTTATGACGTCATTTATCATAGAATATTCTTCCTTGTGATTTAATTTATAATACCGTATCGAAATCAGATGTGCGTTATGAAAATATACTTCGTACCATAAGATTCCATGGTACGAGATATCTTACTTACCCTTGCTCGTGGATAATATTATTTATCCAACGTCAAGCAATGATTGATTAGGTTAAGCCGCGCTTGCCGCGGGTGGTCTGTGGATGAATGGCCCATCTTTACTTTACATCCTCGGAAGCATCAGAAGCAGCGTCCCTGTAGGCATTTATAGATCTTTAATAGGCCTTATGGGTCGTAAGAACCCCGAAATTTTGATCATCAGTCTTACCACCCAGTCACTGGTTTGTGGAGTTCAGGTAGGTAATTGCTCCATGTAAAATACTGGTATTGAGCTGAAGCCGGATAGACTGGAAGTCGATCTCAAGGATAGGAAGTCGATAGGCTTGGCAGATGATGATGACCGTGGGATCTCCTTACGGCCTCCACCACAGTTATGTAGAAATAAGGAAAATAAAATGTACATAATATTATATAGTGACGTCTGGAAATTCTTACTGTTGTGATATCTAATTAGTAGCTATGTAGGTACAGACGACAGCAGGTCAAGCTACCCGAAACTGTGGAATATTCCCAATCAACCTTCAGCCTTAATGCATTAGCAATAAAGTTGAAAATCTTATATAGAAAGCAGGATGAAGCGATTGTATACAAACTTGGGCTCGGGTGTAATACGATCTGATAGCTTAATCCACTGCAAATCTTCACACAAAATATTGCTTGTTTTAGCGATCTGAGAGCCGACTAATTAGAGGTTTAGTTAAAGTGAGGTTAGATAAAAATCAGCTAGTTCCTAGGCTACAAGAAATATTTTTCGTCACTCGGTAGCATTTTGGCCACAAAACTGGATAACGGACGTAGGTAACGCATACGCCATACACACCATATATCAACTAGTTACATGGGGGCCAGAAGTTTCCATCTCCTTTGGCAGGCTTGATATGCTGTCGTCTGTACATAGAGTTATTCTTCATCTTCTTCTTCAGCCTATAGATGTCCACTGCTGGACAAAGGCCTCCCCCAAGGCTTTCCACGTTGACCGGTCTTGTGCTGCCTGCATCCATCGGCTTCCCGCGACCTTCACCAGGTCATCGGTCCACCTTGTTGGGGGCCTCCCTACGCTGCGTCTTCCAGTACGTGGCCGCTACTCCAGAACCTTACTGCCCCATCGGCCATCGGTTCGACGAGCAATGTGCTCTGCCCACTGCCACTTAAGTTTAGCGATTTGCAGAGCTATGTCGGTGACTTTGGTTCTTCTGCGGATGTCCTCATTTCTGATTCAATCACGCAGAGAAACTCCGAGCATAGCTCTTTCCATTGCCCTTTGTGTGACTCTGAGCCTTCGTAGGAGGCCCATTGTGAGCGACCACGTTTCAGTTCCGTAAGTCATCTTTGTTTCATACTAAGTGAATAGGTTTTACAATACCATTTTACTCGGAATTGAGAAATTGATGAAGTACTTAAAAACTATAATTATTTGAAACGTCAATATATACAGTTCTGGAAATTCCGTAAAATTGGACGAACAATGCTATTAGTTAGCTGGGTGAAAAAAACTTGCTACAATAATAATTTCGAGACTTTGTGGATGCTTTAAATTTGATTATTGTAATTCTGTATTTTTATTCAAAAAATGAATCTTCTATGTAAATAGTACACTGTAGACTACCTACATTATTTTTCTCTCCTTCCCCTTAGTACTCCATCCAAAGGTTGTCTGTAAAAGATCGCTCTTAGCGATAAGACCGCCCATTGTGTGTAAAATCTTTTTATTTATGTTTCTGTAATTTAGGGTTGTAACGGAGCTTCGCCCCCGCTTCCGTTACTGCGGTAGTTCCGCAAGGAATCGTATCTTCGCTTCGGCCTCCGCTTCCGCACAATTTTTGCGGAGTTATAACGGAGGTTATTATTTACATATTTATAAAATATATAACGCGCAAGCTGCGACGCTCGACAACCGCCCGGACGCGTTTGAGCGTAATTAAGTAACCATAAATTTCAATTTTTTCTATATCAACTTTCATCTCCGCCGAGGTGTGAGACTCGTCGTCTCCGCATCCGCCTCCGCCTCCTCTAACAATATGGTGTACATAATAAAGAGTATTCTATTCTATTTTTTTGATTTAGTTTATTTTGGGAACAAGGGTATCGGCGTCGGTGTGGCGATTAGGTTATCACATTAATTAAAACTGTCGTGGTGGTCTAGTGCTTAAAACACCAGCCTCTCAAGTATGAGTGTGCGGGCTAGATTCCAGTACCAATGTAACTTTTCTAAGTTATACATATTATACTTTCTAAGTATATCTTGGACACCAATGACTGATTACAAGGTGTAAGAAAAATGGACTTTAAGTCTGAACCATCACCCACCAAACAAAGTCGTGAAGCCAATCGATTCGTCGTGTTCCGGCATGATGTCTGGTGAAGCCGTACGGAGGACGGGTCTGAGTAGTTGGGTTGCGATGTGTGGCGGGTACGATGCGCCAAATGTTGTTGTGTCGGGAGTTTGGTCGTGGGGAGAGTCTCCAGATCAATCTCCCTCTAGCGCAGCTTCGTTTGGTCGTGTTTGTCTTGGGTTTAACATTGCATCACCTTTTTCTTTTTTTTTTTCTTGGTGGAAATCCTCATAGGATGTCCGCCGCCCTGGGTTGGGCGACGGGGTCTGTCAGACTTTTACTGACTAAAACCACCCCGGTGTCTCTTCTATCACGAGCAAACGCGCGAGGCCGCGGGAGTCTTAAATTCTTCCACGGTTTAACATTGCATCACCTCGCTCAACTGCCGTCATCCTTCCTATTCCTTAGTTTTTTAAGTGAATAGGCTTAATAAACTAGTGCGCTTTACCACCAACGATTGCATCACTGTTTACCATCAGGCGCGATTGCAGTCAAGCACTAGTTTATAATTATTAAAAAAAAAAAAACTCCAACCCGCATTGAGGAAGCGTGGTGATTACGCTGAATCCTTCTCTGTATGAGAGGAGACTTGTGCCCAGAACTCCAGAAGGGGGACGATAAAAGGTTGATGATGATGATGATTAATTAAACCCCCTTATTCTAAATTTACATATTTTAAATATAGGTACCTAATTAAAATTCTAGTCCCTGGGACCTTTATTTTAATATTTTACAATATTAAACTTAATTCGAGATTTTCTGGTAACAATACCGCAAGGTTTGCGTCAACTTGTTGATACTATCGGCCCGCGCGTCTGCTTTATTATTGTACCTATTATATTAAAGGGCTATTATACCTATTATTTCGTACCAATTACATTGTTGTCCAGAGGCGGTTTCCATCTTTTTTTTTGGTTTTGAATGGGAAATCATCAAATTGTCTTCAAGGCTAGACTGAACAGGCAATTAATAAACTAGCGCCCTTTACCATCAACGATTGCGTCACTGCTTACCATCAAGAGGGTTTGCGATCAAGCACTGCAATTGTTTATATTGTGGGCTACACTGGAGGAATTGGATAGTCACTAAGTAATCGAGTGGCGACCATGCACCGGAAGACGCAGCGTGGGTAGGCCCCCGACAAGGTGGACCGACGACCTCGTGAAGGTCGCGGGAAACCGCTGGATGCGGGAGGCGCAGGACCGGTTGTCGTGGAGAACCTTGGGGGAGGCCTATGTCCAGCTTTGGACGTCTTTCGGCTGAAATGATGATGATGATTAATGAAGTAATGCCGTAGGATTTGGCAAGTTCTGCGCGGGCTTGCGTTAAGGTAGTAAGGAACAGCACCCTCATTGCGTAACACACTATTAATTATTATCCGTTGGAATAATTTCGAAGCATATTGCTAATCCATTGCTCCATGTATTCTAAAACGTGTCTGCTAAACAACGTAAATAACGCAATGAATGTTGTTGAACTGTCAAAATGAAACCCATTGCTACTGATAGCGCGTTACGTAATTACCCTACAAACTGGGGTCGACGGTACGTTGTGTTCCACGCGCGCCTCAAAGAGATATCAGCACATCGTGATGCCTGCCAGGGCCTTGGGTTCTTTGAAGGAGACACCTTACCCCCGGGAGCACGGGCAAGTGAAAGAACACAGGTCACGGACACGCTCCCCCTAGAGCGGGAGAGGTCATTTGATTTTCCATACCCAAAAACAGAGTTTCCCAAATTCTCAACTGGACTTCAAATTCTCAAAGTAAGTAAATCATACTAGTCATAAATCATTATATCGCGTCACACAACCTACGTTTTTACAACGGTATATTGTGGTGTTGAACAATACTTAATAACTTAATGACGTCAAATTTGCGTAGTTTCATCTTACTGACGCTTTTCCTCAACGCTGAGATTAAGTTAAGCTAATTGCGTCTCTGCGAATACCTTCCTATCTTTACGCCATAAATTAAAAAAAAAAGTGTAATCAATACATAGTATAAAACAAAGTCGCTTTCGCTGTATGTCCGTATGTATGCTTAGATCTTTAAAACTACGCAACGGATTTTGACGCGGTTTTTTTTAGTAGATAGAGTGATTCTTAAGGAAGGTTTAGACTACCTTTTATCCCGGAAAAAATTGATATTCCCGAGGGAAATCCAAAAAGCGCGATATAACCGAACTCTACGCGGGCGAAGCCGCGGGCGGAAAGCTAGTTATGTATATGATAAAAAACAAAAGATCAAGACAAAAGTCATCAACCAGTGTGTGTTGCCAGTGATGACTTATGGAATTGAGACGTGGTCGCTAACAATGGGCCTTATAAGAAGGCTCAAGGTCACTCAAAGAGCAATGGAGAGGGCTATGCTTGGGGTTTCACTGCGCGATCGAATCAGGAATGAGGAGATCCGCAGAAGAACGGGAGTAACCGATATAGCCCGAAGAATTGCAACACTAAAGTGGCAGTGGGCTGGGCACATTGCCCGTAGGACCGATTCCCGATGGGACCGACGGGTTCTCGAGTGGCGACCACGCACCGGAAGACGCAACGTGGGTAGGCCCCCGACAAGGTAGGACGACCTAGTGTAGGTCGCGGGAAACCGCTAGATCCGGGAGGCGCAGGACCGGTCGTGGTTGAGAACCTTGGGGGAGGCATATGACCAGCAGTGGACGTTTTTCGGCTGAAATGATGATGATGAATGATGATGTATATGATTGTGTAAAACGTAGCTTTTTCGCATTTTTTCCAGTAAAACCTACATACACAATGTGTATGTAGGTTTTACTGGAAAAAATGCGAAAAAGCTACGTTTATCGGAAAACACAAAGCTTCTTGAAAACCGGTTTCTACCGCGACCTGTAGTTACCGGTTACATAGTTTCCTGTACTACCACTTTATTAACAACACAAAGGAATGAGTTTTTCTTTAATAATAGGTTTCAACTGAATTCTATAAAAGCGGGTATTTACTATTTTTTTCTCATATCTTTGATATGATGGCAATAAGGCTTATGAAAATCTTGCTTCTCCAATCCACTTTTGACATTGGCGCAATAGTCTACATCGGCTCCAATGGCCATAAATAAAAATAGAATAGAATAGACAATCAATGATTCAAAAGTGTTCGTGGAGTTTCGTGCTCGTTCTTCTCCTGGATCCTCATTCTTACGCTTTCAATGGGCTGCTAGTTTCATTTTACTGACTAACCGACCCTTTGACGATTTAAAAGTCTACAGGGACTTTTAAATCGTCAAAGGGTCGGTTATTTTAGTTAGTTTAGTTTAGTTTATTGGTTTGTTTAAATAAATGCTTTGATTTTCATTTTGGGTCGTTCCTTAAAACTTTTATATGACTGGTGAAATGGCTGTATCACATGTAGGTATAGCTCTGCCTAACCCTTGGTGTATTACAGGCGTGATGTTAAGGTGTGATGTTTTGAGTATGGCTAGTTTCAAATTCAGAATCCTTTCAGCAACGTTCTCTTTTTTTTATATCGACCAAACTTCCGACACAACAAGATTTGTCGCTTAAAATCGCATATCATCATCATCATCAACCTTTTATCATCCCACTGCTAGGCACAAGTCTCCTCTCAATAGAGAAGGATTGAGCGTAATCACCACGCTTGCTCAATGCGGGTTGGCGATTTCAGATGAATAAAAGTCCAGGTTTCCTCAAGATGTTTTCCTCCACCTTCAATCACTGGCCAGCCTCTTAAGTATGAGTGTGGCTGTTGGATTCCAGGTCAGGCAAGTACCAATGTAACTTTTCTAAAGTTATTTTGCACTTTCTAAGTATAAGCGCATATATCGCAACACAACTGTTCAGACCTGTCCTCATCCAAATTATATGGCCGAGACGTAGATTCACGCGAGACACAATAAATTTTTAATTGTTTTCCTAATTACGGTCTTCAACCGTTTAATATTGATCCATATATAGCTAGCTATCAGTCGTCATCTATGTAGTCACCTCATCCCAGCCGTTCCGGAAAGTCAGCCGTTTTTCCGATCCGTTTTTTTTTTACTAATTATAAACTAGTGTTTGACCGCAATCCCACATGATGGTAAACAGAGATGTAATCGTTGATGATAAAGCGCGCTATTTTATTAAGCCTATTCACGCGAAAAAAAAAAAACTGACTAAATAGGAAAGAAGACGGCAGTTGAGCGAGGTGATGCAATGTTAACCCAAAACACGACCGACGATGCTGAGCAAGAAGGAGATTGATGAAGACCCTCCACGACCAAACTCCCGACACAACAATATTTGGTGCATCGTACCCGGCACACACTGTAAGACTCTTTATTAAAGAGTATTCTATTTTTGTTCATGCTATTGTCATTTGTCTAAATAGTTTTTCTCGTAAAATATTGCAACGAATTTGTTGGAGACAAACCGTAGCACCTCTACCGGACCGTACGACCACAGGAGGACCGGGGGACGAGGGATCGGTTTCGCCGTTGACCGCCTACAGCGCGACCCTCGCCAAAAAATCCACGGACCAAGCGCGCCTTCTAATTACTATCCTAATATAATTACAAGCACCTATTTCTACAGTCCGCTATTTCATTTATATCATCGAGGATCCCAAACAAATTATACTAAAGACTTAACCTTTTCACATACAAAGACACACATCCACTTAATATGTAGTTAGGTTCAAGAATAACTTTTGCTTTTTCCTGTACAGCTGCGAACATACTGTTGGGGTATTCTATCTGTCGCGTGGCTTGACCTCGCGTATGTTGTTTAATTGAACTTAAACCTTGTCCTCCATGATATAGAATGGGTTTTCGCAACTGGAGTTGAATTGTGTGACGATTTTATTTTATTTTAACGATATAATAGGTTAATAATAGCGGTTCCTGTTACAGTAAACTGCCCTTAGTACTCTCATAACTTTTAAACATAAGATTAGCGGGGTAATATCAAAATAGGTGTTCTCGATGGTAGGCCATATTATCGGCTGTAGACGGGCGGGGCGAAGAAGGCGGCGGACGAAACCCCGTCTCCTTTAGCCCGCGAGTGTGACCAGCGTGTGTGGGTAGCTCCCGCATGCGCATTGCACTGGTCACCACGTCTGAGGATTACTCCGGTACCCGGGTAATCCTCCCTTGGCGGGGAAACCGGCCAAAATTAGGCCGGTAAGCCCTGAGAGTGGCACGGAGTTAGATCTCCGGGCCGATCCCGTGTCACTCTCAACGCAGGGCTCGAGGGGAACCGAGTTGTTTTAGTGGGTATTCCCGGCTCCGGCTGGGCGAGCCCCGCACACACACGCCTGTCGCCTAGCTAGCGGCGGGTACGGTGCGTAATGCATTTCCACTAGTAAAAAACAAAAAAAACTTTCCGCCAAGCGATTCGTCGTGTTCGATTCGTCGGCATAACACTAATAGTAGCATTGACATTCCTATTCACATTTCAATTTATAAGTTAGTTCCTTGCGTTGTTAACGTTGTTAAACAGCCTTATTTTTCGAGCATAGCAATATCCTACAGAATGGTTTAGATAGTGATCGAAAAACTCATTTAGCTTGTTGATGTATTTTACAGATGTTGATTCTACATGGACTTCATATGATCGGCACACTAATTGCGTAACACTATTACTGCCAATTGGAATCATTTTCAAGCATGTTGCTAGTCCATTGCTGCATAAGTTGTAAATATTTGTTTACCCAACAACGTAAACTACGCAATGAATGTTGTTGAACTGTCAAAATGATACCCATTGCTACTGATAGTTTGTTACGCAATTACCCTACGGATTAAGATTATGTCTGGACTTTAAATGAGACTGACCTCTGAGTTTGTTTTGACCTTTTTGTAGTCAGTAATTTTTTGTTCGTTTCGGTAGTCATATTGGAAACGCCGAATTAATCTATTTTTAAAAGATATGATTGATCTCTCTGTATGAGTAAAAGTCGGATGTCAGGTTTTATTTAAAAATACCTCCAATAAATGACTCTTATCTACATATATTGATACCTAACTTCGCAAATGGGCTAACTCCACATTAAGGAAAAAAAAACTCTATAGTAATTTAATTAATAGGTGTAAAGGAGTCTACATTATCAAAAATTCTAGCTTACGATGTTATTTAGATAAGAAAAATCTAAAATACCGTTGCTAACAACGGTATTTTAGATTTTTCTTATAAATTTATATAATATATAATTTTATATATATAATTTTAGATTTTTCTTGAATATTTTTTATACATCACTTAAGAAAAATCTAAAATACCGTTGCTAACAACGGTATTTTAGATTTTTCTTAAGTGATGTATTCAGTTTGAAGCATCTCCTGAAAAAAATTCTTTTTTGATGTTAACAGATTTGCGAATTAATGAATTGATAAATATGACTATTAATTTACAAAAAATCTCACATTTAACCTACTTGTTCCCTATATGCAATATAACATCACCCTTGCATTGTCCGTGATCCTGTGTACCGGATAAACATGAGAAAGATTTTCAACGCTGCCTTCTTTTGGGATCTGCGTCAAGTTTGTATATTGCTAAAATTCATCGAAATTCGTAACAGAACAATGTTTTCATCTAACAAATAAATAACCCAAAAGGGCAAGGCTAACTTTTACTACACACTCCAAGAAAGATGATGGTAAAACTTTCAATAATCATCATAATCATCTTAGCGTTTATCCCGGTTGCATCCGCGGCTTTCGCGTTGGAGCCCGGGGTCCGCTTGGTCCAATTTTCAATGTATCTAAATAAAACTACTGCGTTTAAAAAAAAATTGCACTGCAAAGACTTCCCTTTCTCCTTTCTACTCTTTCTTGAGCTAATGTGGATCAATACTTGTCTGAATGCGTCTAGTTCGTCTCACACTTCCATCATAATCTCCTGGCTTAATAAAGTGATATTTTTTTTTCAGCGCCCTAACGGAGACGTTAATAACACCACTATCGGAGCGAGCAGACGAATGGCGCCGCGGTGCCTGCTCAACTGGCGCGCTAAGCCGCGAGCATGCCCGAGAATGTAAGCGTGCTCGAGCAGAACTCAGGCGTCGAGTCACTGAGGCACAGAGGCACGCAAGAAAGGCGAGGAGAGCGCCACCTGATGCTAAGCGACGTGCTGACGTATGCATGCAGGTGAGAGAAACTATTATTTAGGTACTAAGCAAGCCGATGGGGCAGTAAGGTTTTGGAGTGGCGGCCACGTACTGGAAGACGCAGCGTAGGGAGGCCCCCAACAAGGTGGACCGATGACCTGGTGAAGGTCGCGGGAAGCCGATGGATGCGGGCAGCACAAGACCGGTCAACGTGGAAAGCCTTTCGGGAGGCCTTTGTCCAGCAGTGGACATCTATAGGCTGAAGAAGAAGAAGCAAGCCGATGTGCTTACGAGTATGAGAAATCAGAGAGGATTGGGACCAGAAAACGAGCAGCGTAATGTTCTTCCTTTTATTTTACACGCAACTAATTTTTTAACCAGATGGTGGCCCCAAATCCCTTGTTCACAATCTAAATTAAGTTTCAAGTTAAGTGCATCTTTTTCTTTCCATTTCGTTAAGAAAAGGACAGAAGATAAAATGTCAGTTTAGACCTGTCAAATTAATCCGCATCTGACGTATAATGATGTATTTTTAGTCGCCATGTTTATAACTACAAATTTAATTTTATTCCATTTTTTTTTCAATCTATCATATATTTAATATGTTATTATAATACTCAATACTATAAATTGTTGTCTAATTTAAATTAATTGTCCTTTGCTAATTCAAGCTAATGTATCGGTAAAATAAATAACAATTTTACACAATCAATCCAAAATTATGAATTTATAAATGAGTAACTGTATCTAATAAGCAATATTCTTTTGTAAAATTTAGTATAGTGCTGATTTGTTGCATGCTATTTTCTAATATAGAAAATGTAATAAAATTGTAATATGTTATAAAGGGAGTATCTGACATCGACGCACAAACGAGTACCGTGGATTCAGTACATGATTCTGAGCCCCCCAGTGGTGGAATTTTTCGTCGGCTATTTCATGATTAAAAAAAAAAATGTAGTTTTTTTTTTCACTACAGACCGTTCATAATTGCTATACTTTTATAACCCAATAATATTTTAGAGTAAAAATTAAATAATTCGCTAATTACATAAAAAAACGCAACGAAAACAAAACCCGAAGAACGATCTTATCAGCTGATTTAAGAGAGTTCACATCAGGGATCAACGTCATACCTACAAACCCGCACGGCGGCACGCTTGCAACGTTCAAAAGCCAAGCCGACACTTTTTTTAAACAGTGTGTATTCTGTAACCGTTCATTAACGACATAAATGACTATCATAATTTTATTAGTGGCATGCGGTCTAGCCTTTTCGCGAAGTTTGCGTTACGATGTCAGATACACCCTGTATTTGGGAATAAAGGGCTTTATTATTATTTATGTTTATAATCGCACCTAAACTGTCTGTGGAATATCTTCTATACCTTTCATAATGAAAAGGAAAGGAAAATATGCACTTAACTTAAAATTAGTTTGTGAACAAGTGTATCGGCGCCATTATTCGCTACGCCCCTTGAGCGACACCAGGGCCTGTAGCCATTGTAACATCGCTTCGTAGCGAAGCGAAATCGAATATCAAACCAACCAATGGCGGGAACGATTGACCACGTGATTTATCGCGTCGCGTGATAAATCTTTCCTGCCATTGGTTGGTTTGGTATTCGATTTCGCTTCGCTACGAAGCGATGTTACATTGGCTATAGGCCCAGGACTAAGCCAATGTAACGTCGCTTCACAACGAAACGGAATCGAATACCAAACTAAACCAATAACGAAAACGATTGACCACGCGACGCGATAAATCACGTGTTCAATCGTTCTCGCCATTGGTTGGTTTCGTATTCGATTTCGCTTCGCTACGAAGCGATGTTACATTGGCTATAGGCCCAGGACTCTTACCCCTTGGTCGCGAACTCCAACGTTGATTCGCTACTGTGGACCCCTCACCTTGTTCAGCGACAAGGGCCTGCAAGATATTTGACGCGCGTGAGTTGCGCGCGTCTACGTGACTGATTGCAATAGGTGTTCCTGTAGGCGCTTCGTAGAATTTACTCTAAATTATGCTTTCTTCACGACACCTCGGCTGTGGCGGGGATACCGCCAGGTGGAACCCCCAGTTGCCTGAGAGAGGCCCAGCGGAGGACGACCAGCGATAGAGGTGCCGACTCGACGCTCCTACTAACTTTTTAATTTCACCACCATGTGCTTTTATATCCTTTTTACAATTTTAAAAACTGTCACCAGTTGGGGTGTTAACCACCTTCCAGAAATAAATATTAAATATTATTTTACTCTAGTTTGATACGACTTCCGTTGAATACTCGTAGTCAGTATTTTGAGTACCGGTAGTCAGTTGCATAAGTCTCAAATGATTTATTGGTAGGTTATACAAATATTTGATCCGTGCGGGAATAGAAAATCGCGATAGAAAAACGCAGCCGTCAATCGCTTAACCACACCGCCAACCGTGAAGATGATTCACGTATTCACAAGCTGTTTCTTCTTCCAGGACATACAGGAACGCAAGCAGCAGTTGGAAGACATGGAGGAGAAGGCGGTTAAAGCCGCGCTCATCGAGGAACGAAGCCGCTTCTGTCACTTCGTATCGTTGCTGAACCCCGTAGTGGTGAGTATATACCAAACACTCGTACTTAGGGATAAAACGATACGAGGAATGGGCGACTAGCTTCATCTTATTGACTGACCGACCTTCGGACACTTCAAAAGTGCCTGTCACTGGTTTATTTGAAATAAATGATTTGATTTGATTTCGAGTAAATACAAGTAAATAATCGATACCTTTGACCGAGACCAAGTATTTTTTAGTACTCGCTACTTTGAAATTAAGTATCGAGTATGTATCGGTTAAAAGTAATCATAACAGTATATGCCAAACCAAAGTAATTTCATTTTAACATTGATTATAAAATTAAAATAAAAGTTTTTGAACGCATCCATTTTTTGCATGGTATTTTTTTTTTATTAGTTGGTATGTTTAGGGAGCGCTACAAAAATAGACTTCATTTTGTAAATTTTATATTAATATACAGATTTTTAACACTTCTTTTGGTTTTAACTTACATTTTCAAAAAAAAAAAACTATTCGATACGAGTAAGTATCGATACTTTTCAATCGATATCGAGTAAGTATCGATACTTGACATCCGATACAGTATCGAGTAAAATATGTATACCCCTACGGTATCGTTTCATCCCTAATCGTACTCAGCATATTCACAAAATTGTGAACAAGTATTATGCAGGACTAGCTGAGGCCCGCGGTTTCACCCGCGTAGGATTCTATCCCGTGGGAATACCGGGATAAAAAGTATCCTATGTGTTATTCCTGGTTATAAACCATATGTGTGCCAAATTTAATCCAAATCAATTCAGTCATTTTTATGTGAAAGAATAACATACATACATGCATGGGGTGGTGGGTATGGATGGATATCAACCCGTGTATCAAATAGCAGTGCACTGCCGTGAAACTTGTTATTTTAAAAACTGACTGAATAGGAAGGAAGATGACAGTTGAGCGAGGTGATGCATAGTTTAACTCAACAACACGACCAACGATGCTGCGCCAGAGAGAGATTGATTTGGATACCCTCCACGGCAAAGCCAACGCCAAAGCCCGACACAACAATATTTGCCGCACTATGCCTAGCACACTTTGCAAAATCAAAATCAAAAGTCATTTATTCATATTAGGCTGAGAATCAGCACTTTTTGAACGTCAATATTACATAAGACAGTCCCCCAAAACGTCCACCCATCGACACTTCCTAGTGCTTTCGCTGGGAGGAAAAAGTGGCGAAACAAACTCACCAGCAGCACAGCTGTGTGTTCATTTAAAAAAACACATGACTTTATACAATACTACTACTACTTTATACAATGCAACACAACTGCTCAGACCCGTCCACCGTAAGGCTTCACCAGACATGTCTACATTCTGCCAAAATTATGAATGCTATCTAAAAATTTTATTTTACTGATACAGATATTTTAGAAACCAACTCTTTGTCTTTTATCCGGTAAACTCTGACGAAAGAATCTGATCGATGTTTTTTTACCAAGTCAAAAAATGCATTTTTCAATGTTTGCAGGAATCTGAAGTGGCAATGCTAGCGGAAGTTGGTCACTTACAGGAAGGTACCGAGCAGCTCATCAGGCACACAGCCGAGCCTAGGACATTACCTGCTGCCAGTTTACAGGTATGTCATTGTTAGATTATACTTTCTTATAATACCTAAATAATAGATTGTAGATCTGCTTACACTCCATCGGTTTAGCTAATTTGCTAAATTATTGCCTCTTATATGCTAACTTTTTATTAACCATTCCTATTGCAGCATATTTCATTGGAATAACTGTAATGACATGCATATTTACTTGGTATTTAGAAAAAACTATTAAAAAGTCGACATTAATTTTACGTGATAGCCCTACAAAAAAAGAAACATGGATGAATACCAGGTATTAAACACATTTTGTAGAATTCAGCCAATGAATAAAGTTGAGGCATTTGTCAATAAAATCAATAGTTCCAGGTACTGACATGGTGGATTTCGTAAAAACTATTTAATTTATTTAATTAAAAGCCATATAAATTAAGAAAATTGTTAGTATTGGTAATGTAGTAGTGCTTAATGGGTGTTACATACCTGACATAAATGAATGAATGATTGTGTTGGTTGAAGTATAACAGTTGGTAAATAAGTTGATTATATTAAATTCAGCGTCAATATTAACTGTAAAAAAACACAGTATACATATTTTGTATTTTTATTTCAAAGTATACCCTTAAAACAAGCTTTTTAGATTTCCGCCGAATGTTTTATGTTGCCAATGGAGTATAGATTACTTGCAAGGACTGGCAGTTATATTTTTTACATATTCACCAACCCTATGTTTTAGAAGTTCTATTCCAATGAATAATCTACAAATAAGTACATGTTACGGCATAATCAATTGCTTTTCTTCCTATTTTTAAATATTACGCAAGTTCTGACGTTCATAAAGAGCTAATTTCTAGCTTAAAGCTAGATTTAAACTCACAACTAATCTGCGGTCCAGGACCGGTCGTCGTGGATTCTTGAGGGAGGCCTACGTCCAACAGTGGACGTCTTTCGGCTAAAATGACCTAATCTCCAACCTAACATTTCCAGGTGATATGCGACATAAAGTCGTGCTACTCCGGCTGGGCAGAAAGTGGGTCCGCACCGCACTCTCCCTCCACGTCCTCCCGCCTCGGGAGCCGCAAGTCCTCACTCACGTCCATATCCTCGCTCAACTCGCAGTGTTCCGACCAGCAGCATGGTAAGAGCACTTAGTATAATACACAATGTCCCCAGAAGAATGATCCTGTATTAAAATGTCTCGCACATTCCCGCAGACAGGTTTTTGCACACAAATTAATATGTACGGACGACCAACCAGCAACAATCAACCTTGAGTCTTAATGCTTAAGAGATAAAGTTGAAAATCCAATAAAGACATCTTCGTAGATTGACGTACTGTCGTCTGTACCTTGAGTCAAAGATAGTAAATCAAATCATCTTTATTGTAGACTATACGTATACATCATAGATAGAGGTCTTAAATAATTAAGCTACTCGAAACTGCCAAATATTCCCAATCAACCTTGAGTCTTAATTTTTAAGAGATAAAGTTGAAAATCCAATAAAGAAATCTGAAAAATTGTAGTAGACTGACGTACTGTCGTCTGTACCTTGAGTCAAAGATAGTAGCGGTGGCCTAGTGGTATAGGCCACGACTTACAAGTTGGAGGTCCTAGGTCTGAACCCCGTCAGGTGTTTTACTTTGTGTAAATTATTTCATCACCACTACTCTCAAAACAGTGGAAGGAAAACGTCTTAAGGAAACCGACCTACCAACCCGGACTGGGCTCGCGACGTAAATTACGACCCATTCCATTTCACCGAGAAGTGGCTTTTATCAAAGGAGCAGGAATATTATAGTCTGCTTATGTATTATCTATGTCAAATTAAAAGTCATTCAATAAAGTTGAAAATAAATAAACTGCCTTTAATCCGAGATAGCATCAACGCAGCTATGTAAGCGATTAAGATTATTATTTTCGACCTTATTACAGTTCTTGTCAAATCTGGCAAGAAAGGTTCTCCAAGTCTGTATCCGCCCTGAAAGTACTTGATCTTGTGAGCCATCAATTTGTACTATCTTTCGTTCAAACGTACCTTCAGAATAAATAGAGAAGTGGCTATTGATTTATTTTCTGGTAATCCTTAACGATGACTGCTTCTTGCTGATATTATGGTGTTATGTGATTGGGCCCCTTTATTATTCATAAAAGTTGCTTAAAAATAACTAGTGATTAGCGATTGTTTAACCATACATTTTTTTAGACGTTTGCACACCACTTTAATCATCGTTTATGAATTAAACCCCTTAAACACTATGGCGTTTATTCATAAACGGTGATTAAAATTAAGTGACGTTAAAAGGTCAAAAATATATGGTTATAGAATCGTTAATCTCTAGTTAACTTTATGCAACTTTTATGAATAAGATACACGGGGCACGTTATCTTGAGTTGGTTTGTGTGACTTTTCAGGCTTTATCATTAACTATTTTCTCACTGTCCCTTTTTATATACGTCTGCTTCCTTATTTCATGTAAAACAATATGATTCCATGGACATTGATGTGGGTTATATGTATGTTTACTATTATACCTTAGCCGACTATTAATATTGTAACATATAACTGTTTTTGTCCCAAATAAATATCTTCATAATTTCACTCTTTCCAGGTGTATCAGGCTCCACAGTGAGCTGCTCCACTCCGATATCGAACGCGTCCTCCTCTGGCACCATCCCCGCGCCTAACAGCGACTCACAACACTGTCTGTCACAGGTAAAGTATTTTTATAGCACCAAGAGACGCGGGCTTTACTTGTTATAAGTTCTACAAACTCGCTGTCAATTATTAGACTTCATCATTGTCTTGGTCTGAGACAGTGATGAAGTACCGAGAGCTCCGAACTCTTATTGTATGTACATTCACAGCGTGACTATATAAAGAGTGGTGCTGATAATACGACAACAAATGAACACACTGACAATGCGGGTTCATAGGAATAATCCTAAACCATAGAAAAAAAAAAACATAACATCAAAAATAAAAAATAAATGAAAATTTGAAACAAACTAAATAGCATCAAATTGCAAACGGAATAGAACATCCTTTAAAATATTGGTTCACTGACCTCCGATCGGCGACAGTGTGATCCTGTATCGACTTACTTTTTTCGCGCCATTATTATTAAAGTTCGGTCATCAACCTGTAAGCGCTTCCTTATCAACATATACATCATGTAGAAAATGTGAAAAACGAAAAATAATTTCCTGTGACTAAACTAATTGATATATTAATATTGATTTTTATGGGTAGACTAAGAATGTGTTGAGGTACACGATGTTTAATTTATTGTCGTATTGGCATCACCACTTTGTATGTATGTACATTTTTGAAAACCACCAGTAAAGCGCGCACCCCTTCGTGAGATAAAAATACTATATGGTTTATGTGTCGCGTGGAGAGTGTTTGTAGACCGTAAATTTTTAGTATTTTTTGTTTAAAGTAGTAGTTTAATAGATTGTAGAAGTAAACGTAAAATTTGAACTTGCTTCAGCAAGTTTTGGTTTATTTCTGTAGTTTGACAGTTGGAAAATGTCTGTTTGAAATCTCTGATCAATAATAGTACTAGATTAAGGATTAGGACCAAAAAGGCATCGCTTAAGTGGCTGCGATTACATATAACTTGATTACACACCGTAATAGTCTCAGTATAAAGTTTAATATCGTTTGCAGTGTATTTAAACCAATAAATGTATCATAATCAGCCTATAATGTTCCCACTGTTGGGAACACAGACCTCCTCTCGATGACAGGGAGTGGGCTTAATCTACCACGCTGGCCCAGTGTAGGTTATATTTTGCGATAAATATTCATGGAAAAATAAAACATAACTTCTAAGCAATAAGGTTGAAAAACTGTTGCAAAATATGGCTTATGTATAGTTATAGCTTTTGATACGCCTACCGGAAATCTATCACGTTTGTTGATCGAAGTAGAAAATGTTTATAGCTTGAAATCAATCTCCCTAGTTTCAGTTAATACAGTCAACATTTTAAAACCTTGGCTATACTTTAAAACAACTTTTCCGAAACATGGTATACTAGTTGTGCCCCGCGGCTTCACCCGCGTAACCTTCTAGCCGAATGAGCTCAGTTGATATAAAATAAGCGCCTGTTAAAATAATGGGAGCAATATGTAGTACATTCGCGTTGCTCCCGTTTCCGCAACATTTTTTGTTCCTGCTCTGCTCCTATTGGTCATAGCGGGATATTTTATAACCTATGTCCTTTCTCAGGCTCTAGACTATCTGTGTACCAAATTTCATTACAATCGGTTCAGTAGTTTTGGCGTGAAAGCCGGACAGATAGACAGACAGAGATACTTTCGCATTTATAATATTAGTATGGATTATTGAAACAACTAATAATTATTTATCTTTCATTTAAACTCCTACAGACGTTTTCCAACTGTTTGAAATGTTTTTCTTAGTTCACAAGACTTTTGCTTTTTTTTTCACCCACGTTATGTTCTCCCACCTGTTCGTCCCCTAGCCCCCCGCGCGTTTGGCCAGCGTTTGCAGCGCGGACTCCGGGTTCCGCTCTCAGGACGCGCTTCTGCGGCGCTCGCTCTACGTTGACAATGTAAATACCTAGGGACACAAGTAGCTCAGTGTGTCTTGGCAGGCTCGAAACGGGAAGAGAAACTACGTAAATACTTAAAAAAAATATTTATTAAAGGTTTCTTGAGTTAATAATGAACGTTTATTCGGGATTGTATTTTTATTAAGAATGCTATTTTGACTCTTTTAGAGAGAATTTCAGTATCCTAATTGTGGTTGAATGTGGTTGAACTGTTAAAATTAAAGCCATTTCTATTATTAGGAATACCTTTAATTGCCATTTCTACTATTAAAAATATTATTAGTATTAGGAATAGCTTTATTGGCTATTTCTACTGTTAGGAATAGCTTTAATTGCCATTTCTGCTATTAGGAACAGCTTTAATTGCCATTACTACCATTAGGTATAGCTTTAATTGCCATTACTACCATTAGGTATAGCTTTAATTGCCATTCCTACTATTAGGAATAGCTTCAATTTTGTTACGCAATTACCCCGTAGTCCAACTAACATTTCCATGTTCTTACTGACTGTAGTTAAATAAAATCATACATTTAATATAGACATCTCGATTCACGTCAATGGTCTTTGCAAACTGTAGCTACGTCATTCTTCGCCAAGCCAAGATATACTGGTCACTTGCATACACAAAATTAAGATATTCTTGAATCAAAAGTTAGAAAACATGTCGCCGGGCCGCGGAGTTGTTTAAAACAGACACTGTGGCCCCTGGTGCACAGGCAACTGAAGGAACACGGGTGGGTTTCAGTCAATAAAAGTCTGACACGCCCTTCAGCTCCACGAGAGGTCCGGGAGAGGTCATTTGATGATTTCCCATCCACAAACAAAAATAAAAGTTAGAAGACGTGTGAAATTTATCATCCTTCACTCACAGTGAAGAGGCCTATGTCCAAGCAATTTCATGATTTGGCAGAGTGTCGGATGTGTGAATGGAGTTTCTTGTTAATTCTATAGCCTGGGGAGAGCATTTAGCTTCGTCTTTCTGACTGACCTTGCCAATACAAAGGTGTCTGTAATTGATTTATTTGAGATAAATGCATTATAAGAAACCTCAAGGTCACAAAAGGCAATGAAGAGGGCTATGCTTGGGGTTTCACTGCGTGATCAAATCAGAAATGAGGAGATCCGCAAAAGAACGAGAATAACCGATATAGCCCAAAGATTCCAATGTCCAACAGTGGAGAAATGATGATGATGAGCTACATGGTCTGAATGGGAATATTATAGGCTGATTGCTCATTTATGATAGACACATACATCGGTACAACTGCAGCAGTGCAATTCTCTAACCATCTCACCGTGGAAATGTAGGTGAAGTGAGCGTGTGTGAGTGAAACCCTTTTTTATAAATAAGTGCTTGACCACTATCCCGCCTGATGACAAGCAGTGATGCAATCTTATCTTCTCTCCTTTTCTTAATGAAGTAGATAGAAAAAGATGGACTGATCTTAAAATTAGTTTAGTTTGTGAACTAGAGAATCGGCGCCATTGATGTGATGTTTGTTATTAAGGTGAGACTAAAGATTAGATACCTCTATGGTACCTCCCAATTGATTTTATTTTGCTTTTTTCATCTTAGTTATATTAGTTAGCTTTAAATTGTAGTTGTGTTTTGTTTTTCTTTTTTTTTAATTTCGTTAATGAATTTTGTTGTCTGAAAACAAGTCCAATGACATTGAAGTAATTAGTCCTGATGCTAATAAAATAATAAGTGGAAATACTTATATAATTTACTAATAACATTCCAGGGTTCAGACAATCAGAGCGTTAGCAGCGAATGTATAACTCAGGCGAAGAGTCATATCGAGGACGACCAGTCAGACGACGTGCATGACGTCATCAGCAATGCAGGTGAAATCCTATCTAAAGACTTCTGAAGTGTTATGTATCATAGACATATGCTTTTTTTTTTTGACGTAACGACGTCTTATATTTCGATTGAGAACCGGCTGAACGCACGAAAAAACATGACTCATGCGGCGCTACTTCGTTCCATTTAAGGCTTGAAGTGCAAGCGACAGGGCGGAAAGAGCGACCGCGAGGCACAATCGGCCTCCGCGTCCGGCAGCGCTCGGCATCTGTCTCTCTCCTACTTGAGTGACTAGATGAGTCCGCGTGGACAGCTGTATAATAATACATTTTCATGTTTTCGTCAAGTATGAAGTGCAGTGAAAAGTGAATGTGGTGTCAATTGTTTATAGTAACGATACTTCCAACGATAAAGGTTAGAAAAATGCAACCAACCATCAGTATTTTCTTAGGACGTTGTCACGTTTAACTATTGTCAGTTAGCAGAATTTTTTTTTTAATAAACGCAAAATCAAGTCTCTGAAAAGTATTTACCTATGTTATGTTATTTTATTCCAGCATCGGCAACTTGGCCAGATTTGAAAGACACAGCACAGTTCGAGAGGGCAGCTTCCGCCATCATGGGAGGCAGGCCTCACACTATTTCTGCGGGTATAATGATTTTCGTATTTGTCAGACTTATAAAAGTACTATTCAAAATGTTAAAGTTACTGGTTCCATTCTTGAACTTTACATATAATTGGTCTAATGAATTAGTTTAATTTAACAATAAACGCTCTTATTCATAAAAGTGGCTTAATAGTACATTACGATATTAGTGCGTAATGATGGTTATAACATGCGAGGCGGAATTTCAGCCCGAGCCGAAGGCGAGGGTGTAATTGAGCCGAGCATGTTATAACCAATACGCACGTATATCGTACGACGTTTTTTAACACACTTGCGAGGAAACAGAAATAGAAGTATTTTATATTTTGTTCATTTTAAATAAACTCAATCTGTGAATGCACACTGTTGCTTTCCCCCCATTAGTATTATTATTTGCCATTTCAAATATGGAACAGCGCGCAGCGCGAGCCGTGCGGCGGCGATCAGTTCCATAATTACTTGAAATGGAAATAATGCTGTTATGGAAAATAATGCTGTTATGGACTATAACTTAACTATTTGCTTTGATAAAACACGCGTTTGTTGTGGCCTGCTTTACATATTTAAAACCGGTGGAATTACATCAGCTTTACGAGCAAGGGTGTTAAAAAGTTATTTACGGTTTGAACTTTACCTAACTTTAATAATCGTTTATAAATAACCGCATAGATTTTGCCCTGTCATAATTTAAACTATCGCAGTATTAATATACTTCAGTGTGAGAAAGAGATGGAACGGTATAGGACATATAGTAATATCTCTTTCTCACACGCATTCCACTTTCAACATAAGAATTTGCATCCGCAGGGTACGAGCGCGGACACCCTCGGCCCGCACTGAGCGTGCACACGTTCACACACTCCGAGCACGACGTGCAGCGCGACGCACAGATATACGCACGCCCGCCGCTACCCACGGTGAGTTGTGCACACATTCACACACTCCGAGCACGACGTGCAGCGCGACGCACAGATATACGCACGCCCGCCGCTACCCACGGTGAGTAGTGCACACGTTCACACACTCCGAGCACGACGTGCAGCGCGACGCACAGATATACGCACGCCCGCCGGTATCCACGGTGAGTAGTGCACACGTTCACATACTCCGAGCACGACGTGCAGTGCGACGCACAGATATACGCACGCCCGCCGGCACCCACGGTGAGTAGTGCACACGTTCACACACTCCGAGCACGACGTGCAGCGCGACGCACAGATATACGCACGCCCGCCGGTACCCACGGTGAGTAGTGCACACGTTCACACACTCCGAGCACGACGTGCAGCGCGACGCACAGATATACGCACGCCCGCCGGTACCCACGGTGAGTAGTGCACACGTTCACACACTCCGAGCACGACATGTTTTTTTCAAACTTAATATTTTGTAACTATCGCTATTAGTGTAGTGACTGAAATAAACTTTAAATTCCTCAGAGATGTTCATCCCTCGAGCGTCCGGCCGTCCCCAACAAGTCTGGCAACGCAAACACTTGCCAGCAGGAGTTCAAGGCGAGCAAACCCTCGTCCTTGCCACCACATCTAACTAAAGGTAACTATTTGTCTGTATGTTACCACGCACTACTAACCTTATTTTAATTCGATGGCACGGTTGGCGCAGTGGTTAAGTAATTGACTGCTGCGCTGCGTTGGGCAACGTTATTGAATAAAATGGCAAGACTGCCCAGTTCCATTTCAACCATTTTATCATTTATTACTAGACTAGTAGAATGTCTCACGCGCCTAGTACTATGATCTACCGTCAGCTGTGTTATGCGCTCGCTAATCACACGGCAACAATTTCTAAATGTATTTGGGAAAAAAATAAAACATGGTATCAATGATTGGAAGCGATTCAGCTGGTTATTCTGAATAAACTATATTCACGTTTCCTATAAAGAAAAAATAAAAATGTATACGACGTATAACATAAAGGGTATATACATAACAAAGGCATGGCATCTTTACATGATATCAAACGATATTGGAAGGGTTTTTTAATCCTATCTCTTTATGTTAGGAAGTTATGAGGAAAAACACCGCCTGTGATAGGCTACTATCATACTAGTCGCACAGAGATATTGAAGACATTTATCGGATTTTGGCAAGTAACGTGACGGGTAACGAGTAGTTATTAACGTATGTAGTGTGCTGCCACGTTTGTTATGATTTGATTTTAAGAAACACACGAAACCGAAAATTTGGTACCAATTTTTTGAGTATTTTATTTTGAGTTGAAACCCTTCCGATATCGTTTGATATCATCTAAAGATGCCATGCCCTTAGTATGTATATACCCTTTTTGTTACACGTTGTATACTGTTCGGCGCAACATATCATCTTCTCCATTAAGTTATTCTCTGTTATAGTTTTACCAATCAATAATATTTTATCATTGCTCCTCAGAAATGCCTCAAGCTCTATACGTGAACATGTCAGAGCTGGCGACCCTGGCAGCGTCGCGCGCGCAACAACAGCAACAACAACAACAACAACACAACGCCGAACATCCGCAACAGGAGAAGGTTAGTGTCTGTTATTATTGTAATTATTGCTCGCAGCGGTCTTCCCGTCAGATTATAGTTCAAGTACCGACATCAGCAGGTCAAGATACCCGAAACGGTCAAATGTTCTTAATCAACATTGGACCTTAATGATTTAGAAATAAAGTGGAAAATCTAATAAAGAAATCTGACAGACCCTTTATATAGGTCAGCTGATCGAACATTCCAGATCTGTCTAGAAGTAATAATAATAGCCCATAATTTGGAGTACGTTCACACAGCCTCCGTGGCGTAGCGGTAGCGGACGCGGCGGCTGCGCAAGGTGGCGCGGGTTCGATCCCCGCACAGTGCAAGTATTTGTATGCATGAATATGAATATTTGCACTGGTCTGGTCGTGCCTCGGAAAGCACATTAAGCCGTTGGTCCCGGTTGCCATACGAACATCTAGTGGCAGTCGTTACGGGTTTGTTGGAGCCCTCAAAAGTCCAATAATTGGTCTAATTGCAATGCTTCGATGTCGCCTTCGGGTTGTGGAGGTCAGACGGCAGTCGCTTCACGGAAAATGTCGAAGTTTAGCCATATCAGCAGTTGGACTGGTAAAGCGGACCCCCGACTCCAAAGATAAAAAGGCTTCGGATGCGACTGGGATTAACGCTGGGATGATGATGATGATGAATTTCGAGTACGTTCACCTACATGTACTTCACCAGAGACGAGTTTCTAGTAATTTAGATGTCAACACTTCGTTGACAATATTGATGAAACTTGTACCATTCGATAGGCCAACCTAGGTCTACCAATTCGTTTTTATATTATACCTCTACAATGCCTATGTCTCAAGATATAGGGCTTAAAAGTTACGTTTGGTATGTCACGCAATATTGAACCTTATGTTATTGACATAAGGTGCAATCGTAATATTGTAACCTTATGCCGTCGACATTAGGAGCATTCGTAACAATATAATTCATAACAGGTTTTGTATAAATAGGCTGACATTTGACTATGATTGATGAAAATATTTGAACACTACAGACGTGTACCGTGTATTCATTTAATGACATTTGGCACACATATATTTATAATCTTCACCCTAATCGTGTACATAAAAAATATTATCAATAAGGTATTTGACTAAAAAAAAACTAATTAGTCCGTCAGTCACATTTCCAAAAAATACTAGACTAGATATTTTGTTTTATCAAATCAATAAAAATTGACAAATATAAAAGGCATCAAAGACCAGGAGTGGTGGCTGGTGACGTCACTGGCCGCTAAAAAGTGTAGCGTGCAGTGACGTCACACGAGGATTCAACGCACTGACACAGTGCGTTGAAACCTCGTGTGACGTCATTTTTTGTTTATATGAAAAAAATAAAAATACGTGTCTAGTATTTTTTGGAAATCTGACTGACGGACTAATTCGTTTTTTTTAGTCAAATACCTTATTGATAATATTTTTTATGTTACACGATTAGGGTGAAGATTGACGAACTAATTAGTTTTTTAAATCAAATACCCTATGGCCTATTTCATGTTCTAAAAGGGTCTTTGCCCATTAACATAAGTAACGCAATGAATGTCGTTTAACTGTCAAAATGAAATCCATTGCTACTGATAATGTGTTACGCAATCGCCCTGCTGGATTATCATATACGTTCCAGTGGGATATTGTCCGACCACGGACGAAGCCAGTTTGACTTTAAACGAGTCAACCATCGAAGAAACTCAACCTCGGTTGAATCGCCAAAGTAGTTATTTATGCTACTGTCAAGCAATGTTAGCTATTGTAATACGAGTGATAGTTTGTGCCACGAAGCGAAGCTGAGTGGCACAATAGATCAGCACGAGTATTACAATAACTGTTTGCGACAGTGGCATACAAAACTTTTTCTACGACCTTGAAATAAATAAATACTTACAAAAAACAGTCAATGTTGAACTTAGAATTTATAGTAATTCACATTCTGGGTGGTACAACTATTAAAGTAAGATATTGTCACTTAGATTGTATCACTGATATCACTCATTTTCAAAACAATTTTATTTATAAATGCAGATAAAAGTTAACAATGGCACGAAAGCGCAGCGCGTGCCGCAATGTTGTTTTGTTGTTATAATACCACAAATGAAAGGCAAAGGCATATCCATACAGCCTAATAACATGCGATGTTTAGTTGTGATTAATACGCGCGCTTTTGGCTTAATCATAAGTTGATTTCTTGATGCCATACCATAAAAAAAAGTTTCATTGTAAGTAGTACGGTTAACCGTGTGAAAATGATCATTGTAACACGACTTGACAGGAATGAGTATTATTGAGTTATGACTTTTGTTTATGTATTAAGGTAATTACCAAATGGTCGTAGAAAAACAAGTTTATACAACATGTAAATTAATTAACCCACTTCCTGAAAACAGTTTGTTCAGAATCGTTTACTGAATCGGTTTAGGTATATCATTTTTAATATAGGTAATTTTTTATCCCAAAAATAATTAAAACTACGGAAATTACTGTCATATTAACGCAGTTATTTGTACAGACTTTTGGAATCGCAGTTTTACTTGTATTCATACAAATTTAATCATTCAATACAAAATAAGGAAAAAAGAACCTTATTTAAATAACGTTAATTGGTATAACTAATTTAATAAAATATCGCATATACATATTTAATTAAAAATCCAGTGTATGTATTATGATTATAACATAATAGTCGTCCTCCGTGGCGCAGCGGTCAACACGCCTGCCTGCGACGTGGAGGCCCCGGGTTCGATCCCCGGCCAGGTCATGATGGAAAACGATCTTGTCCTGATTGGCCTGGGTCTTGGATGTTTATCTATGTATGTATCTATTATAAATATAGTATCGTTGAGTTAGTAACCCATAACACAAGTCTCGAACTTACTTTGGGGCTAGCTCAATCTGTGTGATTTGTCCGTGTAGAAAAAAATAAATTCTAATTGGGGTTTTTGAGGGTGTGTGTATTACTTTACATGTTGTAGGTGCTGAAGAAGTTTAAATAAGAGTCATCCTTTATTTGTAAAAAAATATCATACATCAGTAAAACAAAAAAAAAACGCTTATGTTGCCTCATTGCACTAATCTATTATACCTATTATAGCTAGGGTTGTAACGGAGCTTCGCCTTCGCTTCCGTTACTGCGGAAGTTCCGCAAGAAATTGTATCTTCGCTTCCGCCTCCGCCTCCGCACGATTTTTGCGGAGTTATAACGGAGGTTTATTTACGTATTTGTAAAATAAATAACGCGCAAGCTGCGACGCTCGACAACCGTCCGGCCGCGTTTGGTCGATCGTTTAGCGCAATGTGGTCAAGAATCACAACTAGTGCGAGGCGGGAATGCGGCAAACACAATTTTTTTCTCCTTAATTTTCATTACAAGAAGGTAATATTTTTTTAATAAGTATACTACTATTAATGTACGTATTTAAAATAAAAATTTTGTTTTAATTAACCATAAATTTCAATTTTTTCTATATGTACTTTCACCTCCGCCTCCGCCTCCGCCTCCGTTAACCTCCGCTTACGCGGAGGTGAGACTCGTCGCTTCCGCATCCGCCTCCGCCTCCGCTAACAAGCCTCCGTTACAACCCTAATTATAACCGAATACGGTCGAAAAACTGCCATTTTAAACACACAATAAATAAATATACATAGAAATATACAGACAATTTAAGTAAAGAGGTGTTATGCAATACATACCTAAAATGTAAGTATTCTGCCAATACCTAATTGTATGACCCCTATTCTAAAAAAAAATAACTTTTCAAAATAAAATTATTCTTCTTCCTTTGGTTAGGAAGGCTTATCTTTAAACACTTCCATTTTTAAATAATGTTTTGAAAAACAGAAGACTAGTAAAATAAAAAAAATGTGAAATGAAACTCGATTTAAATATTAAAAATAAAAAAATACCCTAATTTATAGAAAATTACAAACTGCCAACCAAGATGGCCTATCGATTGACTGGCACATTTCTTAAACAATACTTATACTGCTACATACTAGATCTTTTGGCGCTCAAATGACTTTGACAAGGCGTATCATCTGACTGGCACATTTCTTAAACAATACATAATACTGCTACATACAAGGGCGCGTTGTTTATGAAAGCGAACAATTGTTTTAAGTAATGCATTAGTAAAAGTATGTATTGGCCCCTAAAGGCTCAGGATCGAATTGAGTGGTAACATAATCGGAAGGCTTTTGAGACCACACGGGCATATTATTATTATTTATTAGAAAGTAAGGGTGTATCCCATGGGCGTATCCATGGTAGGTGGAGGCAGCTGCCCCCCTGGAAATATCGCAGAACATGTATAAACTCCTCTAATTACTAATCAAAGTGTAAACGGGACCTTACAGTAAGGGTCAAAAGTGAAGTACCACTTTGGCACTTATTGTTAGGGCAATAAAGTTCAAAAGTGGTTATGCACTTTTGACCCTTACCTGTACACAGAATCATTTTCATCTATGTATTTGCCCTACACAATATACTACAAATACCTAATGTTCCATGTAGATGTGCTTAGAAAAATCTGACTTGCCAAGCCCTGACTTGAAAGTGTGACACAAAGTGCGCTTAACAAGTTTTCACTTTAAAAGCAAGATGGCGTTAGTTCCGATTTGTGCTACGCGCCAAAAGAACCTAGTAGCGCTATAGCTTAAGTTTAACCCTATATTATATTAGTTGAAATTAAAATTCCGCATATTGGTGCTATTATCCAGTGTGTACAGTGGTTCGTCCCGCCGTTGTCGGTATGATCTGGGAACAAAGAATGTCAGTAAGTACTGGGTAAATATACAACATAATTTCTTGTTTATGCGAAACCCGAAACACTCCAATTTTTAATTTTAACCAATCCAGTATTATGAAGTCTTTACTTAGTAATACTGGATTTGTTAAAATTAAAAATAATCAAGACAGCCAAGTAGGATCAGCTAGCCTAAGCTCATAACTTTGCGGTTTTTCATGATATCTTTTTGTAATGTTCTACATAGCTTAAAGAATCTATGTACAAAATTACAGAAAAATATGGTCAACCCCCCGCTCGGGTAGGCGAGCAGTACGTTGACCTGTGGCGTCAGCTGCTGCGCGTACTATGGTCTACCGTAAGCTGCGTGACGCGCTCGGTAAATAAATAAAATATAAAATGGTGTAAACATTATTGGAACCAATTCAGTTGCTTATTCTGAACAAACTGTATTCAAGTTTCATATAAAAAGTAAATAACGTTGTATAAATAGCTTGTAGTTAACGCTGCAGGGATTTTGAGGGCGGTCTAGGAGTAGTGGAGTTGTAGACGCTTTTTTCCGTTCGCCACAAAATAGGTGGCGGACGGATGTAAGTGTCCGTTACTTAAAGAAGAATAATAACATTAAGCTGTATTTTATCCACCGTAGGACTAGAGAAATGGCTAATGTGAATTCGTATTTTTGATACAATATAAGACTTATATTGTCTCAAAAATACGAATTAAGCTAGCAGAGCATAAAACTTGTTGTGTCATTGTGTCAGAAGTTTGATGATCTCAATTTGTTCTCCACCAGCGTTCCTAAACTACAAAAAAAAAAAAACATTGTGATAACTTCTTTGTAAATCACTTCACACAAAGGGCAATGGAAAGAGCTATGCTAGGAGTTTCTCTGCGTGATCGAATCAGAAATGAGGAGATCCGCAGAAGAAACAAAGTCACCGACATAGCTCTGCGAGTCGCTAAACTTAAGTGGCAGTGGGCAGGGCACATTGCTCGTAGAACCGATGGCCGATAAGGCAGTAAGGTTCTGGAGTGGCGGCCACGTACTGGAAGACGCAGCGTAGGGAGGCCCCCAACAAGGTGGACCGATGACTTGGTGAAGGTCGCGGGAAGCCGATGGATGCGGGCAGCACAAGACCGGTCATCGTGGAAAGCCTTGGGGGAGGCCTTTGTCCAGCAGTGGACATCTATAGGCTGAGGAAGAAGAAGAAGAAATCACTTAAATGTGTTCAGTCTTTATTAAATTCTCTCCGAGTTCTTGTTCTTGATTTGACTTTCCTGTCCTGCCTAATATTTTCCGTGAGAACTTTTAATTGGCATTCTTTCACTAACTATCGTCTACCTTCCACCAACTGCACTCCATTTAATATAATACTTTCGTTGATAACCCTCTTTGGATGTAAAAATGAAGGCTGGCCATAGCAGAGAGATATTTTGAACTACTAATAGAATTGCGTATTTTAAATTATTTTCGGGTAGCTTAATAGCTTGCGCAGACGAGGGATTTTTGCCCGCTAAAATAGATCGCTTACAACTAGAGAGGAACTAGGGCGGGTGGGTAAAAAATGGGTAGGTAAAAATTGGTAGGAAAGGGTAAAATAGGTAAAAAAGAAAAATACCCTTTTTTACCGGGTATTTATAATAAATCATCATCATCCCAGCGTTAATCCCAGTCGCATCCGAAGCCTTGTCAGCTTTGGAGTCTGGGGTCCGCTTTACCAGTCCAACTGCTGATATGGCTAAACTTCGACATTTTCCGTGAAGCGACTGCCGTCGGACCTCCACAACACGAAGGCGACATCGAAGCATTGCAGTTAGACCAATTGTTGGACTTTTGAGGGCTCCAACAACTCGTAACGACTGCCACTAGATGTTCATATGGCAACCGGGACCAACGGCTTAACGTGCTTTCCGAGGCACGACCAGACCAGTGCAAATATTCATATTCATGCATACAAATATTTGCACTGTGCGGGGATCGAACCCGCGCCACCTTGCGCAGCGGCCGCGCCCGCTACCGCTACGCCACGGAGGGTGTCATACTCGGTATTTTTAATAAATACCGGGTATAAAATGAGTTGTTATTGAATTGGCTTCGTCATCAATACTACGATCAGGTACTGGAGTGCTTTGGGGTCCTACCACCATCTTTGGGACCCAATTTAACCCCACCTGCCTGACGGTGCCCCCGCTGACTTACGGATGGGGTGCTGACGCTAGCTTTCCCTTCGGAGCTGAGTGGTCTGACGGCAGTCGCACTCGTAGAAGCAAAACAAGCCAAACTATTATGAATAGGAAAGGAAGAAATGCACGTGACACAGTTAGGGCGCCGCCACAAAACGGCGCGCAGGAGCTGCGCCCGACTCCTGTGACCTGTGGGCTAGGTCTACCGTGTCAGAGGCGGATACGGCTGAAGAAGCGAGCCCAAACCAGGAAAATCCGTTGCGCTTTTCCTGGTGTGGTGACGCCGAAAGTATGTTGTTCTGGAGCCAGTTCGAAGGACTGTTTCACGGGATCCCGTTAGCCCAGCGAGTGGTTCTGGGTGGTGATTTGAACGGTCATGTGGGTGAGAAGAGTGACGGGCTTGAGCGTGTTTACGGCGGCTTTGGGTATGGCGGCTGCACCGCAGAAGGAAACAACATTATCCAAACGTGCGCGGCCGCTGACCTTGCAATCGTGAACACCTACTTCAAAAAGAAGCAGGAGCACCTTGTCACCTATCGCAGTGTTCGAAGCGCTACCCGGATAGACTTTCTACTGACTAGGAGACACCACATCGGCATAGCAGCCAACTGCAAAGTCATAGCCGGTGAGTCACACTGGACAATACCGCCTCCTTGTCATAGATCTCTGCGTAAAGGCCCAACGTAGACGTGTAGAGCACTGCCGGCACTACATTTGGAGGTATGAGTATTGGGAGTGTCAATATGGGTTTCGTCCAGGGTACGGAACCATGGATCCTATATTAATACTAAGGTTCACCACGGAGAGATACATATCGAAGAACACGCCTCTACATATGCTCTTTCTATGTAGAAAGAGCATTTGCATATATCATGTATGCTGAGGCCAGGCCTCAGCATACATGATCCACCTCCCTGGTTGCTCACGTATGCTGAGGATATCGCGCTGGATGACCCGGACAGGGGACAGTTGGAGCGGCGTTTGAATTGGGCGGCTGACTAGTCCCACCGGACTGGACCCACAGTGGCGGGCCAGCATCAATGGAGGATTGCGGAAGCAGTTTTCGTTCTCGCAACCCCCTGTGTATGTGTGAGATGAAACACTGGGGTGGTTTTTAATCATTAATGAATCAAAACCACCCCAGTGTTTGATGATGATTTTGACAGACCCGTCGCCCGCCCCAGGGCGGCGGACATCGCATGAGGATTTTCCACCCCGGAAACAAACAAAAGGATTTCGGGTTGTTTAAAAAGAAACCGTGGCCCTGGCGCACAGGCAAGTGAAGGAACACGGGTGGGTTTTAGTCAGTAAAAGTCTGAGACACCCTTCCGCTCCGCCTAGAGCGGGAGAGAGGTCATTTGACGATTTCCTATCCAGAACAAAAAATGGTAGTTCCGTAGCCCCCTAATCGGCGAACCCATTTTTATCAATGCGACTAGTTGGGATCAGTTGTGATCGTACGGACCGCCCATTGGTCCGTTCGTGATAAAAATGTGTTCGCCGATTAGGGGGCTGGTATGACTCGGCGAAGCAATGCACATGGTAGACTTTAGTCCGCGTTGTGTGCTCGATAGTGCCGTTGGTATGCACGACAAATGACCGCATACCGTGTGCGTTGAGTTCGCGGTAAATCCGCGGTGGACTTTTTATTCGCGGAGCGTACTTTTTTCTCCGCCGCGGAGAAAACTCCGTCGTCTGCGCAGGTCCTTAATGTCTATTTATTTATTTATTATGGCACACCAACGACATTTGAGCCAGGTGATGCAATGTTAAACCCAACAACACCACCAACGATGCTGCACCAGAGGGAGATTGATCTGGAGACCCTCCACGACCAAACTCTCGACACAACAACATTTGGCGTATCGTACACGGCACACATAGCAATACAACTGCTCCGACCCGTCCTCCGTACGGCTTCACCAGACATCATGCCGGAACACGACGAATCGCTTGGCGGCAAGTCTTTGTCAGGTGGGTGGTAACTTCTGCCGGCAGCCGATGTTATGGCCTACCACCGAGAAATACAACAATAGTGGTATAAAAAGCAATCACATTGTCCCATACGCAAAATGTCTGTTAATTCTTTATGAAAATTCCCTTCTCCGCTTTTAAAACTTGTCCAGACATTTGGGGATAATTCTTTATGAAAATTCCCTTCTCCGCTTTTAAAACTTGCCCAGACATTTGGGGAGTTTTGTTTTCTCATTGCATTTTCATACAGCACTGATGGAAAACGGGACGTTACAGCACCTAATATTGTAAAGAAATCTTTCAAAGAACTTACAATTTGTCCCAATTGAATTTGCCAGCGAGCACCTCAGATATCTGTCCCTCTTTCAGTTGCTTCTTCACCACTCTTTCAACCAGACGTAACGATGAGAACATGTTCTGAACTGAAGACGGCTGGCGATTGCGGGAACTTACCTGTAATTATTAAATTATCGATTAAGTAGGTATGCATATTATTACTCTATGTCAACTTCTACAGCTCGACTAACGACAACGTTTGTGAGAAAATTTGTCTAAAGTTTATCATCATCATCATCAACCTTTTTATCGTCCCACTGCTGGATATCGGTCTCCTCTCATACAGAGAAGGATTGAGCCTAATCGCCACGCTTGGTCAATGCGGGTTGGCAAATTCACATTTAAAGTCCAGGTTTCGTCGAGATGTTTTCCTTCACCTTATAATCAGACACCAAAGACTGGTTGTCTTTGGTGTCCAAGATATACTTAGAGAGTAAATTAATATAACTTAGAAAAGTTACATTGGTACTTGTCTGACCTGGAACGGAACCCGCACACTCATATTTTAGAGGCTGGTGTTTTAACCACTAGGCCACCACGTATCTAACGTAATATTAAAAAATGGCTCCGTTTTTTTACATAAATTACCTACTCCCAATAATACCCAATGTTTTTTTATTAGTAGCAAAAAATAACTCCGATTCAAACGTAGTTAATAATTTTTACCTAATATTTGCGTAAAGTTTGGTTAATTTCGTTAAGTTTTACGCAGCGTTAAGTTATTTCACATCGATAAGAAATGTTAAAATGTAACTACCGCATAGGCCCCGGTAAAGAATCAGCGGCTTTTTAGTATCGTTACGTTAGCAATTGTAAACGTCCACAATCCCTTACCATAATCTCAACAGCGTCGAACAGCTTGCTCAACTCCTTCTTCTCTCTATCAGTGAGTGTGGGGTCCTGCCAGTTGAAGATCTGGCTCTCTCTCAACTTGATCTTTATTTTCTCCAAAGTTATTGGTGGTTCCAGACTGTCATGAATCTCACCGGATTTGTAGGCTGCTTTCAGTTCTGAATTGATCATATCTTCTAGGGGGCTGGAATGACATAAAAGAGGTTGAGATATGTTTCTTGTTTGAGTTTACTGGTTCCAAACAGCCTAGCCTAGTGGTTAAAACACCAGCCTCTCAAGTATGAGTGCGCGAGTTCGATTCCAGGTCAGGCAAGTATCAATATAACTTTTCTAAAGTTATATGTACTTTTTAAGTATATCTTGGACACCAATGACTGAAGGTGAAGGAAAACATCTTGAGGAAACTTGGACTTTATAAGTCTGAAATCGCCAACCCGCATTGAGCAAGCGTGGTGATAACGCTCAATCCTTCTCTGTATGAGAGGAGACCTGTGCCCAGCAGTGGCACAATAAAAAGGTTGATAATGATGATGAAACAGCCCATTAATTACGTAACACGCTATTAATAGGCTTCATTTAGACAATTGAATGACATCCATTGCGTTATTTACATTGCCAACTAGACAGTAAGCATAGACATTTTTGGAACATATGGACCAATGGACTAGCAATAAGCTTCATAATGATCCCAACTAATAGTAATACTGAGTTACGCAATTAGGGTGCTGATTTAATCGAATCATTATTTCAAACGTCATGCCAATTATACACTTTATTGATAAGGAATGACCACCCCGGATGAAATAGGCAAAGGCTAGGCTACGCTTGAGTGTTTAAAATAATCTCCATGGAGTATACTTAAATAGTTATACAGCGGTAGTCAACACTGCACTAATGAACAGACTCATTGAGTGAGAACGCACTACTAGTGACGCGGTCCACGAATATCGATGTCTGTCAGAGCCGCGGGTTGTTCGTAAGAGATAAGTCTGACAAGTTCTGCTCCGCCCGAGTGAAACCTCTCCCGTTCGGGCTCATTTGATGATTTTCCATCCGCAAAAAAAAAACCGCACAGCACTGGTTTGTACCAGCGTTGTTCATTTCCATTTCGCACGTTTACTCGTAATGCAAAACAAACTGTAATTCTGATTCTGAAAGTTTGTTTACAATTTGAAACTGTCGTTTGGAATTAAAGCCTTTCGCACCAAAGAATCACTCCGATGTGATTCGCATTCAATATTTGGTGCCAAAGGCTTTTATTTCTACACATTTATTTCTGACTTTTTCAAATAAATATACCCTTTTTTTGTTTTTTGTTTCTTATTGTTACCTAGCCTATTTAACTACCAAGCCATGAGCGAGGCATTTCATTGATTGATAAGAGAAAAGAACAATTGAATGATTTATTATATTTTATTTATTGTACACCAATCAAACATCGAACAAAATACATTCAACACAAAAAACATATATAAATAGGCGGCCTTATCGCTAATGCAATCTTCCAGGCCACCAAAGAATGGGCAGATTCTCCTGAACCACAAATGGGACTGTCGTTGGTGCAAATATTATTAATACAATTTACTAAAAATAGATACACAAATCCATACTAATATTATAAATGCGAAAGTAACACTGTCTGTCTGTCTGGCTGTCTGTCTGTCTGTTACGCTTTCCCGCCTAAACCTCTTGGCACAGACAATCTTTGGACCCTGAGAAAAAAACATAGGCTACCTGTTATCCCGGAAAAATTTGATATTCCCGAGGGAAATCTAAAAAGCGCGATATAACCGAACACCACGCGGGCGAAGACGCGGGCGGAAAGCACACAATCTTTAGACCCTGAGAAAGGACATAGGCTACCTTTTATCCCGGAAAAATTTGATGTTCCCGAGGGAAATCTAAAAAGCGCGATATAACCGAAATTTACGCGGGCGAAGCCGCGGGCGGAAAGCTAGTACATAAATAAATACATAGATTCTGAATATAATATGGAAGCAAATAAATTAGTCAAAAAGTCTTTGTTGAACAAACTATACTAACTAAACTCATGCGATATTAATTACCCGTAACATAATTGGGGTTTTCGGTACATTGAACATATTACATCGAGTGTTCAATAAAATACGATAACGTCATGATTAGAAAAGTAACGCTTCATAAACTAATATTGCTTTTTTTTTTTGATTAAAGGAAGGATTTTGTTTTTAAAGGTTACAGCAATTTGGTTTTTGCACTGAATTAATAATAATATTGTTACGGGCTAGGGGTACTAAAATACCGGTTAAGGGTTACGAAGTTTATTGGCAACGAAGGTACAGCCGATTGTAGGCAATGACAAGTAGAATGTCGCTGACGTTGCACCGAAGTCTTCCCTTATGTCCACGAAGTCCGTGTTGTAAACACACAATAACACTACAGATGTTACTTCACGTAGTACTCGAAGTTCTCGTTATAATTTTCGCAGTAGGTCTTCTTTAAGATCGCTTCTTAATTATCGCTTGTTCTCGTATCGCTAGTCGAATTCAGACTGACTCTGCGCCGGCGTCACGGCGCTATAATAGGCCAGCTGATCGAACATTCCAGATTCCTCTAGACGTAATAATAATACCGCATAACTTCGAGGTCATTTAGTAAGTACCTACGGTACGAGTGACGACTGAGTGTCGACACTTTGTTGTGAGTAAGTGCCTTAGTCCGCGTCTCGATGCAAAGTGACCGTTCGACGAACCCCACTTTCCAAAGCGACTCTGTCCATGTGCCGCTATCACCAAATAACGTCACAAGCGTTCGCCCCACTACTATGTAAATCAAATGGACCAACTTTTCTTCAAATAATTTCGACGATTTCCGACATATTTATTATTGTATTTATATAGCTTATTTAAGTATTTATTTAAATATTGTTTTTCTTTTCCTTGTCATTGTTTTAATTAAAGCACCTACCACCTAATCTCTTCACCACCCGAGGTTGACTGGTAGCGAATACCTAAAGCATTAAGACGCTGTGAATAGTCAACTTTTAGGTATTTGAGGGGGTGAAGCAGACGAAGTGGGACACGACTTGCCCCGCCCACTGCGGGGCGCTCTGCACGAGTACATCGATGCGTGATGCGTCGTGCATCGAGAAATACGCACGTTATATTAAATCTATACTAACCATTCTCTATTCCATCTACATTTGGAAGCGTAATTTCACAACCCAACCGCGAAGCATGATTGGCTCTGTTCTTCACAGTCCCGGTTCGCATTAGACATCCGCGGCGAGCACCAGGTTCGAATCCCACATCCGTTTACTTTACTTTGCGATTTTCGAAAATATATATTTTTTACATATTTTCATTTTTTATTATTACTTTTGTTTTCTTATACGCACGTTCTATTAAATCTATACCAACCATTCTCTATTCCATCTACATTTAGAAGCGTAATTTCACAACCCAACCGCGAAGCATGATTGGCTCTGTTCGTCACAGTCCCGGTTCGCATTAGACATCCGCGGCGAGCACCAGGTTCGAATCCCACATCCGTTTACTTTACCTTGCGATTTTCGAAAATGTATATTTTTTACATATTTTCATTTTTTTTTTATTACTTTTGTTTTCTTTTTTATTTTTATAATGCGCTTTGTCCGTTCTGCTTAAATTTTTTGTGTTATGTCCTTTTTATTGTGCCTCCAATCTCAAAAATCTTTTATTTTTTTTTAAATATCCGAATATGTTTTTTTTAACAGTTACTTTAAACACCTGTTTATAAATAGTAATTTCTAGAAATGATATATACTTCATTTCTAGAAATTACTATTTTTTAAATTATATTATGAACTAAGAAATTCATGATTAAATAAAGGCTTATTATTATTATTTATTATTAATTTCTAGAAAGTAGAAAGAAAATTATAACGAATTGATTTTAAATATTAGTTTGCATTATAATTGTTACAAAAAGAATATATTTAAAAAGATGGAACAATTACTACAAAAAATACAGAAAATCGGCTAAATTAATAATAATTAAAACAAATAAAATAATGCAAAAAAGAAATCCAACAAAAAGCATACAACGTAAAGCTGGGGTTTGAACCCGAACACATACAGGTGAAGAAAAATTTGCCGCGAAAAAGTAAAAAGAAAGAATAATTACAGAAAAAATCAAATAAAATATCGGCAAAAATACAACAGTAAATTAAAAAGCATTTATTTCAATTAAAACCTACAAAAAGCATATAATGTAAACCTGGGGTTTGAACCCGGGCAAAAACGAAATATGATTATTCATCAACAAACAGACACGTAAATATAATTATTTTCTGTGCGGGGTAAAGCAAAAACTGACATAGGTCCGTCAAGCAGCGCGCCTCAGCGGTCACTGTCGCTAAGCATAGAAGTGAAAGAGAAGGCAATGGACGCCGCGATGGAGCGACATTTCGTTCACGTTATTTATCATTAAATACATTATTTATTTTAGAATATCTTAGTTAAATCGATAAACAAAAACAATGGTTTCATTCACTATTATATTTTACATCGCTCTTCTCAATTTTATCAAGATTTGATGATTAATAATACAGTTACAACGGTTATAAATTCAATTTTAGTGGTTACTTTAGGATTTTTTTCTATCGAGAAAATTAATTCAAAACGTGTTTTGAAAACAATGGTTTCCTGCTACATATAATCAAGATTAACATATAAATTTTTGGCTGCTCTGAAATGTATACATTTGGCTAAAAAACTGTTTTTTGAAGCCTATTTTTACTGAGCACAGCGCCTTAAATCCGTCTCTGTACATTTTTTTGTGCGAAATTATAAATAAATAAATTTACATTACACCATTATGAACGCCTGAGAAATATAGAACTCTATGATTCAGTTGTACGTATTGTCCGCATATAGCTCGCTCGTAAAAACTAACCGATTAAATACGTAATCGTAGCATATCAATCGATTTACAATAAGAAAACAATGTTTGACTCACCATGTTCGTATGGGTTCTATGTTGACTGCTATTCTGAGAAAATAATGAAGAAAACAATTGGTTAAATTCTTATTAAATAGTAGATATATTTCAATACATAAGCAAGCATAAATATTAGGTTTGGTTTTGTATTAATGTGTGATTCATACATACCTATATGATGGGAAATATACATATACCTACCATAGGTACCATAGGTACCTACTCTTTGGAATGGGCGACTAGCTTCATGTTATTGACTGACCGACCTTCTGACAATTCAAAAGTGCCTGTAACTGGTTTATTTGAAATAAATGATTTGATTTGATTTGATATAGGTAACATAATATGTGATCACTTGTGGAAGGTATATAAAATGGCAGTAAAAATATGTGACCAAAAGTATATCCCCATTATAAAACATGGATTTTATTTACAATCAGGTTTAAACCAACTAAATGGTTATTGAATTATACACCTGACCGTTATAGAAATGCAGTTTTTTATATAAAAAATGACAGTTTAGTTCGGTACTAACCGCCTGTATTTTTAACACATATTTTTGACACTGTATTTTTAACCACTCCAGGGCGGCGGACATGCAGGAGCATTTTCCACACCGGAATAAAAAAAAGTTTAGTGTTACATTGTGTAACCTCCTAACGGAATAATATTAACTAAATATTTATCTTGTATTATTAAATAAAAACAAGTACGCACGACAGCAGGTCAAGCTAACCCAAACTGTCAGATATTCCCATTCAACCTTGAGCTTTAATCCTTTAGAGTTAAAGTTGAAAATCTAATAAGGAAATCTGACAGATTGTAGTAGCTTGATGTGCTGTCGTCTGTACCTACTTATGCTTCATCTATATTGAATGAATGACATATGAATTACGATCTACATAACTCTTATCTATGTAAATGTTCTCGGTTTGAATGAATGATTATCAACATGAAACAATTCAAACGCGAATCCAATCGCTTACGCTTCTTGTGGAAAAATAATATGAAAATTGTGTAGTTACAGTTAAACAAATATTGTTCAAGACGTTATAAAATGTTGTTCATTTTGTTTATACAACACTAGAGGCCGCTGGCGACTTCGTTCGCGTGGAGTTAGTGATTTGAACATTTTAATTTAACCCCAAAATATACAGCATACATTTTAAATTTTTGGTTATGCTCTGCTCCTATTGGTCGCAGTGTGATGTTATATTGCCTAAGGCCTTCGTGGATTAATGGGCTATCCAATACCAAAAGATTTTTTCAAATCGCATCCGTTGTTCCTGAGATTAGCGCGTTCAAACAAACAAATTCTTCAGCTTTATACATTAGTATTTATGTAAAATATTCATGAAAACCTGAGTTTCAATTATAATTCAAACTCAAGTTTTCTTAAATATTTTTTAGATAACTACGTACAGAAGTACTTTAATAACATCATTTATTATAATGTGTATGCCCCATACCATTGACTTCAAAATACCATTTTTCACATATCAATATTAAAAGAAATTAACGTAAATTTATATAAAATTCCACCCTGTCGTTGATATTATCATCATCATCATTACAGCCGTAAGATGTTCACTACTGGACATAGCCCTAATCCCAACATCTCCACATCGACCGCTTCTGTGCTTTCCGCATCCAGCACATCATTCCATAAGCAAGAGTCATTTGAAATTGCTAAGAAAATTCTTTAGATATTAAAACGTTAGAATGTGTCACTTGGGCAGTCATCTAAAGGCTGAAAGTACCAAAAGACCACACATTTTCAATGGGTTAACGAAAATGAAAGTAACTCTGAGGATCTGGGGTTTCTAACATCATCATCATGATCTCAGCTTTAATCCCAGTCGCATCCGAAGCTTTTTTCAGCTTTTGGAGTCTGGGGGCCGCTTTACCAGTCTAACTGCTGATTTTTTGGCGAAACTTCGATATTTTCCGTGAAGCGACTGCCGTCTGACCTCCACAACCCGAAGGCGATATCGAAGCATTGCAGTTAGACCAATTGTTAGACTTTTGAGGGCTCCAATAACGCGTAACGACTGCCATTAGATGTTCGTATGGCTACTGGCACCAACGGCTGAAAGTGCTTTCCGAGGCACGACCAGACCAGTGCAAATATTCATATACATAACCGCGCCTCCTTGCGCAGCGTCAGCGATCGGTACCGCTACGCCATGGAGGCTGTCAAAGCTGACTGTCTGGGGTTTCTAACATATTCTATGTAAATAGCACAGTCAGAGCCCAACACCATCTGTAACCATGTCTAATCCCACTGCTGGGACACCGTCTATGAGAGGGAGTGGGCTATAAAATACTACTCACACTTATTGAGCTCTGGTCAGTTTTTGTCTATGGGAAATTTTGCATGGAATGCGTACACATCCATCCATTTTACGGCCGCATACGCCCTCCATTGTGAAGCGTAAAGTTAAGTTATAGAAGACTAGCTTTCCGCCCGCGGCTTCGCCCGCGTGGTGTTCGTTTATTCGGACTTTTTAGATTTCCCTCAGGAATGTCATATTTTTCCTGGATAAAAAGTGCCCTATTGCCCAGACTTGTAACTTTACGTCTGTAAAATTTTAAAGCAATCGGTTCAGTAGTTACGGCGTGAAAGCGAAACAAACAAACAAACTCACTTTCCTATTTATAATATTAAATAAGGATAAGTATGAGTAATCCAACATTCGGGCGCAGTGCTGGTTGAACATGTCTTCGAATTTTTGGTTCAGAATATGTTTGTGTCCTCACGAGGTTTTTCGTCCAACGTTTTGAGCTCAGTGATGTCGTGAGCGTAGTTGTGATGAAATAAAATATACGAAATAAAACGTTTGTTTGAGTTCAAAGCTACGATTTATATGTAACTTTTAAAGTCGCGGCCGTTTCCATTGGGCCACTACTCCTCCATAACTCAGTTGAGACTAAATATAATTAGTTTCGACCTCATGCTGTCGGAGTCTACTTCATTTTCGTTCACGGAATGACAAATAGCGGCTGCAGTAAAAAGTTGGGTTTTTAACAACATTTCGCTTAATGCCTACGAAATAATTAAAATATAAAATGTAATGTCTATTCTTAACGCGAATAGCATAACTGCCAACTAGCTCTAGTATAACTCCTTTCAAGGGGCGTTTTGGGGGAACTGTCTTATGTAATATTGACGTTCAAAATGTGATGATTTTCATTTGTAGAATTATTCATTTGTTTATCAATGGTGATGAGAAGTTCTAAGTGATGATACGTGCTAAACGAAACAGACTGATGTGATGTTTAACTTCAACGTTTTTCATAACTTTCAATCAAATCTAATATTTATATGCTGTGGGTACTAATTGAATAGAGGCGCACAATTTTTCTAAAATAAAGAACACATTTTAAAACTTCAATAACAAACGAAAATAGTTCTACACTTCAAAAATGTCGTATAAAATACTCACAATAAATTAACCAAGACCTTGAACACCGTAGTCATTATCGTTAACTTAACTTGACGCGTTACGTTACACTGCACGATAGCACTCGACTGACCGGCGATTTGTTACTTGAAGTTAAATGAGCTACACTGGGTTATATTGCTAAGCCCTCAATGAAATCTGTGCGTTTGGACGGATTGAAGTGTCTTGATCATTGCGTGTCATGAAAATACTGCAATTAATAAGTATGGTTTTATTTTTCCAAACGCGATTAAAGGGTCGCCCACCTGCTGCCATCACATCCAACTACGTCGACAGCGTGCTTACGTGCCCTCAGTGTGCACGAAGTTTCGCCGCCAAGATAGGTTACATAAGCCATCTTCGGGCGCATGAGCGCCAAATCATCGGCTAGGAGTCGAAATGGTCGCCGGGGCCGAAATCGGTCGGGAACATCATCATCATCTTATTGTTTTGGTTTTTGATCGTTTATACAAAACTCGCTTTAGTATGTTGAAACTAATATAACATCATATATTTATACAACACAACTGTAATGTCCTAAAGTTTAGTAAAAAGTATACGTAACAATACACCCAAACTTTAAAAAAGTTCCCCGTAAAATATGACAGGATGTGCTGAACCAATCATTTACCAATAGTTTACAAGACTTATCGATAGATATTACTTATACTATTAAGGACAATCCAGAAGACAAATTAATAGAATCTGAAATTTGTAAATTAGGCCGATTGACATCGCAGATTGTGAATAAATATATTATATATTATATCAGGCCATGTTATGTATATGCTGTAGCAAATTTACTGGAACACCTAATGTCTTCCATATTCTAACAAATAAATATTTTCATTTCATTTGACAAACAAGACCTATTTTACCCCTAGTGATCTACTTTATCATGGAAGTCATGGAGAGAGAGGCCAGGCAGCAGGGTGATGCAGGCTAATTATAGCAAACGTAATAAGTTTATACTGATAATACCAGTTTTGGCTTTGGTGGACTAATTTTATTTCCACAACGCAAAAATGACAAGATTTTATTGCTGATCGAGGTTAAAAGTTAATGCTTACTTTTTTATTTGAAACACTTCAACCTTTTAAAGACTATCTTTCCATGCTTACCTTGCATCAGTTTGATTATATCATTACGAGACTCGATCATAATGCATTGACCGCATTTGGCGCTCTCATTGGTTGAGAGTTAAAGCGGGCCAATCGATGAGTCAAACGCGACCGATATCGATCGAGTCTTCGTAATGGAAACTTATGGTAGCCACACTGTAATGTCTTTAATGTAACAGGTCTGATTTCTATGCTGATAGGATACGCCTTTAATAGTAAATCTTAGCTTAACGAGCACCTGCTCATGATTGCTTTTCGCCTTATATGATAACATCGACTTCTTTTCCCACAATTTCTTACCCAACATAGAATGAAGCACGACAGTCTATACTTTCATATTCAGAGTAGTGCGTATTTATTCTGTATTCCTGCCCGGTTGTCTGTAATAGGCTCGCCTTATATTACACAGGACTTATGTATAACTGCCGAAATGTGGATGTAATGCAAACCTCTGTGTAACAAAATTTTATGTGTATTTCCAAGTTTTGAAACGTTTTACGATGTTGAAATATCATAAGATAAGGGGACTGGGAAGAGTTTTGACCATAATTAAGTTGTTCTAACTTTAAAATATCAATAAATATGTAAATTTTATTTCGCTTATAAACTTAGAAGTATTTTCTTCAAAGTATCAAAACCGTTCCATCCAAGTACTTACTACAAGTTAATGTACATACCATTGTTCCAGGCATGGAAACTAATAAAATACCGTCGTGTATGACGCTGAGTGTGTGGCGCACAAAACATAAGTTTTGTTTGTGTAACTTTGTCACAATGACAGTTGTGTATGCCTTTTGATTTTCGGCTTGGGAACTTATGCAAACATACACAGCGCTTGAGAATCAAATTGTTTTCACTTGGTACTTACTGATCAGTTCAAAGATGACTATTCATTAGGCATGGGCGTTTTTGGTTTTGAACGCAAACTGATATTTATCTGATTTCAGATTTCAAAAACGATTTCAAAATCCGTTTTCAGAAATCTGATTTCCGTGGCGCCAAACCTCGCCAATTCGCTTGCGTACTTAGATTTCGATGAAATCAGATAGATTGCGCGATTTTCATTCATGCTTTAATCTAGGCTTAGAACTAGCAGAAAAAACATATATAAGATTACGCGTAAAACTTTTCTGGCGCATTTAAAAATCAGCATATTATTTACAATAATTTTACTGACAATTATTTTGTTTTTACTTTATTTTTCTTTTTTTCCTAATTTAATTAATTAGGTATGTACCTAAATGTAACTTAAATATGTATACAATTCACTAAAAAAATATTATTGTGTACAATTTGTCATAACTCACTTGTTACCAGGGTCAAGTAAGCATAATGAAAAATTAGGAACGTAAACAAACATGAGGCACTTCTTTCTAACTCCAAGAAACATTGAGGCATAAACAAAAATACATCAACGTATAACCTCAGAAATCTAGTCTTAAAATACTTAGCAGTAAAGATGATATAGATCGCATTAAAATGTCCCTTATATTTCCGAGAAGCGAGATCTAAATCACAAAATTCGCGCTATCTTGTTTACTCCGCTAAGTTACAATTAGTTAGAAAGAGAGAACGCGAATTTCTAACAAAATCCAAACGCAAACTGACAGTTTTCGTTTGCTTGTGATTCCGAAGCGATATCCAAATCAAAAATTCGCGCTATCTTTTTTACTCCCCTAAGTTACAATTAGTTAGAAAGAGAGAAAGCGAATTTCTAGAAACCAAATCCAAATCACAAAATTCGCGCTATCTTTTTTACTCCGCTAAGTTACGTTTACGTTAGAAAGAGAGAAAGCGAATTTCAAAACGGTTGCGATGAGATCCAGTGATTTTATTGTCGATACGTTTGCGTTTGATTTGGTTTGGTGGTTAGATTTCAGAAATCCCAATCTTCAAGTTTGAGAAATCGATACGAATCGATCTTTGTATGAAATCGGATTTTGAATTCGTTTTGATATATCGGTCCCATGCCTATTCATTATACTAAGATCACTCCGTGGGGGAAGTGGTTGGTTCGCAAAAAGAGAACCGAAGCATTGTTAAGTAAGGTCTATACGGGGTTAAATTAATTTTGCTAGCGAAACTTCGCAGACGTAATTAGGTATCGCTGCGATATCTAAAACCGACAAAACTAAAAAACTCTTTTTCTTTGGTGAAGCTACAGCTATTTAAGGGGTCAGTTGTAGACACTTTCAAGCTGCAACGTTAATTTTTTTTAAACATTATAAACTAGTTCTTGACCGAGATCTCGCTTGATGGTAAGAAGTGATGCAATCGTTGATGGTAAAGCACGCTAGTTTATTAAAAGCCTATTCACTCTAGGGTCCGCTCATATTATTAATACTTTACGATATTAATCCCTTAATTTTTTAACAAACCGAGTCATCATCCGCCTTGCCTATTTTTAACTATGGTCTTGAATAAACTTAAATTGTAGTCAGACGGTAAGACGGCCGCAGACAAATCATTCCAGTCCTTCGACGGACATGGTATAAAAGACGAGGCGATGCGCTTTGTCCAGCCCCCTAATCGGCGAACTCATTTTTGTCAAATGATTGCGACTAGTTGGGAGCAGTTGGGATCGTTTGGGCCGCCCATTGGTCCGTTCGGTCCAAACGATCCCAAATAGTCGCAATCATTTTTTTTTTTAAATGGGGCAAAACTTGCCACACTATTCCCAACCCACTGCAACTCCTGAAAGCCAGAATCAACAGTGGAGACCGCCAGAAAAACGCCGAGCAATGAAGCTCGACGAGTCCCAGAGAAACGATTCAACTGTCTTGGGTCCCGCAACGAAATTAATCAGAAAAGAATAGCGGAGGAGTAAGAAAAAAGATATTTTTTCCACTTCCCTCCATAACAAGCAGGAGACAGAACAGAACTAGGCCAATCGGCACAAAGGGACATTATTGCAACTGGGAGAAGCCCAGATTGCCAAGCACCACGGAATAAAATTTGATTAAGTTAATGGGTCCACCAGCCTCTCAAGTATGAGTGCGCGGGTTCAATTCCAGGTCAGGCAAGTACCAATGTAACTTTTCTAAAGTTATATGTACTTTCTAAGTATATCTTGGACACCAATGACTGAAGGTGAAGGAAAACATCTTGAGGAAACCTGGACTTTAAGTCTGAAATCGCCAACCCGCATTGAGCAAGCGTGGTGATTACGCTCAATCCTTCTCTGTATGAGAGGAGACCTCAGCCCAGCACTGGGACGATAAAAAAAAAAAAAAAGGTTGATGATGATGATGAATGGGTCCTAAGTAGGTATGTGCTGTTACAATTGATTCCAAAAATAGGCAGTCGCAATCATTTGACAAAAATGTGTTCGCCGATTAGGGGGCAGATTGCAGTGGTGTGAACAACTTAAACATGAGCCTTAAAACGATGGTGTTGCTCCTCATACTTTATAATCTTGACGTCAAGGCTTTTCGCGACAACTTCAAACCTGGCACGTAACATAAACCTTATTCTGGGTCAATTAATTTTATCTTCAGATAAGTTTTCTATTCATTTATACCGAGACAATTCATTATTATTATGAGAAAATAACATTTCCCACTCTTGGGACACAGGCCTCTGTATAAAAGAGCGTGGGTAATTCACGGGCACTGCGGTTATATGTCACATGATTTTGAATTGTTGGATTTCGAACCTGCCGTTTTTCTTACGATGTTTTCTTCATCGTGAGAAAAACCAGCATCAGACAATAGTTATCTGTCATTTTTGCTTTTTGGTGCAGCCTCGAGGCACACTTTGTTGCTATTTTTTACACCGGTTTTTTTTTTACTTTCTATTTGATTTTCCTATGTTGTTATCTAATGTATGTTTATTTTAGGTTTGTGTCTTTTAATCTATGCGGAATTAATGTATTTTCTTTATTTCTTTCATCATTCTGAGAACAGGTAGTTGAAGTAAATTCACAATGTAGACCAATTGCCTGATTCTGATCCCATATCCTGAAAATCTGCTGTATCTTCTTCAGTCTATAGATGTCCACTGCTGGACAAAGGCCTTCCCAAGGAATTGGGGTCATCATCATCATCATCATCATCAACTTCTTTTTATCGTCCCAAAACTGGGCACAGGTCTCCTCTCATACAGAGAAGGATTGAGCGTAAACTTAAAAGTCCAGGTTTCCTCAAGATGTTTTCCTTCACCTTCAGTCATTGGTATCCAAGATATACTCATATAACTTTAGAAAAGTTACATTGGTTCTTGCCTGACCTGGAATCGAACCCGCGCACTCATAATTGAGAGGCTGGTGTTTTAACCACTAGGCCACCACGACTTACAAATAGGAATTGGGGTGGTTTGCCATAATCCCCACGTCTGGAAGGCGGGTTGGGGATCGCAGTAATAAGATATTCCACAAGGGAAGCGCTGCTGCCTGCTTCCCTGGTGAGAGTTCTCTTAGTCGCCTCATACACGGGGTATCTGCTGTATGTGACAATGAATTCTACAAATAATAACATATTAAATTGTCAATAAATTAGAAAACTCTATTATATTTTATTTCAATTTAATTCCAGGTCTGCTCAGAAAGCAGTGCCAGCGAATCGTCCTTAGAATCCTCAAGCGGTTATGGCAGTCAAGGTGCATTCGCAGCTGAAGACCATGCTCTGCAACACCAGGTCCAACATACGGATGGTGAGCGAATATCAACCTTATTGTGTGTAGTGTAGGGCTGTGTTTAGAGTGGTATTATGTTGTCATTTATGTTATAATGGACTGCATTAGGACGGCGTGTCACAATTCAAAAAATAGTACGATTTTACGTTTGATTTTGTCTTAAGTATAAATTCTTCTAGTATGAAGAATGCTGGTTGTGAGCTCAAAAAAAGTGTAATAATTTTAGTGTTTTTTTTAAATAAAGTTTTGTTGCACATACAGTAATTACATATTAACGGTATGGTTATTTTTTATATAATTTATTATATTAACAAGAAATTTCCAGACAAAATTATTAGATACTAACTTTGGAAAAAAAAAAAAAAAATGTTATTGGTCTCCAATATGATTTACGCATTGTCGTCATAGTACAGTCCATCTAATTTTTTTTTAATGTTTGTAATTAGCTAATTACCAATAATTTATCAGTGTGCCGTGTGTTTTGTTTTTGTAAACGTTTGTCTTTGCCCTAAGTAGATTATTGCTTTTTTAAAATCCCCCAAACACTCTTGACCTTGGAAGTATTAGGTCCCATGTATAGCTCGACCTGAGAAGCATTAGATCGTATAACTCGCGCGAGTTAACTGTGCACCTTGCTGGAATGCGACCCCTCTCGTTTCCCCGCGCAACGCCCGGCGCGACGCTCCGCGTTCGCCGTAAGCGCTAAGTAGCGATAGTAGCTTTGTTACAATTGTATAAATACAGTTTAAATATTTTTTTGTTATTACTGTGTATCTGTGGAGTTTTTGCTTTGTTTAGTTTTTTTTTTTATTGAGTTTGTTTTTGATTTTTACATTTTCGACGCGTTAGTGAAGCCTGTTGGTTGCACCAACATTATATTTCAGTCTAAATGTATCAATTTAATTGCAAAACGTCATGAGTAAAATGATCTAGTATTATGTCGCTTTATCATCAAAACGACCTTTTAGTAAAATAAAAACAAAAAAAAATAAATATATATAACATAATAGGCTATTTGACGGTGTGATTTTTTTTGTGATTATTTGCTTTAATTACATAAAATGAGGGTTCTTTATGTCATATACAGGAATTTTAATAAAAATAATAACAATTAATATATCCAAAAACACAAAAATATGTTGGACTTTTTGTATGTCGCGCCACATATTTTGAAACGATCCGGATTGGCTAATGTCAAGATGACGTCATACGCGCATCAGCACTTGTTGCTTTATGTGTTCTCTGATGTTTGATCGATGTATTTGTACAACCCGGCACAGCACACCACTTGTAAACCATTTTATTAGATAAACAACAACAAATAACAGATAAATACAAACACCACTGCGGAACCGAAAATAGTTCTTAGTATAGGTTTCTTGTGACGTCACTTACAAGGCGCGACGCCACATTGTTGAATAAAGCGTTTCGGCAGCTTATTTGAAATGAATTTTTATTTGCATGTTTCTTACAAAATACGTATTTAAAATAAAAAAAAAATACTTTCGGTAAACTTCTTAACTGCAACCAAGTAATTCCTGATAGAAATTATAAATCTGTCAAATAGCCTATTCTCATTTTTTACAACGGTACCACTCAAGTTGTATGGTATAGACCCGACGACCTACACATACAACCTACTGCTTCTAACGTTGAGCTATAGACACGACCTTATGCTTCTGAGGTCGAGAACTATTTTTTTAAAATCCCAAAACACAGCACTTTTTTATATTTATTTGCCACCTTTTTTATGTTGTAATACCGCTTCGCATGCCACCCACTAGTCGAATCCGAGATCGTAACCCTTCGGCGTGACAGCGAGGCTTCGGTAGCGGCCGCTCGGGAGAGTTTCTCTATCTCGCTCGGTTCACTGGAAGAGGCTGTGAGGTCGTTGGACGAGGCCAGCGAGACGCCGGCTTTCGCGACCATCGGCAAGAAGCCCGCCGTGCCCAAACGTAGACCATTATCTATGACTGGTGAGGAAATAAGCAAATCTATGGGTGGTGGTTGGAAAGTATTTTTTTTTTATATATTATAAACTTGCGCTTGACCGCAATGATGGTAAGCAGTGATGCGATCGTTGACGGTAAAGCGCGCTAGTTTATTAAGAGCCTATTCACTCTAGCCTTGAAGACACTCAAATTATAGTGTGACGGAAATACCGCCGCCGGCAAATTGTTCCAGTCCCTCGATGTGCGCGGTATAAAAGAAGAAGCGAAACGCTTCGTCCGGGTCGTAGTGGTGTCAACAACGTAAGGGTGGAAAGTTGCCATACGACGGTTCGTTCGATGGTGGAACAGAGATGGGGGAATTAAATCATGCAATTCCCTTCCTAAAGAAATCTGACAGTTTGTAGTAGCTTGATATGCTGTAGTCTACATGTACATCAACTCATCATGCCAGTTGTTTGGTTACCACAGTTCCGTGAGTATGTTGTTAAATGACCAGAATATATGAATAAATATCCGGCAACAATACAAGGAAGTAAGTTTTTATTGCTGTGAAAATTAATATGAATGAGTCTTATTATTGTTTTCTTATGCATGTTTTTTATGATTCGTTCTTTTCCTTTTAATACGATTATCGTATCAATTGCAAACGCCTAAAATTACTTATGCTTCAAAAAATAAAATATTATTCTATCCGAAAATAGAAGAGTTGTATCTATACCTGAATTCAAAATTACACTGGCATATAATTTGAACTCTTAACTGTCCAATTTTCCGGGTACTTTTCTAGCTTTACTGTTCTCCCAATGGAATAAAAATACTGGTTAAGCCTAAAGTTCTGGTAAAGAGTATTTATGTTCTATTAGAAACGGTTCTTTATCTAAATATACCACTTGGTAAGCGGATTTTTCAAAATAAATACATATCATAATGATGGAGATGATAATACGAAAATAAATTTAAACTGTGCAGATAACTATATCTGATGACGTTCTCAGTTTATATACGAAAATTCAATTAAAAATATCCAGTAGTTTTTCCCATATCCTCCCGTGGGTGTCGTAAGAGGCCACTAAGGGAACTCTCACCAGGGAAGCGGGCAGCAGCGCTTCTCCCAACCCAACGGACAAGCGTGGGGATTATGGCAAACCCCCCAAAGGAATGATAGCCTAGTGGGAGGCCTTTGTCCAGCAGTGGACCTCTATAGGTTGAGAAGAAGAAGATATCCAGTAGTTTACTAGACCATAGCATACGGAACAAATACTTCAAAAATATTTGTATGACCTAAAGTAGTTGTTCAGGGTCTGGCTGTTTGTGTATGTGAGTTATATGTTTTTAAACCGCACCCACGAGACAGGAGAATTTTTTAGTGTGGGGTCACGGTTTTTAAACAAAGGTAATATAAAAGAAATTAATATAGTTCTTTCTTATGCTTGATTATAAGGTGAAGGAAAACATCTTGAGGAAATATGGACTTTAAGTCTGAAATCGCCAACCCGCATTGACCAAGCGTAGTGATTACGCTCAATCCTTCTCTATATGAGAGGAGACCTGTGTCCAGTAGTGGGACGATAAAAAGATTGATGATGTTGATGATGATGCTTGCCCTAGTGTTTTCATTTATTGTCCGTATTACTGTCTACCCATTGTAGTTGTATTTACCGAAAAATCCCCAAACATTTGAATGTCATACTTAAAATTATCTTTCCACAAAATTCACCCTAACCTCCCGAATCTTCTAGCTACAGTGTGGTCCCGTCGCGGCTCGTCCAGCTCGCTCGGCAAGCCGCCGCCGCCGGTGAGACGCTCTTCATCTATATCGAGGCCGCAACGACCGCCTTTTGTACAAGTAAGTTGCCTTTACCAATGTAGAGGTATGATTAACAGGGAGTAAATCTCACTCATTCTCCATAAAAAGAAGTTTTTTTTTTTAAATAATTATAAACTAGTGCTTGACTGTAGTCCCGCCTGATGTTAAGCAGTGATGGAATCGTTGATGGTAAAGCGCACAAGTTTATTAAGCATATTCACTTAAAAATCTTAGTGAGTAGGAAGGTAGACGGTAGTTGAGCGAGTTGATGCAATGTTAAACCCAACAACGCGAGCAATGTTGCTGCACCAAAGGGAGGCCGACCAACACAACAACATGTGGCGCATCGTACCCGACACACATCGCTCACAACTGTTCAGACCCGTCCTCCGTACGGCTTCACTAGACATCCTGCCGGAACACGACGAATGTCTTCGCAGCAAGACTTTGTCTGGTGGGTGCTAACTACCACAGAGTAAACAAGATGGTGGGAAAAGGCTAGAAAGATGATGATTTAGTTATTTTTAGTTTCCTTAATAGTTAAATAATTTTGTTCACAGAACACACAAAACTCTCACATGTGTTCTACAGACGCGGATAACCTGCCGCCTCCTCCCGCTTTCCTGCTGCAGCCCGACGGAGACGCAGCCGGTGATTATGACTGTATTGAACTTTATGCACTATTATTATTATTACTTATTTTACCATAATATGCTTTTCCTTCCAGTTCAGTTCACTTCTACTCAGTGCATCTTTTTCTTCTACCTCATATCTATATCTATATCAAGAAAAGGAGAGAAGATGAAATATCTATACTTATCAATACTAATACATATACAATATGTAAAGAAAACCCTGTCCGATCGTGAAAGTATTGTTAGGTATCGATAACTAATTCTACTAATACCCACAAAGCCGGGCTAAACTTAATAAAAAAATCTCCCTAAAAAAATAAATATCATTTCGCAAAAAGAGGTAACTCAATACATGTGCGGTAAGCAACCCTTCTGCGGGCGGCGGGGGGCACGGCATGCGGCACGTGGTCTCATCGCTATTCGCTCATAATAGTACCAGTGTTGTCACTATTATAAAAATTAACAAATTTCGGGGAAGTTGGAATTAATTCGAGGGAAAAAAAGATTATTTCAAAATTCATTAGTATTGTTACTATGACGATTACGTAAGATTTTATACTATATTTAGTCAAGTGTTTACCTAACTTTTATTATCTTTATGGGTCGGACAGGGTTTTCTTTACATATTGTATAAAGCTGAAGAGTTTGTTTGTTTGAACGCGTTAATCTCAGGAACTGCGGGTCCGATTTGAAAAAATATTTTTGCGTTAGATAGCCCATTAAAGCAGGAAGTCTTTAGGCTATATAATATCACGCTGTAACCAATAGGAGGCTAGGAGGAGCAGAGTATATAAAAAAATCATATCGAACCTACGCGGGAGACACCGCGGTGCGCAGCTAGTTAGTATTATAAAAAATAGTTAATACTCTTTTTTTCAATGTCTATGATAGCTACCACGTCTGCGAACTTTTGCATATCAATACCTGAATTCGCAAATCGGCTAACTTCATGTAAGCAATTTTTTCAGGAGATGCTTACAACTGTATATTTCTTATACACCACTTAGAAAAATCTAAATTACTAATAATGTAGAATCTTTTATACTTTTTAATCAAAATAGTACCTATCGTGTTAAAAAAAAATGTGGACTTAGCGATTTGTAAATTAAGCTATCGATATGCAAAAGTTATAAAAACAAACGGGAAACGTAGCGTGGGACGCCCTTGGGCTAGATGGAGCGACGACATCAAAAAGGTGGCTGGTAGTGGCTGGTGGAGAACTGCTCAGGATCGAGCTTGTTGGCGTGTCATGAAGGAGGCCTATGTCCAGCAGTGGACGAGTTATGATGATGATGATGATGCAAAAGTTCTCAAACGTGAACCTCTCACGTTTGAGAACGTAGTCATAGACATAATGAAATAGTTTATTTATCTTACTAATATTTCATCTTTTGTCCTTTTCTCGATGACGTAGAAAGAAGTGCACTGAACTTAATTTAGTTTGAGACCAACGGTATCGGCGCCAATGATCATTACGTCAACAGAGCCTTTTTTTTTACACACTATAAACCAGCGCTTGACCGCAATCCTGTCTGATGGTAAGCAGTGACGCAATCGTTGATGGTAAAGCGCACTAGTTTATTAAGAGCCTATTCACTCTAGCCTTGAAGACACTCAAATTGTAGTCCGACGGAAACACCGCCGCTGGCAAATTGTTCCAATCCCTCGATGTACGCGGTATAAAGGAGGAGGCGAAACGCTTCCTTCCGCGCCTTGTACATACTTGTGATTTGTTCGTCTACTCATGTCAGTTCGTTGTGCACGCCTTCATACCGGAACAGCTAGCCTCACTTTTGTTTCCAGCTCCTTCATATTTCTGTGCCATTTGTGGGCACAAATGGCACAGAAATATGAAGGAGGAATGACCGCAGTCTCCGGAAGCCCTCCGCGTCTGCTATCGTAGCGATAATTTTGCATAAAAATATTTTTTATAGCTTGCACTGCGTAAGCGCTTAAACGCACCAACGGAAAACACAAGCTGCATTGACGCACTACAATTAAGATAGATAAATTACACAAAACTTTCCATCGAATAAACTACCATTCTATGTGGCTACCATGAATTTTCAGTGTGAAACCCGATCATCGATATCGACCGCGTTTGACTTATCGATTGGCTCGCTTCAAGGTTGTAAGAAATCTCATCCAATGAGAGCGTCAAACGCGCTTGATGCGTATGATCGAGTCTCGTAATGAAAACTTAAAGTCGAAATAATAACCAATCCATTTCTTCCAGCGCATATCAACGTGGCAGAAACGGTGAAACAGCTAACGGAACTAAAACACATGCCCGCATCGCCCGGCATCGTTCGCCGAAGTCTCCAACAACTGACCACAGCCAACAACTCCAACAACGCGAACCCACAACAACAACCACAGTCTCCAACAACACCGTCTCTGAGCACGTTTCAACAAGCGAAAAGTAACTTCTCGTCGTCTACGAGTTTGAATAGTACGGGGAATTTGAACCCTATTTATGGGCAGACTGGTCATAGGATTATGGCTTACGTGGAGAATTCAATGTACGTGAGGAAAAATAGCATTAACAGCTCCAATTCAGATCTGATTAATGCTGGTGAGTTTTTTTTTTTATTAATAATTATATTTTTTTATATATATAATAATTATAAACTAGTGCTTGACTGCAATCCCGCCTGTGGTAAACAGTGATGCAATCGTTGGTGATAAAGCGCGCCAGTTTATTAAGCCTATTCACTTAAAAAAACTTAGTGAATAGGAAGGAAGACGGCAGTTGAGCGAGGTGATGCTATGTTAAACCAAACAACGATGCTGCGCCAGATGGAGATTGATCTGGAGACCTTCCACGACCAAACTCCCGACACAATAACATTTGGGGCATCGTCCCGCAGGCCGTGAGCCTAGTGCGGGTTGGTAGATGTCACATGTCTTCGCCTCAAGGATATGCCGGTTTCTTCACGATGGTTTCCTTCACCGTTTTGAGAGCAGTGGTGAAGAAATAATTTACTCAAAGTAAAGCGCCTGATGGAGTTCGAACCTGCAACGTACAACTTGTAAGACGCGTTCATAATATTATAGGCACGAGGAGCAATATCGACTAAATAAACTAGTTAAAAGCTCTAAATAAACTAGTGAACTTTTCCAGCAACGCATCACCGCAACCAAAAAGCGGGATCACGGTCATAAAAAATAATGTTTGAATGAAATTCGTGTTCGGTAGGTACATACGACTGCACATCAAGCTACTACAATCTGTCAGATTTTTTAAATAAATTTTCAACTTTATCTCTAAAGTATTAAGGCTCAAGGTTGATTGGGACTATCTGACAGTTTGGAGTAGCTTGACCTTCTGTCGTCCGTTCAAACCACGTTCAACCATTTCAAAATTGTATGGTATCATTTCAGGTATATACGCCGAAGGTCGCGGCTCTCCACACGGCTCGTCTCCCTCCACACCGATCTACGGTGAAAACAACTCTTTCTCTAGTTTTGGACCGAGAGTTTCTAACGAGTCACATTACGGACAAACTGGTGAGATCTATGTTCAATAAGAAACTCTATTGTTATTTTAATAGAGTATTAATTTCCTACACATTCATATTGGATATGAAAATAGTATGCATCCGCCCAACAATTAAGTTTTTTTTTTGCTAAATAAATAATGGTACCAAGTGAAATATAATTTGGCGTTAATCAGCATTAAATGGTAGATTAGGCAAGTCATCTACCATGTAGTTTGTAGTTCTGCAATAATTTACCACTTTACCACTTAAACAATCTCGGCATATCTTGGTGGTAGGCCATAACATCGGCTGCCGGCAGAAGTTACCACCCACCAGACAAAGTCTTGCCGGCAAGCGATTGGTCGTTTTCCGAGATGGTGTCTGGTGAAGCCGTACGGAGGACGGGTTTGAGCTGTTGTGTTGCGATGTGTGCCGGGTATGATGTGCCAAATGTTGTTGTGTCGGGAATTTGGTCGTGGAGGGTCTCCAGATCAATCTCCCTCCGGTGCAGCATCGTTGGTCGTGTTGTAAGGTTTAAATTTGCATCACCTCGATCAACTGCCGTCTTCCTTCCCATTTAATCAGTCTTTTTGAGTGAATAGACTCTTAATAAACTAGTGCGCTTTACCATTAACGATTGTATTACTGTTTACCATCAGGCGGGATTGCGGTCAGGTACTTAGTTTAAATATATAAAAAAGAAATTTTCAATACTTATCCATTATAGCCGAATTATAGCGTCATAAAATTGGTCTCTAAGGTCCGTCTTACGTATGGTGGCGGGTTTTTCGAAAGAGATACCATTATTCGATGATTTCTCATACACAAAAATAAAATGATTTACGTCTTTAACTTCTCAAAACGGTAAATAACTATGATTTAAAAGTTTCAGTCTCTCATCTAACGGCACACCAACAAATAGGTATACACTATGACGGCTACATAATATATTCAGTCTTGCCACCGGCATTATCAATATTAATTTGTGTCTTATGCAATGCTGGTAACACACTAGTGCCTCATAGATAGATATCCAAGTATCTGGGGGCTACTGTCATCTTTACCAGTATTATTTAATGTTCATTCAAAGTAGGAAAGAGCTGGCCCATATAGTAAATAAAAATAGTAGTCACTACGGACAATGCGGACAGTGTATTGTGTAGGAACCTGTAATAATACGATATTGTTCACAAACTAAACTAAAATGGTAGTCACCACGGACAATGCGGGTAGTGTATTGTGTAGGAACCTGTAATAATACGATATTGTTCACAAACTAAACTAAAATGGTAGTCACTACGGACAATGCGGACAGTGTATTGTGTAGGAACCTGTAATAATACGATATTGTTCACAAACTAAACTAAAATGGTAGTCACTACGGACAATGCGGACAGTGTATTGTGTAGGAACCTGTAATAATACGATATTGTTCACAAACTAAACTAAAATGGTAGTCACCACGGACAATGCGGACAGTGTATTGTGTAGGAACCTGTAATAATACGATATTGTTCACAAACTAAACTAAAATGGTAGTCACTACGGACAATGCGGACAGTGTATTGTGTAGGAACCTGTAATAATACGATATTGTTCACAAACTAAACTAAAATGGTAGTCACCACGGACAATGCGGGTAGTGTATTGTGTAGGAACCTGTAATAATACGATATTGTTCACAAACTAAACTAAAATGGTAGTCACTACGGACAATGCGGACAGTGTATTGTGTAGGAACCTGTAATAATACGATATTGTTCACAAACTAAACTAAAATGGTAGTCACCACGGACAATGCGGACAGTGTATTGTGTAGGAACCTGTAATAATACGATATTGTTCACAAACTAAACTAAAATGGTAGTCACTACGGACAATGCGGACAGTGTATTGTGTAGGAACCTGTAATAATACGATATTGTTCACAAACTAAACTAAATTTAAGTTCAGTGCATCTTTTTCTTTATACTTCATTAAAAAATGGACAGAAGACAAATATTAGTTTAGTCTTCAAATTAGTCCGCACTTGACGTCAATCGACGTATTTTTAGTCTCCATGTTTTTAATCGCGTCTAAACTGTCTATGAAGTATCTTAATTTGACAGGACTTCACTAATATTTTATCTTCTATCCTTTTCTTATTGATATAGGAAGAAAAGGATGCGCTGCACTTAAAATAAATTTAGTTTGTGAATAAGATAATTAGCGCTAGTGTAGGAAACTGTAATAATACAATCATGTACAATAGACTTTGTATGAAGGTGTAGTGAAATGTTTTACAGGTTTCAAAATGCAACAAGACAAGAAATACGGCCAGAACACGATCTACGCACAGCCATCGGAGATTATAGCCGGCTTCAACAACATGTCGCGACATGACACACTTAGTCCTTTAGCGATGAGGAAGAATATCGCAGCCAGGTCGCACAGCGCTGACAGGCATCACCTGGAACGTGAGTCCCTTTTATTTAACACTAGCTTTCCGCTAACGGCTTCGCCCGCATGGAGTTCGGTTATATCGCGCTTTTCAGATTTCCCTCGGGAACATCAACTTTTTCCGGGATAAAAGGTAGCCTATGTTCTTTCTCAGGGTCTAAAGATTGTCTGTGTCAAATTTCATCAAAATCGGTTGAGAGGTTTAAGCGGGAAAGCGTAACATACAGACAGACAGACAGATCGACAGACAGACAGAGTTACTTTGGCATTTATAATATTAGTATGGATGAATAGTATGAATAGTATGGACTAGCTTTCCGCCCGCGCCTTTGCCCTCGCAGAATTCGGTTATATCGCGCTTTTTAGATTCCTCATTTTCGATGATTAATTATCGTATCATTTAGCTTCTAAGTTTATATGCGCATATTAGTTTGCAATATATTACCTTGTTTTAAACGACACACAGCGCTCTCTATCACCGAACTGGTATGAAGCTAACAATATTTTTGTTTTCCCTCGGGAATGTCATTTTTTTTTTCGGAATAAAACGTACCCTATTATTTAATTTGTCGTCCTCCGTGGCGCAGCGGTCAACACGCCTGCCTGCGACGTGGAGGCCCCGGGTTCGATCCCCGGGCAGGTCATGATGGAAAACGATCTTTTCCTGATTGGCCTGGGTCTTAGATGTTTATATATATATGTATCTATTATAAATATAGTATCGTTGAGTTAGTATCCCATATCACAAGTCTCGAACTTATTTTGGGATTCAATCGGTGATTTGTCCGTAGAAAAAGGATTTTTAACTTTACGTCTGTAAAATTTCAAAGCAATCGGTTGAGTAGTTACGGCGTGAAAGCGGAACAAACAAACGAACTCACTTTCCGATTCATAATATTAGTAAGGATTCGTAATGCTTAATGTAGCGGCAAAGTTCTTACGGCGAAAGATTGAACACAAGATTCAAGTGGACCGTATGTAGGATAGCGACATATTAGAACCCATAAGAAAATACGTGATAGAATGATTCCTTCGGAGTATATCCCTACGATTAATGTGCTAAAAGCGGCAAACCACTTACCTACCTCCAGCCTTCAGATGCGGATTTCGTAGACCACCAGACCAGATCACGAGAAGGCACACGTCGACACAATTCACTGGCAGACTCCCTAACTTTATTAATTTTGAGGCCTAATCCCCCCGAAGGTTACTTTAAAAACTTAAAACTAATAAACTTTTGTGACCATTAAGAGATCGTGGCTATGACTCGCTAGCTTGCCAGTTCGAAAGGAAGTGCGCGGTCTCATTATGGCCGCAGCTTCACCGCCGATAAACACAAAAATCAGTAGAGATATTCAACACTTAATTCATTACATTCTATAGTATTTTTATTTCTAGAAACGTCACGGGCTTTACTTATGGTAACCAGTTGAGAAAAGATGCTCTTGCAGTGAGTCATTGACGCAGACATGAAGAGAGTTGGGATACAGTACAACAGGTTGCGGAGACGGGCTTACGTAAAATCTCTCACTGGCTAGATGCAAATCTGTTGACTCTAAACATCTCGAAAACCTCATTTCTGCAATTTACTTTCGCCAAAACTAAACCTCCAACAATAAACCTCAAAGTCCACTCATGTGGTGACTCCAACGACAATCTTCCATGCTCATGTCTTCCAATTACACAAAAAAAGACTATGAAGTATCTGGGTGTGATCTTGGATGAAGGGCTCAGCTGGCGCCCCCATATTGAACAGACTACCTCTCGAGTTAGGAAGCTTATCTGGGCGTTTAAGAGGTTACGACAAGTAGCTGATTTCAAGCTTCTCCGTGCGGTTTACCTGGCATTGGCACAGTCAATTATAGGGTACTGCATCACGGCTTGGGGAGGTGCTTGCAAAACCTACATGATACACCTCGAGAGAGCTCAAAGATCACTCTTAAAAGTAATGACCTTCAAGCCATACAGATATCCTACAAAAGCCCTGTATGAGAGTTGCCAAGTACTCACAGTGAGGCAACTTTACCTTCTCAATCTTATAATGCAACAGCAAGAACTCACACCGGTAAGTCCCGCAACCACACATAGAAGAACCTTCCCTAATGTGTGTCGCATATTCAAATGTAAGACCGCATCCGCTCGACGGCAACACCTTTACCTAGCCGCCTATATCTACAATAAAATTAACAAAATCCAAAACATCAACCCACTAACAAAAAAAACAAACCAAGTTGAAGTTAAACACATGGCTTCAAACATTAAATTACCTAGAGACCGAAAATTTACTTAAACAAGTTTAAGCGGGAAAACCCATTAGCATCTAATGTAAGAAATACACACACACACACACATACACTCACACATACACAGACGCACCACACACTACACACCACACACACACACTACACACCACACACACACACTACACACCACACACGAGCATGCACTCATTTAATGATATCTACATATTTATGTTAATACTGTAGCATGAAAAGTTATTTGTCCAAAAAATCGGGTGAAGACACTGACTCCTGTAACACAGGTACCACCTAGCACGGGAGTCAGGGCTTCAAATTAAGTGTAACTCCTTTTTATGTCAATAAAACTTTATTATTATTATTAGACATGAAACAAGGGAATGTTTCACAGACAAAACTTTTAAGTTTCGTGCATTTTCTTTTTATTTTATTATGAAAAGTGTAGCGGTACCTACAAACGCCCAAAATAAACAACGCGTCATACTGACATCACAAGAATTCTACATCTCGCAATCAGAGTTTACCGTGCAACTAGCATATATACAACTTCTCAATTTCAACCGTTGGGCAAGTGCCCGCCAGACATGACACCCGTTTGATCGGAGGGTCCTCCCTTTTCTGTGGAGGATGAGTGAACTTTACTCCCTGTTCCTCATGCCTCCACAAAAAGGATAAAAAATAAAATATTCGTCAACTGACAGAACGCTGACTAATTTGACAGGACTAAACTAATATTCACGCACACTCGCATTTTTACTTCACAAACAAACAAACAAACACACATACACACAAACACACACACGCAAACACACACACACACACACACACACACGCGCACGCAAGCACTCCATCTCTAATAAATATTATATAGTATAATTATAATATATGTAATAATCTATAAATTGTAAACTGGAGGAGCGGAACCACCTAACACAAGCAAACAATTTGCTTAAAATGTGACTCCAAACATAACGATGTTATTTACATAATGTGTTGAAATAAACATTTTTATTACTTATTTTTTTTTATTTATCTTCCGTCCTTTTTTCTTTTCTTTTTTATTTGCCTGTAACTTGTAACTTGGTGATCTGTATTGACACAATAACAGGCTGTATGGTACACTTCCTGTACGCTGATGTCTAGAAACTAGTTCATTGATATTCGACTTTGATACGCTTTACTATATTTAGCAATCTCCTGTTTCACTGTATTGATATTTAGATCTTCATACATATATTTATTGTTCACGTCGTATGGTATTCCTAACATGGCTCTCAATGTTTTGCTTTGGAATCTTTCTAGGATGTCAATATTACTGTTACTAACAGTCCTCCACAGTTGAATACCATAAGTCCGTCCATATTGGTTTCAGTAAAGTCTTATATATTGCAATCTTACTTTTGTGTGACAGATGTGATTTTGGATCTATTAGCCAATATATCGATCTTACTTTTGTGTCCTGTAGTTTACGCTTAGCCCTGATATGCTTTCTCCAAATCATCCTTCGATGTAGATGCATTCCAAAACATTTAGCATCCTCATCTTGGGGAATATCCTCATTGTAGAGTTTTATAGGAGGACAAGTCGGTTTCCTCAGAGTAAAGCTTACCACCTGGACGGATTTGCTTAGGTTTGCTTTGATGGGCTATTTGTCTAGCCATTCATCAATTTTGCAAACGTGTGCTTGAAATTTGCCTGATGCTGTTTCCGGGTTATCATCAGCAGAAAACACGGCTGTGTCGTCGGCGTATGTAGCAGTAAAAGTAGCACTAGAAGTAGAAGGTAGAGTATAGGACCCAAGATACTTCCTTGAGGTACTCTTGAAAGAATCTCTTTGTAAGGGAGAGGTCTCTTAATTGAATTTAACATCAAAACATCTTTTGTCGAGATAAGACTTTAATATTAGGAAGAATGAGTGAGGCAGCAGCTGTTTGTTGATAGAAATCCATCATGCCATACTCTATCGAAGGCCTGACTTATGTCTAAGAATACGGCTGAACAAAATTGTTTACATTCTAGGGTGCTACTTATAGTATCCGATATGCGGTAAATTTGTTCAATGGTTCCATGTTTTTCTCGGAAACCAAAGTGGCACCACTGCTAGTAAAAAAGTACCCAACCTGTTTAAAATTTTTTTTCGAGAAGTTTCTCCATCACAGAGAGAAGGCTTATTGGTCTATAAGAACTTGGTTCATGGAATAGTTTGCCTGGTTTGAGTATCATAATAATTCACGTGCGATATTAAGCCTTAAGCACGCGTTAAAAATTACTGTGATGTCTGTAATACCCTTTTAAGAAGTTACTTTAGTAATAGATAATTTTTCTGTCATGGTCGGTGTTTTGACTAGGAAGCGGTTGAAATACCGCTTTAAGATGTTCAGAGAACACTAGGGCCTTTCAAGATCCATTCTTGCTCACTTCCTCTCACTGATTTTTAAAGGAGGTACACGTGTTATGGACCTTTTAAGCTTTTTAGTAACCTTCCAAAGAGTAGTTAGTGTCTACGTATGTAGTTAGTTTTACCAGTTTATCTTGCAGGCGACTATTATCCTTATGACCAGATCTCAGGGTTCCGTAGTATATTACGTCCTTATGTCTATGACAAATATACATAGGTTCTGGTTTCGGTTTAGGCTCTTTATATTCTTTAGTCTGTCCAGTACCATCTAGATTTTCCAAGACTTGGAACCTATTTTGAGTTTGGATAGTACATGTTGTTTTAGGTAGCTTCTTGTTTATGTTCTTCATTTCAGGACTTGCTTCAGCTTTCCTTTTCGTAGATACCTGGTCATTTTGCCATTATGAGTTGTCTTGTTCGTTTTTTGGGTTACTGCCGTATCTGTGTTGGATTTCCCCGTTTACATCTAGTTGTGTGTCAAGAGAATTACTTATAGTATGTTTGAAGAGACTTATGGAGTGTGTGTTGTACTATTTTGTGATTATTGTTTTCTTTTTCTATGTTAGTATTCATATATTTGTTCCCACAAGTAGGGTCGATATAAATGGTCGCTTGAGGGGTGACACCCATTCCCACAAAAAGGCTCACTACAACGACGTTTGTCAGGTCCGTCGAGGTTTACACTAGTAACTGATCACCCATCAGCCATGCATTCCTTTGGCTAGAGTTTCACCGTGGAATTTGGATTTCTTCCTCACAATCCAGGCGATTAAGCCAAGACTCTCGATCAAATTAGCTGTTGCGGGCGAGATTATTAATTTCCTATTACCCACAGAACACCAGCTATAGTTTATGACCAGCCAGGCTTAAAAAGTTGAAATAATTCAGCTAACACACCTTAAAGGCGCAAGTCCTATTGGGGCACAGCCCCGTAATCGGCGAACACATTTTTGTTAAATGATTGCGACTAATTGGGGACAGCCTCCGTGGCGTAGCGGTTCGATCCCCGCACAGTGCAAATTTTTGTATGCATGAATATGAATATTTGCACTGGTCTGGTTGTGCCTCGGAAAGCACGTTAAGCCGTTGGTCCCGGTTGCCATACGAACATCTAAAGGCAGTCGTTACGGGTTCTTGGAGCCCTCAAAAGTCCAACAATTGGTCTAACTGCAATGCTTAGATATCGCCTTCGGGTTGTGGAGGGCAGACGGCAGTAGCTTTACGGAAAATATCGAAGTTTAGCCAAAATCAGCAGTTAGAGTAAAGCGGACCCCAGACTCCAAAGCTGAAAAGCTACGAATGCGACTGGGATTAATGCTGAGATGATGATGATGATTGCGACTAATTGGGATCGTTTGGACCGAACGGACCAATGGGCAGTCCAAACGATCCAAACTGATCCCAACGAGCCGATTAGGGGGCAGATCTCGGTTTAAGTGACAGGCTTAATCGAAATTATATTGGGACGGATTGAATACTGCAGGCTCAGCGGCGTGATCTGACTCGAGCCAGGGTCGAACGCTATGGCCTACTTGGATACGAAGTCTATTTTGAAATTTTCGAGTAGGCCACGATGACTTGTACTAGGATGTAAGGTACTGAAGGTTCAATAAAGACTTTGAAGAGTGTAAATAGTTGTGTGTATTCTCTCTGGTGCAGAAGGCGGGCTGATCGCACACCTGAGCGCGAAGCTGGCGCCGGCGCGCTCTCCGCGCTCGCCCCGCCGCGCGCTCCCTGGCGCCGCGCCCGCTGACCCGCCCGCCAAGGGGAAAGGTGGGCACACACACTATTACTTATCACATATCACGAGCGCTGCGCCAAGGCGAATGGTATACCACCCTCATCCAGCGGATTCCGACGAGCGACAATAATTTACATTCAATCAAATTTTTTATACAGAAATTTCTTTTCATATTATTTATGTGTTATTTGATCGGCAGGTACAATCCCAGTACAACCCGCGTTCCTAGACAAGCTGTCTGCGACGATACAACAACAACGTCGTCAGCTCGAGACCACGCGCGCCAAGAGCGTGCGGGATATGATCAACCAACACGCTCAGGTAATATGACCACTGTTGTTTGATAATGGTATTGTTACGGGCTAGGGGTACTTAAACGCCGGTTAAGGGTTACGAAGTTTATTGGCAACGAAGGTACAGTCGATTGTAGGCAATGACAAGTAGAACGTAGCTGATGTCGTACCGAAGTCTTCTCTTACGTCCACGAAGTCCGTGTTGTAAACACACAATAACGCTACAGATGTTTCTTCACGTAGTACTTACAGTTCTCGTTATAATTGTCGCAGTAGGTCTTCTTTAAGATTGCTTCTTAACTGTCGCTGTTTTCGTATCGCTAGTCGAGTGTAGACTGACTCTGTGCGGGCGTCACGGTGCTATATATAGTCCAGCTGATCGAACATTCCAGATTCCTCTAGACGTAATAATAATAGCACATAACTTCGAGGTCACTCGGAAGTACCTACGGTAATTCCCGGAAACGGGTTTCTAGAAATTTCGATGTCGACACTTTGTTGACAAAACTGTTGAGACCTGTACCATTCGATAGGCCGTCCTAAGTCTAGTAATGCGTTTTATTATTGTACCTAGGAAATGTCTAGATCTAGCGAAATAGGGCTTAAAAGTGACACACTGCATGTCACGCGATATTGAACCTTATGCCATCGACATAAGGTCCATTCGTAACATTGCCCCCTTCTTAGTCATGCTCGTCCCGAGCATGATTTGATCCATAATAGCGAGCTAGGCGGTCAACGTGTACGACCTTCAGCTTCCCTCTAGGTCCTTTCTTAATCCGGTAGGTGACATCGTTTATTCTGGTTACTATCGTGTACGGACCCTCCCATTTGGCTTGGAACTTTGGACTCTTTCCTTTTCTTCTAATGGGGTTATGTAACCATACTAAAGTTCCCTCTTCAAATCCGGGCACGTTAGCTTTGCGGTCGTATCGGATCTTCATCTTCTCACTGGTTTTCAGACCATTCTCTCTCACTAGCTCATGTATTCCATCTAATTTACGCCGCAGGTCGGCCACATAGTCGACGGCTAGGATAGGAGTATCGGGAGGTGTTCCGGTTAGTGCATCTATGGGTAGTCTAATTTCTCGGCCGAAGTTGACTTTCGCCGGTGTGCAATTTGTGCTGTCATGTGTTGCTGAGCGGTATGACATTAAAAAGAGTGGAATGTATTGGTCCCAATCCCTTTGATGTTCTTCCACTACTTTGGCCAAATGATTCTCCAACGTCTGATTGAATCTTTCGACCATTCCATCTGACTGTGGGTGATACGGCGTTGTACGAGTCTTATGTATCCCAAGTAGTTGGCAAACCTCTTGAAATAGTGAAGACTCGAAGTTTCTACCCTGGTCAGAGTGTAACTCCAAGGGAACGCCAAATCGACAGAACACCTCGTGAACTAGCTTTTTGGCGACTGTATGAGCTTCCTGGTTAGGTACTGCAAAAGCTTCTGGCCATTTGCTGAAATAGTCTTGCATGACGATGATATACCTATTCCCTTCTTCAGTAACAGGGAATGGCCCAGCTATATCGACAGCAACTCTTTCCCACGGTGCACCAACATTATACACTTTCAGCCGACTTCTGGCCCTCGTTTGCGGTCCCTTTACTGAGGAGCAGGCTACACATTTTCTACACCAGTCCTCTACGTCTTCGCGGCAATGCACCCAATAGAATCTTTTCCTCACCTTCTCCAGGGTTTTCTTTACTCCTAGATGTCCTCCGGATACTCCGTCGTGCACCTGTCTTAGCACTGACGCGACTTTATCGCAGGGGACAACTATCTGTAAGGTGACTTCCTGCCCACTGGGTGATTCCCATTTCCTCTTGAGGACTCCATTATCAATTATCAGGCTGTCCCATTGAGCCCAGTAACTTTTTACTGTTGGGCTAAGCGCTGATATTTCACTCCAAGTGGGCCTTTGGCCACGTTTCTTCCATTCGATTACTGTCTTCAAGTCACCATCTTCCTTTTGTGCGTCTTCCAATGATTGATTATCCCAGTCTTCATCCAAGGCGTTTACCTGGATAATCCTTACGTTCTCTTTCTTTTCCTGTTTGGCACAATGTCGGCAAGATTCTTCGCAAGGTCGTCTAGACAAAGCATCAGCATTATTGTGTGACTTGCCTTTCCGATGTTCAGTGACAAAGTCAAATTCTTGCAGCTGCTCTATCCACCTTGCTACTTGTCCTTCTGGGTCTTTGAACTGGAGGAGCCACTGTAAGGCAGCGTGATCGGTACGAAGTGTAAACTGCCTCCCAATCAAATATTTCTTGAAGTGTTGTAAGGTCTTAACAACGGCTAGAAGTTCTCGGCGGGTAACACAATAATTTCTTTCCGGCTTGGAAAGGCATTTGCTGAAATATGCGATAACGACCTGCCTATCTCCTTGTGTTTGAGAGAGAACTCCTCCAATACCCACATTGCTGGCATCTGTGTCTACCAAAAATCGGCCTTCCCTACTAGGGTAACCTAGTACAGGAGCCTCACACAAGTGAGTTTTCAGTAGAGCAAATGCCTGTTCGCAATCAGAGTTCCATTCAAATTGACACTTTTCCTCTGTTAAACGATGCAACGGTTACGGCATCCTATTGGTGATAATCTAATATCTACTAAGGTTTCTGATCTTGGTGGTAATATCGTTCTCTTTACACAGTACACTGACCCCTGTTTTCCACCTTGAAGAAATACTTCTTGTTCTGGAAAACTCAATACTCCTTTTGCTACATTAAGGACGCACTGCTGTTTCTTCAAAAAGTCCAGTCCTATTATGCAATCATCTGTAATATTCGCTACTAAAACAGGGTGCGTGAATGTCTTATCACCCATTTTCAAAGTCACATTCGTTTCACCAAGGACGAGTACTGGTTGGCCAGTGGCGGTTTGTAATCGGCATTGTGAAGATCCTCTTTTCCATACTATGGTCCGAGGAAATAGCTCCGGTCGTGCAATGGTTCTTGATGCACCAGTATCCAATGTGAAACTGCAGGATTTACCATTCAGTTCTCCTTCTATAATGAGACTGTTTCCGTCACCCACTTGTGATACTGTTATAATGGGGGCTACATGTCGACCAGCCAGTACTCGCCCCATAGCCCTGGCTGTTCCTAGTTTAAATCCTCGGATTCCACCTGTGTCCCAGAAGTGCTTCTTCCCTTAGCCTTTCTGGGACAATTGATCCGAATATGCCCTTTTTCACCGCACTCATAGCATGTTGGCCCTTGTCGGGCTTTCATTTGTGCGGTTACCTCACGAATACGGTGGTGTGGTCGGCCGTCTTGGCGTACTGCTTCCACCTCCAGAGCGTGTGTCAAGGCTGCCTTCAGAGTCTGATGGTGCCCCAGACGAACCGCAGCCCTGACTTCCGCATCTCGAATTCCATCAGTAAAAGCTTGCACCGTACTAGCATCAATTACTCCCGGCGTTGAAGCATACGCCCTCCGAACAATACGTTCTATTTCCGATGCCCATTGTTGCAAACCCTCACTGCTTTTCTGTGTGCGGTCGCGGAGTTGAGCCCTGTAGACATGTTCCAGGTGTTTCTCTCCATATCTAGACTCCAACGCTTCTAACAGACAGGCTAGGGTATTGCAGTCGCCGGAAATATTTTCGAGGATTTGTACCGCCTCACCACGCAGAGCAAGCGTAAGGGCGGTTACAGCTTGATCGTTGTCCCAATTGTTGCCTTTTGCGACCTTTTCAAATTGAAGACGGAAGGCCACCCATGATGTTGTTCCGTCAAAATGAGGTACCTTGAAGGTCGGCAAAGCACTGGGTACAGGTACCACACCTTTAATGCCTCCTTTCTGCACCGTTTTATGGAGAAACTGTATTTCTTTCTCACACTCCATGATGGTATTGTCTAGTTTCTCCATACGCGCATCTTGTTTGTCTATACGCATGTCTTGCTGGTCCATACGGGCATCTTGTTGTGCTGTTTTTATTTTAAGCTCATTAACCTCTTCTTTGGTTTCTTTCCACTGTTTATTTAGTTCTAATACTAGTTGCTGGGATTTTGCCTGAGATTCATCTATTTTTGCTTGGGTTTCCACCTGGGATTGTTCTATACTCAGCTTTATTTGCGCCGTCAAGTGAGCCAGTAACGCCGAAAAATCGGGTCCGCTGGCTCCGGCAGTGGTGGTGGTAGTAGGCGCACTCACATTCGTCGGTGTTACGACGGCCGCATCTTCTACGGGTGCAGGGACACCAAGTGATACTTCCTCTTGACGCGCCAAATCCATCGCTGCTTGTCGTCGCGTGCGAACTCTTTCGTCTTCCCTTGGCGTGACCGGCATGCCGCTTCTGACACCAATTGTTACGGGCTAGGGGTACTTAAACGCCGGTTAAGGGTTACGAAGTTTATTGGCAACGAAGGTACAGTCGATTGTAGGCAATGACAAGTAGAACGTAGCTGATGTCGTACCGAAGTCTTCTCTTACGTCCACGAAGTCCGTGTTGTAAACACACAATAACGCTACAGATGTTTCTTCACGTAGTACTTACAGTTCTCGTTATAATTGTCGCAGTAGGTCTTCTTTAAGATTGCTTCTTAACTGTCGCTGTTTTCGTATCGCTAGTCGAGTGTAGACTGACTCTGTGTCGGCGTCACGGTGCTATATATAGTCCAGCTGATCGAACATTCCAGATTCCTCTAGACGTAATAATAATAGCACATAACTTCGAGGTCACTCGGAAGTACCTACGGTAATTCCCGGAAACGGGTTTCTAGAAATTTCGATGTCGACACTTTGTTGACAAAACTGTTGAGACCTGTACCATTCGATAGGCCGTCCTAAGTCTAGAAATGCGTTTTATTATTGTACCTAGGAAATGTCTAGATCTAGCGAAATAGGGCTTAAAAGTGACACACTGCATGTCACGCGATATTGAACCTTATGCCATCGACATAAGGTCCATTCGTAACAGTATGTTGATGTATCTTCGATAGCTGAACTGCGTTTCTTAGGCGCGATTTTAGGAAATTACATGCTAGGACAGTCAAAGGAAAAAAAGGACTTACTGGAATTTACAGCGCTGCACTCTCCCGGTTGTGAAGGAAGCCTCCACAGATGTTCACTTGTTCACTTTGTTGTTGGATTCAAGGGGTAATTATTGATTTATAGAATTTTTATGATTGTCGGTCGGCGCCGCCATGAAGCTTTTGTTGATGATGATGTATAGCAGAGAGAAGTTGTTTTTTTTTTGTAAGTGTTCTGGTTCGTTTTCTAGGCCTTTAAGCCAGAAATGTATGGAATTAAGAATATATGGAATATATGGGACCGGGAAATTTGAATTTGCTTGATGTAGGAATGGTTGCATGCTTTAACAACTGTGTACAGCAGCACGTGACCACTGTGCCACCGAGTTCCCTGAAAATACTTGATAGGTGGGGGTGGGGTCCAATGATTAGAAATAGCAAAAGTCTGAAAAGTTTGGAAAGAAAAAGGGACGACCCTTGCCCAGCAATGGGACACCAGAGGCAAACAATACATAGTTATTCTTATTATTTACTTTCAGCCCGACCCCCGAATCTGCCACACATCTTTGATGGAACAAATCAAACGCGGCGCAACGTTACGTCGCAACAAGCATTGCAACGACAGATCTGCGCCTAAAATACGTTAGGTGAGTATACTTTGGTGTAATATTCTCTGCGGACGTCATGGCCGTTAGTATGTAGATGAAACCCACGCACAATGGTCCATTGCACACAATGGCAGATTTTTTATTTTGGTGTAATATTCTCTGCGGACGTGATGGCCGTTAGTATCTAGATAAAAACCCACGCACAATGGTCCATTGCACACAATGGCACATTTTTTTTTATTTTGGTGTAATATTCTCTGCGGACGTGATGGCCGTTAGTATCTAGATGAAACCCACGCACAATGGTCCATTGCACACAATGGCACATTTTTTTATTTTGGTGTAATATTCTCTGCGGACGTGATGGCCTTTAGTATCTAGATGAAACCCACGCACAATGGTCCATTGCACACAATGGCACATTTTTTTTTATTTTGGTGTAATATTCTCTGCGGACGTGATGGCCGTTAGTATCTAGATGAAACCCACGCACAATGGTCCATTGCACACAATGGCACATTTTTTTATTTTGGTGTAATATTCTCTGCGGACGTGATGGCCTTTAGTATCTAGATGAAACCCACGCACAATGGTCCATTGCACACAATGGCACATTTTTTTATTTTGGTGTAATATTCTCTGCGGACGTGATGGCCGTTAGTATCTAGATGAAACCCACGCACAATGGTCCATTGCACACAATGGCACATTTTTTTATTTTGGTGTAATATTCTCTGCGGACGTGATGGCCGTTAGTATCTAGATGAAACCCACGCACAATGGTCCATTGCACACAATGGCAGATTTCTTTTTATTTATACAACGTTTTTTTTTTGTATATGCGAAATCCGAAACACATGTCCAGTATTTTTAACTAAAGAATCTATGTATAAAGTTTCAAAAAGATGTCAGGAATAACCACAAAGTTATGAGCTTGTTATCTTACCTGGTTGTCCCGCACCGCCCGCGCTTGCACCTGCGCGGCGCGGGGTTCCCTGTTTCACGCGCCTAGTACCATGATCTCACGTCAGTTGAGTTGTGCGCTCGGTAAACACGCTGCAACAATTTGTAAATGTATTTGGAAAACATATAACATGTTGTGAACGTGTTTGGAATCGATTCAGTTGTTTATTCCGAACAAAGGTTTCTTATAAGAAAAAAAAAAGTTGTATAAATTACCCTGTGGATAAAAGGGCTTTAAGGTACGCCAAGTTTTGTTTTTTTCGATGTATTTCTGTCCATCATCTGCCTAGCTTTTCTAAGTTATATGTACCTACTTTCAAAAACATCTTAAGGAAACCTGGACTTTAAGGCTGAAATCGCCGACCCGCATTGAGTAATTGTGGTGATTACGCTCAATCTTTCTCTGTATGGGAGGAGACCTGTGTCCAGCATGGGGCGGGCGACGGGGTCTGTCAGACTCTTACTGACTAAAAATCACCCGGGTTTTCCGTCTCACACCTACACCGGGGGCTGCGAGAACTAATACTGCTTCCGCAACCCCCGATTGGTGCTGGCCCGCCACCGTGGGCCTCCTCGGGTCAGGGGAGGGAGTGAGGTGTAGGACTCCCCCCATGATGATCTGCCTAGCCTAGCCATCTATGTTGGGGCCGCCTTCTAACTTAACCGGATTCAGCTGAATACTAGTATTTCTAATGTAGCGACTGCTTATGTGACCTCCACAAACCATTTACTAGGTAATACTATAGGTACTTAGTAGTCCAACTTCGAGAAAGAGGTCAATCGTCGAATCCAACTCGGCTAGGCTGCTTTCGGGAAGCTACGTAAAATCTTCTCGTCCGGAAATACCGCAGTGTCTCAAGACAAAAGTCTACGACCAGTGTGTATTGCCAGTGATGACTTATGGAATTGAGACGTGGTCGTTAACAATGGGCCTTATAAGAAGGCTCAAAGTCAGTCAAAGGACAATGGAGAGGGCTATGCTTGGGGTGACACTGCGCGATCGAATCAGGAATGAAGAGATCCCTAAAAGAACGAGAGTAACTGACATAGCCCGAAGAACTGCAACACTAAAGTGGCAGTCGGCTGGACACATTGTCCGTAGGACCGATGCCCGATGGGGCCGACGGGTTCTCGTGGACCGACGACCTGGTGAAGGTTGCAAGAAACCGCTGGATGCGGGAGGCGCAGGACCGGTCGTCGTGGAGAACCTTGGCGAAGGCCTATGTCCAGCAGTGGACGTCTTTCGGCTGAAATGATGATGAATGAATGATGATGATAGGTACCCCTTGGTAAAACTGCTGGTCAGACTTTCGGAGTTTCTTCTTCTTCGTGAGAGCAGTGGTAGCCTAGTGGTATCAGCCGCGACTTGAAGTTGTAGGTACGCATCCCATCAGGCGCTTTACTTTGTGTAAATTATTTAATCACCACTGCTCTCAAAACGGCGAAGGAAAACATCATGAGGAAACCGGTATGTTCTACCCAAAACTTCGAAGACATGTGATATCTGTCAAGCCGCACTGGGCCAGCGTGTTAGATTAGGGCCCACTTCCACTCATCCAGAGGAGGCTTGTGTCCCAACAGTGGGAACAATACAGGCTGATTGTGTATGTTATATTTCGGATTTATGACGACCCGTAACAAAATCTAACAAAAATCTACGAATGAAACCCGGTACCAAAGGCTTAAAGTATTTTTTTTTAAATTATAAACTAGCGCTTGACTGCAATCCTGCCTGATGGTAAGCAGTGACGCAATAATTGATGGTAAAGCGCACTAGTTTATTAAGACCCTATTCACTCTAGCCTTGAAGACACTCAAATTGTAGTCCGACGGAAACACCGCCGCTGGCAAATTGTTCCTGTCCCTCGTTTCTCGTTCGTTCTTTCTAAGGTACGAATGGGTCTCGACACAACCGAATTCACTGACGTCACTGTCAACAACACAAAATAAACAACAACTTCCCTTTTTCCTTATTATTACTATTTTCGTACGGTCCGGTATTCCCATAGTAAAACTGTACAGAAAATTTTCTATGTTTAATCATTATGACGTCGGTAAGACATCAGGACTATTGATCAGCTCAGTGGGCCTCCCCGTATTGCGGATTTTATTAAAACAGCATCTGCGTTAAGATGACCTCAAAATAATTTGACGATTTCTTTTTTTTTTTTTTTGGAATAACCAAAAATCTCGTTGAGTTTGATTTACCATGAACATATACAACATTTTTTTTATGGGAAACCCGAAACACGTGTATTTTTCAGTAAATAATCTATGTACAAAATTTCAAAAAGATATTGTTGAGGACAGCGGACTTCCCTTATTATAAAATGAAAATAAATACTGAATAGTAATGAAAAACAGGCGGATACTACTACCAGATTTATTATCGGTATTTCCACAGGTTTAAAAGTATACAATCCTTGGATTCGGGCAAGTATAGCCACGGTGCAGTCTTACAATCTAAAACACGGTTACATTTTACGAGACTAACACTAACACACCCGCACCCTCGGCGTCTCGAAAGCAGAAAGGGATCGTTACTACAGCATGAGGGCGGAAGAGACCGATATTTTAACTCAACTTCCGGGTCTGAGAGTTTCTAGAACATTCGAAACGTGTCTACCTAACCGCCTTTAGTGCCGAGAGGCGGTCAATTACAATTTTCATTGACAAATAATCGTGATTCATTCATAAAAGCAGCGCCCCTGGCGTTCAAAGGCGGTACTACAGTTCTCAAGCTCAATACAATAACCGTTTTCATTCATAATACAGTGCCTCTGGTGTCGAAAGGTGAGCACTTACTAATATTATGCGTAAACTCGTTCATTGATGCTATCACCTCCCGTCGACAACAGAGGTCGCTAGTTGCTATATCAGCCACAATATATATCAGTCACAGATATCATGGAAAACCACAAAGTTATGAGCTTGTTATCTTACTTTGCTGTCCCAACAAAAATGTGCACCACGCTCCGATCGGGCGGGCGATGATTTACCGTAAGCTGCGTAACGCGCTCAGCAACCACACTGTAACAATTTCTAAATGTATTTGGGAAAAAATATAACATGTTGTAAAAATGATTAGAATCGATTCAGCTGCTTATTCTCAACAAACTATATTCAGGTTTTGCATAAACAGATGATAACGTTGTAGATTACTAGGCTTTCATACCTATAAGCTTTTGAGTAAGCCGAATCCCAATGACCCAATCATACGCGTACTCTCATGCATTTACGGTATAAGGAAGATACTACATACATGTCCATGTTTTCAAACAATTTAGCCTCGGTACGTCATACCTACATAAGTAATCATAGCTGCATCAATTAGTGACGTCAATTTTATAAGGCAAATTCGACGCTTGTGAAATCCTAGTACGTTCTACATGGAGGCTTGACTATATATATTTTTTTTAATTGTTAAGTTCACATAGAAACAAAGTTACAAAAAACATCAAAGAAATTATCCTTTGAAGTGACGTGCTGAATGACGACCCTATATGGTAATAATATTACCTGATATGTGCCTCATAAGAAAGCTCAAGATTGCACAGAGAGCTATGGAAAGGGCTGTGCTAGGTGTTTCTCTACGTGATGGAATTAGGAATGAGGAGATCCGTAGAAGAACTAAAGTCGCCGACATACATAGCTCAGCGGATTAGCTCTCTGAAGTGGCCGTGGGCGGGGCACATAACTCGTAGAACCGATGCCCGTGGGGTAGAAAGGCTCTTGAATGGCGACTACGTACCGGCAAGCGTAGCGTCGGACGTCCACCGACTAGGTGGTCGGATGATCTGACCAAAATCGCAGGGAAGCGCTGGATGCAGACCGCGTCCAACCGTTAGGTAGATAGATAGATAGATAACACATTTATTTGATGCAACAACAAAAGACACAATACAGGTAATACAGGAGAAAAAAATACATCAAGAAGGGTGATAATCAAATAGTCCAAAAAAATAATTAAAGAAAAAAAAAAACAAATTCACCCATAGACAACACAGACATTTGAAACGGTTTCGAACACAACCGTTCTTTTTGGAAATCCTTGGGGGAGGTCTATGATGATGATGATGATTCCCTGATAACCAAGTTAGCTTTACTAGTAACTTATACTCGTCTAAACTGAAGTCTTCTAAGTCAGAACTAACCGCTGTGCATTATAAAAGTTCTATATGTAACAAATAGCTATACAATATTTCGCTATTTTGATTATTAAATCAATAGTATGTTGTAAATATAATTCCCGTGTGGCACCGTAAGAGGCGACTAAGGGAACTCTCACCAGGTAAGCGGGCAGCAGCGCTTCTTCCGTGGAATATCAAATTACTGCGATCCCCAACCCGCAGGACAAGCGTGGGGATTCTGGCAACCCAATGCAATAAAAGCCTTGGGGGAGGCCTTTGTCCAGTAGTAGACCTCTATAGACTGAAGAAGAAGAAAAAATGATCAAATATTGCTGTGTTGCAATAACATGGCTTTGGCTTAAAAGAGATGTTATACCAATGTAACACTAGTGGTAAGTTCGTGACTGTGAGGGGTCACAGTCACGAACTTACCACTAGTGTTACATTGGTATAACATCTCTAACACAAAACAAAGTAAAGCAATAACAGCAAAGTGAAAACAAAGTAAAGGGCCTGTCTGGGGAGACAGGCCCTTTACTTTGTTTTCATTACCACTGCTCTCAAAACAGCGAAGGAAAACATCTTGAGGAAACCGGCATGTCGTGGGCAGAGGCAAAAAACTTCGAAGACATGTGACTTCTATCAACCCGCACTGGGCCCGCGTGGTAGATTACGGACCACTCCCACTTATTGAGAGGAGACCTGTGTCCCAGGAGTGGTAACATTATAGTCTGATTATGAAGAGCTTCAGATAGAATTTCAACATCTTTGTCTCAGTTACGTGTAACTACACATAATAGAGATGTTATTGTTTACCTGTTTTACGTAGTCGTGACGCAGAACAAACTCTCTTTAAGGAAGCTCAGTGAAGGAAAACGCTTACTGTTTTGGTTTCATATTCCCTCGATATATAAACTACTAGCTTTCCGCCCGCGGCTTCACCTGCGTGGAGTTCGGTTATATCGCGCTTTTTAGATTTCCCTCGGGAATATCAATTTTTTTCCAGGATAAAAGGTAGCCTATGTCCTTTCTCAGGCTCTAGACTATCTGTGAAAAATGCGGGAATATTTGAATATGCTAGCATATTGATATTGATGTATTTAATTGTTATGTGCATTAACACTTACCCTACAACAAATAATTCACAGATAAGTATTGTGACATCCACACTTGTCTCAAGTAGAAATTTCATCCATATTAATGTAAACAAGTTTAAAAACTAGATGGCATTTAGTTCGTGAGAGACTTTTTTCTGTATTAGGAGTACCTGTTTAGCAGAACTCCAATGTCCCACTACACAGATGATACATGTATGGTATCCCAACATTACGGTATATAAACTATAATATATATTATAGGCACAAAAGGGATATGCCACAACATAAGAACTAAACTTTAATTCCCCCATACCAAAACCATCATCGGACGACCTGTCGTATGACGAGTATCTACCCCTTCGTTATAGACACTATTACGATTCGGACGAAGCGTTTTGCCTCGTCTTTTATACCGCGTACATCGAGGGACTAGAACAGTTTGCTAGCGACGGTGTTTCCGTCTGACTACAATTTAAGTGTCTACAAGGCTAGAGTGAATAAGCTGTTAATAAACTAGCGCGCTTTACCATCAACGACTGCATCACTGCTTACCATCAGGCTGGATTGCCTTCAAGCACTAGTTTAGAATTAAAAAAAAAACTGTTTAGTATATTTATGTAAACAAGAAAAGACGTAAAGAACACTCTCTGATTTCACGGAAAATATAGGTACTTAGTTTATTCATCATAATATTCAACTCTCACTACGTAGCAGCTGCACACTGGCTTACACCTCGTTAACCACAATATTATACCGTTCCTAGTATTGTCTGGTGTAATATTTGAGGAAAGAAGTTCACATGTTACGAAATCGGGTTGTAATATTTGTATTAAGAAAGTTGATGGAAGTTTTTGGCGGGAAAGCTAAGATGAGTGTCACGCTCATTTTTCATTGGACTTTTAAATTATTTATAGTGTCGTTTACTAAATAAAAGCGCGTGATTTATGTAGTAAAAAGTGCATTCAGTAAATGATTCATAAAAATAATCTAATATCGCAGCATAGTTACCTCATCATGACTTTGCCTCATACCTCCCTCGTATACGGTTGACGCGGCCGTCTGTTTCGACTGTCATTGGCGATATCCGCCATTATTGTGAAATAAAATTTTCCAAAAGAGTTTCTATAATTTGTTACACGTGTTACAAAAAATACATTACAAAATACAAATATTTATTGGGACAGAAAAATAATTTTTCAAATTTTGTTTACATTAATACAGCATTAAAGTAGGTACAATAGGTTTATCCCTGTCTTCAAAACTAGAATAGGACTGTATTTGAGGGGGCTAGGCCTGGTTCAAATAATAATGATACTTTTTAGCCTAGATCCATGCACAGTGCAAATATTTGTATGCATGAATATTTGCACTGGTATGGTCGTGCCTCGGAAAGCACGTTAAGCCGTTGGTCGCAGTTGCCATACGAACATCTAATGGCAGTCGCTACGGAGCCCTCAAAAGTCTAACAAGTGGTTTAACTGCAATGCTTAGATATCGCCTTCGGGTTGTGGAGGTCAGACGGCAGTCGCTTCACGGAAAATATCGAAGTTTAGCCAAAATCAGCAACTAGACTGGTAAAGCAGACCCCAGACTCCAAAGCTGAAAAAGCTACGGATGCGACTGGGATTAACGCTGAGATGATGATGATGACTTTTAGGCGTAGATCAACAAAAGTCGATTATCATGAGTTAATCAACTTCTTTTGCTACCTAACTTGCCCAATTTTTTTTTAATAAACCTATAACCTCGTGCATGAGATGCTGCATCACGGCTCATACAACAAATATAGCCAACATAATTTCAACGGAAAGACGTCCACTGCTGGACATAGGCCTCCCCTAAGGATCTCCACGACTATCGGTCCTGCGCCTCCGCAACCAGCGGTTTCCCGCGACTTTCACCAGGTTGTCCGTCCATCTTGTCGGGGACCTACCCACGCTGCGTCTTCTGGTGTGTGGTCGCCACTCGAGAACCCCTCGGTCCCATCGGGCGTCGGTCCTGCGAGCAATGTGCCCGGCCCACTGCCAATTAAGTGTTGCAATTCGTCGGGCTATGTCGGTTACTCTCGTTCTTCTGCAGATCTCCTCATTCCTGATTAGAACAATTATTAGTAATTCGGCATTAGCCAATTCTTAGTATTTTCGTTATTAAAGCAAAATAATGCGTTGGAAAGTTTCTTAGTATAAAATACAGTAACAGAGTAAAGACAATAATGCAATCAGCATTATTATGTCTTCACTTTCTTACTTTATTGCGTAGTCTTTAGTTATAAAATCATAGTACCACATTGTGGTTAGATTTAATTGAATAATTGCGGCACACTTCTCTTTGTGACTCAGTTTACCTACGGATTGTAGGTAATATTGCATTATGTAAATCTGGAATTATGTGACCCGTTCACATGGCGAATCGTCATCATCTTCTCGGCCTCACCCCCCTTACTTATGGTCGACGCAACACGTTTTCTTCTCCCATTGTAAGGACGACAGCAGGTCAAGCTACCCGAAACTGTCAGATATGCCTAATCAACCTTGAGCCTTAATGCTTCAGAGGTAAAGTTTAAAATCGGATAAAGAAATCTGACAGATTGTAGCAGCTTGATGTGTTGTCGTTTTTATCATGTCAACCATCACGATTTCATTCATTCCCTTCTCCTTGATATCTCGTTCAGACGGAGAACATAATACAGTTTCATATTGCATTTGTTTTTAATCGTTTTTTGGTGTGTGATCCCCAGTATCTATACTCATCATCATCAACCTTTTTATCGTCCCACTGCTGGGCACAGGTCTCCTCTCATACAGAGAAGGATTGAGCGTAATCACCACAATTGCTCAATACGGTTGGCGATTTCAGACTTAAAGTCCAGTTCTCCTCAAGATGTTTTCCTTCACACTGTAATCAGTCACTGGTGTCCAAAATATACTTAGAAAGTACATATAACTTAGAAAAATTACATTGGTACTTGCCTGATCTGGAATGGAACCCGCACACTCATATATACTTGAGAGGCTGGTGTTTTAACCATTAGGCCACCACGACTTTATTGTAATATTACGCAACTTAATTATTAACAAAACATGACGCCTATTTCCCGAAGGGAGGAGGTGTATAAAAGCAACTACATATCGCCAGTTACGTTTAAGTCACATGTACGCACTACTAAACATCAAGCTATTCATAACCAATATAATTTTACTTCTGATTGTAGGAAAATCCTAAACAATGCGAGCTCAGCTGAAACTGGAAATGTATAGCTTGAAATGTAGCCGTGTGTAGAAGAGGGCGACAGACCATCACGTTTGGGGAGTTCTAGCTAATTATAAGTGACCCTTAGTTATCGTTTCACTTATTTCATTTATATTCATATAAAAATGTAGTAAAATATATGTATTAAAAATATAACCCACCAATGCCCGAAACTGGGTTCAAGCTAGCGATCAGGGTCCTGAGGGAGGAAACTCTTAGCTCCAGAAGTACCGATTTCTGGATCAAACCTACCCACCGTCCTAATGAGAGCCTCCGCAGATGTTCGTCGAGGATAATGGCTATTAAACTATAATAATAACAATAATTATTTTTCTATATATACATACTGTTTTACATTTTTAAATATTTATATAAAACATAAAAAAAACTTTTAAAAATATAAAAAATAGTGTTCCAGCGATTGCCGAAACGGGCTACCTGTGGTTAGGGCTCCAGAGACAGGAACCTCCTTACGATACGGGCTGTATCGAGGAGTACTGCCTTTTGAATCTGGCCCTTGATCCAACTGCCTAACGAGAGCCTCAATAGATGTTGGTCGAGGCTTTTGGCTATCAAACTATTGGCCGATACGACATTCCACATGTCAACAATCTCGTGCGCCAAGTCGAGATATTTAATTTGTTTCTCTTTCTCAGCTTTATTTTTTTAATAACATTAAATTTTGTTAACAGGATGAATGAGACATTCAAGATGAATGCTGCAACATTCAACGGCCAATCATTTCAACTGAACCTCGTCGGAAGTAAGTAAGTCGCCGTCGTAATATTGAAAAAATATTGTATACAAAATAAGACAAAAATTTACTATGAAAAATGGGATACGAAATTTTGGAAAAGTAGGTTATAAATTACGTCGTCATGACTTGAATTTATGAAAAGTGTATTTTGGTTCTGCTGGATAATGATGTAAGTTTTATGAAATTTATTATTATTCATGAGATTTTGAATAATTGAATGCTTAGTATGAATGAATATTTTCTTTTGTTTGAGAGTTGCGTGTAAAAATATACATAGTAGCAACACTTGTAATAAAAATAAAAAACACAAAGTTGCAATCCGAAAGTGTCGCCAGAAGTGTAAACTTCTGGAAGAAACATTTTGGAATGATTAAGGAATAATTTCGCACGAAATTTATTACTTTATATATTTACAATCAAGGGTCAAAAGTACATTTCCATTTTAGAACTTTATTGCAATAACAATAAGGGGTAAAAGTGGTACTCCACTTTTGACCCTTACTGTAAATATACAACATAAAACAACTTATTATAGCAACATTGTGAATCGTGTTCGTTTCAAAAATGCTTATTACTTTCTGAGCGATGTGGTTTAAAAACTCAAAACTCTTATCCAATCTGTCCAATATTTTCAACTGTAAACGACGAGCAATTCCAAAAATTCGTAGCCATATTTTATAGTGAAAAGATTTCCCCGAAAATGAAAGGGTTCACGGACAATAGTGTATAAGATTTTCAAAATAAAAATTAATAGATTATAAGGAAAATAAAATCAATGTTAACAATGCGTTGAAATAATTCTTTTGTTTTCGCTATCGTAATATTTTTTTAATAAATAATAATAATCTACCGATTTAATAGACTTTACTGTTGTCCGTAAAATGTATTGTTGTAACGGAAGCATCAATTTTAATTGATTAAAGAATTCAGTTGAAAAAATTGTTTGAATTGACATCAATCGAATTGTCAATTGCAATTGACTGCTTCCAAATCTGTCAATGTTCGTGTTTTCTAACATTTTGTAGTATACTATTATCTAATGTGAGAATTCTTTGAGAAATTTACACTAACAACATATCTTTTGAATAGAAAAATGTTTCTTCCTAGTGAGGGGTTTCACTAATGCGATTGTGCGACTAAAAATTGCGACATTTATGTGTGTTTTTGAATAATTTACAAAATATTTTGATATAATTGTGTTAAGCACAATTTTATTTACTATTATTAATACTTATATTATAATAAATATTCTGTTATTTTTTATAAAGTTTAATCTTAGTTTAAACCTTAGTACCTATTTTAATATATAAACAGCACCCTAATTGCGTTACACACTTTTATTATCAGTTAGAATCATTTTGAACCTTATTGCTTATCCAATGCTCGATGTGTTCGAAAATGTGTCTGCTCAACAACGTAAATAACGCAATGAATGTTGTTGAATTGTCAAAATGAAGCCCATTGCTACTGATAGTGTGTTACACAATTACCCTGCTGAACTCTAATTCAACATATCCTTGACAGTTGACTTGACTCAAAGGCTAGCTAAGTCCGTATAATCGCATCAATGTAACCGCCCTTTATTATTGAGTGTCTGTGGAATAAATATCTTTGCATACGTTAATATACATATATGTCACAATGTTTATAATATATTATACATATATATTTAAATATAGCGTTTATAGATCAATATTGTAGTTCTTTAGGTAGACAATGGTTTCACGCTGCATGTAAAGGTCAAAATAGCTTATTGACATGTAAGTTTCAGCGAGGAACTTGGGTTGCTTATATGCTACCTATTTGCAGGAAATGCGACTTTAAGGTCTATCATACAGTTAACCCTTTAACTCCACATAGGTCCGATTGTAAGGCCTAAATAGACTTTAAAATCGGATTTCAAAAGAGTGAATGTTTAACGGCAGGAGACTAAGATTTCATTTAAAAAAAAAAACATAGTTTTATATATATCTTAGAAACTATTCGCTCGTTTGATTTGTATCTCTTTTCTATACTTTGCAACGAGCAGTACTGAATGCTAGTTTATATGTATTATAGTATAAGCGTGTTTATAGTTGTGTAGGGTAGAAGTTCACATATCTGAGTTGAATTGTATGAACGTCCATTTTGATGTCACCGAATTAACTTCCTCCTGTATTTTAGGTTTGTTTTAGTGGAAATTACATCAAATTAATTCTAGTACTGTTAAATTCTCAAGGCGAATGACCTTCGTCTCGTTGTAATGGATTTGTCGATGCTTCGCAGGTGAATCCTCGAATATTTAAAGCCTTTGGTATTTTATGAAGGGTTAGTATCTTAAGCCAACCGTTGACACCAGCTACTGTTTGATGAAGGTTTCAATGTACAACGTAATTTTTCTTTATACAAAACCTGAATATAGTTTCTTTAGTATAAGCGAATGAATCGATTCTAATCATTTTTACACCATATTATAGTTTTTACCAAGTATATTTAAAAAAGCACAACACAGCTGGTGGTAGATCATAGTACTAGGGGCACAGTGAGACATGTGCTTCAGAAGAGTAGTGCTCGCTATCGTCGCTTTATACAATATGTAAAGAAAACCCTGTCCGATCCGTGAAGGTATTGTTAGGTATCGTTAACTGATTCTAATAATGCCTACAAAGCCGGGCTAAACTTTAAAAAAAATCCCCCAAAAAAAATAAATATTATTTCGAAAAAGCGAGGTAACTTAATGCATGCGGCACGTGGTCGCATCGCTATTCGCTCCGTCACAAATGGTGTTATCAGTTTTTTTTAAATTACCAAATTTCGGGGAAATTGGAATTACTACCCGGGAAAAAAGATTATTTCAAAATTCATTATTATTGTTACTATGATGATTATGTAAAATTTTATATTATATTTGGTCAAGTGTTTACCTAACCTTTATTATCCTTATGGGTCGGACAGGGTTTTCTTTACATATTGTATAGGTCAGCTAATCGATCATTCTAAATCTGTCTAGAAGTAATAATAATAACTCTCAACGTCTAGTACATTCCTTTTTTTTATATATATTATAAACCAGCGCTTGACCGCAATCCTGCCTGATGGTAAGCAGTGACACAATCGTTGGTGGTAAAGCGCACTAGTTTATTAAGAGCCTATTCACTCTAGCCTTGAAGACACTCAAATTTTAGTCCGACGGAAACACCGCCGCTGGCAAATTGTTCCAGTCCCTCTATGTACGCGGTATAAAGGAGGAGGCGAAACGCTTCGTCCGGATCGTAGTGGTGTTAACAACGTAAGGGTGGAAACTAGCCGTACGACGGGTCGTCCGATGGTGGAACGGAGATGGGGGAATTAAATCAAGCAATTCCCTCTCACACTCCCCAAAATGCATCCTATAGAACACCGAAAGGCTGGCTACTCTACGCCTGTGCATTAGGCTTTGGAGACCATCTCGAACCAGTAAGAAGTAGTTACAGGTGCTTCACAGGAGACGGAGTTTCTAGTAACTTCGATGTCGACCTTTCGTTGTCAATGATGATGAAACCTTTACCGTCCTATAGATCACCTTAGGCCTAGCAATGCGTGTATCGTTAGATGTATGAACACAAACAAAGCAAAACGGAACATGTAAGGAATAATTATGGTCGAATTCTGCAGTTTATGCCTGCCTCCCTAGGAAAGTGAGTTTATTGTAAGAATGTATGAATCTACAAAAAAAAAAAAAATTTTTTTAGAAATCGCTTTTGAAAAATTGTAATTGAAAGCCTACTTGTTACACAAGACTTCATCTGCTGTTGAAACAGTGAGTGTCCATTGCATTCCTGACATTACTGTCACCAAAATAAATGCTGAGTTACAAATGGGAATCAAAACTGACAGCTTGGATTTCGTTACGTTTTAGGTAAAACTATGATACTTGTTATTATATCAGTTGCACATTATATGAACAGATTGCAGCTTCAGTATCGCCTTCGGGTTGTGGAGGTCAGACGGCAGTCGCTTCACGGAAAATATCGAAGGTTAGCCAAAATCAGAGACTGGTAAAGCGGACCCCACACTCCAAAGATGAAAAAGTTTCGGATGCGACTGGGATTAACGCTGAGATGATGATGATGAACGAATTACCCCTCGGTAAAACTGATTCTTAGAGATATGGGCTTCTAATAATTTATAATGTCATGAAACATACATACTTGCATACAATCATATTAGTAATAATGCCTTTTCCAAAGGGGTAGGCAGACACTACTGATCAATCAATATTTTTTGCCTCGAAATTATATGGGACAGATTTCTTCTATTGCAGAAGTTTCTGAGTTTTCTATGACTACCATAGACAAGGTTCTAAATGTAAACATTATTCGCTTCTTTAACAGTGTTAGTCTATCGATTACATGTATTTCTTTTGAAATTTACACTTAAAATCATATCTCGGTTTCCTACCTAACAAAATTAAAGCAAGATCCAGATTTAACCAAGGTTTAAAAAAAAAATCACAGATCACATAGCTTATTTAACACAGCAAACTGCGAAAATACCTAGCCAATACAAGCTGCTGAATTGTTTACCTACAATTACTAGAAAATGTAGTATTTCTAGTCGTTTTGCCGGCATAACTTTCCCTATGAATTTCGTATAGTCGATATGTGTAAAAAATACTTTTTGAAAATTGCAGATATTTAATTCAACAGTTTGTATTAAAACATCCTCATAATAGAAAACAAGGTCAAGTTTAATAAAAGATAAGCTTTGGCATATATTTCTATTTGTACTACATATATGTAAATATCAGTGGTTTTCTAATAACTAACCAACTAATTAGACCCAGGAACATTACAGATACAGCCAGGTGATTCTGCAATTATTTTGATGATAGTCAAAATATTTGCAGAATCCTGGCTTTATATAATGTAATCGAAGTTCACTGATATTAAGAGTTGATTTAAAAGTAATTTCCACTAAGACAGACCACTAGAGACTTCCGACATTAAACTACTAGTTAAGAGAATACGTATGTAATTGATTATAAAATGGTGAAAATTATAACAATATTATGTCCCCCAAAAGTGTGTTTTATTCAAGTATCCCCAATCTTAAAGACATTTTCATCATGATTAGTCTATTATGTGCCCACTGCTGAGCGAGGCGTCCTCTCTACGAGAGGAGTGGGCTGTAATCTACCACGCGGGTCCAATGCGGGCCTTAAGACATTTTCATCATTATCAGCCTATTATGTGCCCATTGCTGGGATACTGGCGTCTACTCTTCGAGAGGAGTGGATGTGTGGAGTTACGCGGAAAGACCGCATTAGGAACTGGCTGGTACGGCCACGTCTTACGCAAACGTCACGTGGGTAACAAATGTCTTGCTATGGCGCCCTTGCCGGGCCGGAACAAGCGGGGTAGACCAAAGAAATGCTGGCTTGACGTTGTAAGGCCGCTGCCTCGAATTGCGGGCAGCGGGGCGGCGCGGCGGCGGCGGCAGCGGCGCGGGAGCCGAGCGGTCATCGAAGACCCGTTCTCGAAACTAGCGGGTAGATCGCGCCTCACTATAGCCGCGTAGTGTTGTGTTCACGATTGTGTCGACGAGATATTTGTTTTTATTCGCGAAAGAAATGTCTGAACAATGGCGGCAACATCTTTTTGATTCAAATTTATTCCTAACGCTCAATCACTGTTCGCTACCCGCAAGATTTGAGGGCGAGAAGTACACCGATATCCACGCACAATGGTCCGCTGGAGGGACTGAGTGCGGAAACCAAACGAATAACATAGAACATAGTACACCGATGTACGCGGTATAAAAGACGAGAAATAGACAGAAATAGTTGGCAAAAGTGGTAAAGAAATGACGGGGTCAGACTTTGTTTATTGTTTATTTATTAACAGGGTGGCAGGGACACTAATGAGTAAATTGTTTCCATGAATTCAGCAAATACAGAACCTACACTACTGTAGAAAATTTAATACTTTTTATTTTTAATAATTAAATGAAAAATGCACATAATTTAAATTTAATTTAATTCGTGAACAATGCATGTTTTTAATGGTATCTTTTTGTAGGAAATAATAGGCTTTGCCCATTAAGCCATTAAGGTCAATCTAACAAACTTCTTCAGAAGTTCTTGAATAACTGTTTTAGGACAATGTAGTAAGGTGATTTTCTAAATGACAGTAATGAAGTCAAAATGCTCATGGCACTAATGTCATATATCCGTCACTGCTGAATAATCAAAGTTTCAAACTCTTTGGTCCAGCCATTGTTGAGATACAAGGTGGGCGTAACGTTCATAATTATGAACCTTGCGCCCTCCTCATATTTTGACAGCTTGAGATCTTACAGGGTTGAAACCTGAAGTTTAAATCAGTGACGAAAGCGTTTAGCTATCATATCAAGAAACGAGAAACCGAAACTAAGTAATTACTTGATAATCACAAGAAAACTGGTGGGCGCAAGGTGTAAACAGTCATTACTTCAATAAACAATATCGACCAGACCAAGGCCGTCACAAATTATAGGGAATACTAGCTGTGCCCGCGACTTCGTTCGCGTGGTTGTCGAAAACAAAACAACGTCGTTTAGATAAGAGTAGGCTATATACATAACATAAATATACTTTATTCAAGAAGGTGGTATAGTATTTTTTGGACAATAAAGATCCTGATTTTGGTATAGTTGATTACGTTAATGCTTCTCTATGTACTATGATAGCGGTGAAATTACCCGGAGCATATACAAATTCTACGCGAGATTGAGATTGTTCTACTGTTTCTGCTCGTCTTAGTTCATCTATTCTTTCCCTTTCAAATGCAAAATAACTTTATTGTTTCTTTGTACACCTACATAGTTATATCTAGCTATTTGTAATCGTTCTTCTCTTTGTGAGAGAGATTCAAACTCGCGCGAGAGAGCGTGACGCTCTCGGTCAGAAGACAGACGTGCTTGGCGTTCCTCGATACTCTCTTGGGAGCGCAGATCTACGGTCCGAGTTCTTTGCGAACTTAAGCGCGACTCCTTTTCTGTGAATGTCTCTGACTGTAGTGAGAGTACATTACTCTCTCGAACAGCTGGCAGCCGTATTTCGCGTTCCTCGGTGCTTTCTTGAGACCGCAAAGACGCGGTCCGTATTCTTTGTAAACTTAAGAGCGGGCTGTAAAATTTTGCTAAGTTTTCTAATGAATATTACGATCACGGAAGATGATTGACTTAAATGAAAGTGGGATTTATTTAATCTTTGTATATTTATCTGATATTTGCCTAACGGAAAACACGATTCATTTATTTTGACTCGATAGTTATATTTTTCGAAATTATGAATCTTTCTGGGCTTTTTAACAAATATCTGTTACACTTATTGAGTTACAATCATTAATTATCTTGCATTAATACAATCACACACTTTTTAAAATAATGCCTAAAGGAAATATTTCCATTGTATTTAATTTTTAAGATATCATCAAAAACAGTTTTGAGACTTACGACCTTTACTTTCGTGCTATAGCGTTTCGACCGTTGCTACGCGATATTCTGCACTATTGACTGCCGCGCAATGCACAATGCCCCGGGGCACGGTTCTGAAATCAGTCTCGCGCCACGCGCTCTCGAGGAAGGATCTGTGCTCGTTGCGCTCACGTCTGACTACGAAACACGATGGGAAATAAAACAAATAAAAAATATATTTCGAAAAGAAAATCTTCAAAATTGTTCAAGGATTTAGCTAAACGAGGAAGAGAGTCTAAAATGTAAGTATTTACGTCTACCTATATTTATATTTATTTTGGTGAAACAAGAAATTTGACGTTTCTACATCAAATTCACACAAACCTGTCAAGTTCACAGAAACCTGTGGAGTAGCCGAATGGACTTTTAGATATTTTTTTTTCTTTATTTAAATATTTCTTTTTATATAAAATATTTCTTTCGCAGGAACAAACATGTTGACGTAGAACAGGAATCTATGGAGTTACCTACTGAACATTTTAATTTATTGACAGTTCCAGTTCCGTGAGCACTAACTTTTTCTCTTCTATTGATTTCTATTTGACTTTTTTTTATTTACTGTATGATGATTACATTATTTTTTAGTGTTACGGAATCCGCAAATGATAAAGAGAACACCCCACCTAAAAAGACAGTTCGCAATAACAAATGCTGTAAAAGCAAATCGACAACAAAAACTGAGAAGTCGCTTACTGATATGGTATGTAGTTTATACTTATGACCCTAAGTAATCTTTTTGATATATTTATCTAAACTGTCCAGTGTCTTTGATCTATTTACGCGAACCCAATTCATTGTAATTGTAACACACTATGGATTATTGCGATTTTTTTAAATAACCTGAAATGTTTAACTGATTATTTTTTTAGGAATGCTGTGAACTTAGTGGAAGAAGAATAGTTGATATAAAATTCTTTTTAGACGAATTAAAATGCGTTGCAACTCATGAATCTCTTTTCGATTGTGGGATGAGTCATATACAAGTAGTTTCCGAACAACAAAAGGGACTACATTCGCAATTAAAATTGCAATGTGCAAAAAACGGTTTGTAATAAATACCACGAACCCGGAAATTAACAAAGAAGCTATAGCAAGTACTATGGCCAGCGGCGGCGGCTATATTCAACTTAAACAGTTTACAGCTGCAATTGATTTGCCAGAAATAAAAGAAAAGAAATACATAAAAATACAAGAAGAGATAGCTGAGGAATGGGAAAAAACAGCGTGGGACGAAATGAAAAAGGCAGGTGAAACAGAAAAAGAAGCTTCTTTAAAAGAAGGCCGCACTAATAAAGATGGGATAGCTATGATTGATGTCATCATAGATGGATGTTGGAGTCGGCGCTCGTACCAAACTAATTACGCAGCTAACTCTGGCTGTGCAACAATAATAGGTAGGCGTACTGGTAAAGTTTTGTTCATGGCAGTTAAAAATAAATATTGCTGTATTTGCCAAAGGAATGGGTCAAATCCTAAAGAGCACAGATGTTTTAAAAATTATAATGGCCCATCTACAGGGATGGAGGCAACAATACTAGCGGAAGGTTTCAGTAAATCTATTGAAATGCACAACGTTATTTATCAAAGATTTATAGCAGATGGTGATAGTAGTACCTACGCAAAGATTATTGAAAGACGCCCGTATACAAACGTTACTGTAGAGAAAATAAACTGCAGAAATCACATTTTGCGCAGATTTTGCACGAACATGCAAAAGCTCACTACTGATACGCGATACTCTGTGAAAGATAGAAAACTAATTACAAGAAACAAAATTCTATGTGCTCGAAAATAGATATGTCATGCAATAAAGGCCAACCAAACTGAGAAAAACTCTGAAAAACTACACCACGACATAAATAATTCAGTTTATCATGCATTAGGTAAACACGCGAGTTGTGATAAAACTATATGTTCACAAACTGTTGGTCACAAACAAAAATGATAGCTGGCAATGTTGCTTCTCATTCTAGAAGCCTGATAGAGGATGTGGACAGCAATGCTGTTGAACAATTTAATTCCGTCATAGCGAAACTAGTCGGTGGAAAACGAATTAACTACTCACAAAGGCGTGGTTATCAAACACGATGTGCAGGAGCGGTAATATCGTTTAACACAAAAAGGATTCTCTCCACTGTGTCCAGAAATGTACATAATAAATCACCCCACAAAGGAATCAAAACGTTCGAGAACGAAATTTGTTTAAAAAGAGAAAAAACAGACTGGCTGAGCGTAAGAAGAAGAGAAGGTTTACAGCTAATGTATCTTCGGATAAAAACTACGGAGAGAATGCAGAGCAACCAGATATGGACCTAGAAACTTTTGAACTTGCAAAGAAAACTTTTCTCGCGAATTTGCAAATTACGGAAGAGGAACGTATACATATTAATAAACAGACAGTTTTGCAGGGCCAGTGTAGTGAGTGGCTTGAGCTGAGGCGAAACCTATTAACGGCCTCTAATTTTGGAAAAGTGATTAAACGGAGAAAGACAAAAAGTTGCAGAAACATTGTTAAAAACATGCTGTACAGTACTCCGATTGATCATGTTTCGTCTATACAACACGGCAGACAGTATGAAACAGTAGCTCTACAGCAATTAGCACAGAACCAAAATCTTGAAATAAGGAAATGTGGTCTTTTCATAGATGACAAACTACCCTTTTTAGGAGCCACGCCTGATGGTCTGGCGGATAATATGGTGGTAGAAGTCAAATGTCCAATAGCTCCTTATAAAATTGGTGATATAGATGCTGCTATTGACCAAAATAAACTACATTTTTGGAAGAAGGACAGAAATGGCCATGTGAGTAAATTTTAGTTACAAATATGAAAAGTTACGAATGACTTAAATTGCCTTAAAATGTCTTATATTGCCTTCTTTTATTTACGTGAACACATTATGAATCAAATTAAAATGTTCACATGTTGATGAAAATTAATAAACTCCTTTTTTTCATGTTACAGGTGCACATAAACAAAAGTCGGACTGGTACTTTCAAGCACAGGGTCAAATGCACATAGCGAAGAAAGACAAATGTCTATTTGGGGTTTGGTATGGAGACAAAAAATTAAAAATCGAAGTGATTGAAAAGGACGATGACTTCTGGAACAAGGATATGGAACCCAAATTAGTATCTTTTTATATGGACTGTTTGTTGCCTGAATTGGTAGACCCACGACATCCCAAAAAAAAGATGATAAGGGATCCACAAAACGTAAAAGCCCAAGTTTCAAATAAAAATGATCTTTCAGAACATGCATGTACAAGTGCACAACCACCGCTAAAAAAGAAACGCAAATTAGATTTCAGTGAAATATAACTCTATTTCAGAAAATCAATCGTTTTATCTATATTTATTCTCAATTACAATTAATGACGCACAAATCTAAATTTATTTAATGACTACTTTTTATTGTTTTTTTATTGATTCTTTTTTTTCGAAACACTTAAATTATATTCATGGTTATATTTTATTATTCTTAATTACAATTTATGACGCAAAATTCTAATTAGTTAATTTACCTAAATGGCAATTTTTATTTTAATAAGTTTAGTGCTTTATAAATTTAATTAAGTTTAGTAGTAGTACTACTAGTAGTTGTTTACGTAAATTCCTTGCTAATGAAAGAGTGATTGTATAAAACTAATCAAAATACTTTTTGTGATAACTATTTAATTCACAGAGTATAATAAACTTGTACTTATCTAAAAAATCATATGTGGTGTTTGTTACTCTCCTTACCCAACCCAAAAAAAAAGTTACAAGACACTCTATGCTTTCTGTGTTCGCAATTCCAAACACCGACCGCGTGGTTGACGAGTGTCCCTAGCGGGTAGCGGGGTGTGTAGGCGGGGCTAGCGTGCTTTGATTTTTTTGACAGCCCACTCTTAAACGTGATTCCTTTTCGGAGAAAGTTTCTGATTCACGTGAAAGAGCGACGTTCTCACGGTTAGCAGATAACCGTGCTTCACGATCTTCTTCTGATTCCTGAGACTTACTAAGTCTCATCCTTTTTGCATTTCAACTACGTAACGAAGGATGTTTTTTTTTCCTTGAGGCATTTTCAAAGAAAATAGCAAAGCAATGAACAAAACCAACAATACTTGTGACCGAATAGCTTGCAAACTTAAAAGAACGGTGCGTCGAACAGTCTCGTATGACAACGAATCGTGTGTTCGTGGTCGCGACTCAACGAATTGGCCACACTAACTGTAAAACGATTGGCAACTATTCAAAATCAGAAGTAAATACTACTTGAGTACTTGTTTCAAATATCAAGGAGCATCTTTACTTCGTACTTCAAACCAATGACCAAACGTAATCAAAAAGCCAATACTTCTTGTTCAACCAGTTTAGAATATCGATAATTTTCCAAGCAACCAAAGACCTTTTACGACACACTCAAGAACTTTTAAGACCCCTAAGGAAACCATATTTGTCATGTAACCACGGCCGAGGGTGGGATTCAGAAAATGACACCATTAGTACAACGCCATCTATCGGATTTGGATTTCAACTATCATGTTTGGATATAACTGTTCGTTGGTGAGAGAAGTGGTGGGAGGCATCCGACATGACGGCACAGTGGTGACATGCGCGTGAGCTGCACGCGGTACTGGACAGTACTTAGATATTGCAACATTACTTTATTTATCTAAAATAAAATAATAAAACTAAAATAAAAGTAGCCTAAGTTACCCCTTATTAAATAAGCTATCTGCCAGTAAAAGTCCGGTCCAAATCGGTCCAGCCGTTCCAGAGATTAACAAACAGACAGACAAAAATTTTAAAAATATGTATTTTGGTATGTGTACCGTATATACAGGGTTTAGGTCCGGCATTTCGTGGGATATCCGAAACACCCCCATGTATGTTCCGCGATATTTCATAGTTTTCGAGTTATGATTTTTTTTACTTTTCGAGGAATTTCAACCGGACAAGTATAAAAAATTGTTTTATTTTTTTTAATTAAGACTTCTTAAGATTTTTTTTTTGTAACAAAATCCTCATGTGCTGTACTTTAATACATAAAATAACTAGCTTCGTAACTTTAATGAAAGGTACGAAAAAGTTGGTCAGAATTAAAAAAAATACGTTCCGTGAATTAAGACTTTAATTTTCAACTTTACATTAAAAATCTAATCAAGTGTTATTTCACTTCTTATTTACTCTCAAAAATGCGCCAGACTCTCAGCTTTCATAATCAGAAGACAGAAGTAGTACTTTAAAGCAAGTTTGGCTAAAACCGGACTTTCTAAACACCAAGGTAGCACAATTCATAAAATTACGTATCTGGTTACAATTGTTTTTTTTTTGCATTAACTATTATTTCTGAGGCAAATTAATGATTAAGAAAGCTGAAAACCTATCGTGTAAGTAAGATAAGGAAAAAAAAAAGTAGAATTTCATAAAAGTAGAATTATCAGCATACGCCCGGGAGTATTCCAGTGAACAAGAACTGAGGCAGAAGATTTTAGAAGCAAAACGGGTAGTTAATGAAAACAGACAGGCGTTCCGCAGATTAAAACACAATTTTTTACGCAGATGTAGAATGTGCATTGCCGTTGGCGGTGGCCACTTTGAAAATTTATTGTAAATTTAAATAAAGATTCGTACATAAAAATCTATTTTATTTTTTCCTTATCTTACTTACACGATAGGTTTTCAGATTTCTTAATCATTAATTTGCCTCAGAAATAATAGTTAATGCAAAAAAAAAACAAATGTAATCAGATAGGTAATTTTATGAATTTTGCCACCTTGCTGTTTTGAAGATCGGTTTTAGCCAAACTTGCTTTAAAGTACTACTTCTGTCTTCTGATTATGAAAGCTGAGAGTCTGGCGCATTTTTGAGAGTAAATAAGAAGTAAAATAACGCTTGATTAGATTTTTAATGTAAAGTTAAAAATTAAAGTCTTAATTCACGGAACGTATTTTTTTTAATTCTGACCAACATTTTCGTAATTTTCATCAAAGTTACGAAGCTAGTTATTTTATATATTAAAGTACAGTACATGAGGATTCTGTTGCAAAAAAAAAAATCTTAAGAAGTCTTAATTAAAAAAAAATAAAACAATTTTTATACTTGTCCGGTTGAAATTCCTCGAAAAGTAAAAAAAAATTCATAACTCGAAAACTATGAAATATCGCGGAACATACATGGGGGTGTTTCGGATACCCCACGAAATGCCGGACCTAAATTTTTTTTTATGACGTCAATCGATGGGCCACCCTGTATATTCATATGCATGTAGGTAGAAAACGTTTATTTTAATATTACAAACAGACACTCCAATTTTATTTATTTGTATAGATGTATAGATTAAAATGTGCGTCACATTTTCGTCACTAAAGTATGTGATACTTGCCAAGTCGCTAGCAGGTTGGGCGCAAGGTTCAAAACGAATCAAAACGGCTTCTTCTCATAATGCATTTTTTTGAATCCAGCTCGGTTGGGCAGCTTTCTGGAAGCTATGCTACATCTTCTCGTCGTCCAAGATACTACACTGACTAAACCAGACTAGACTTCTCAAGACTAAAGTCAGTGTGTGTGTGTTACCAGTGATGACTTACGGAACAGCAACGTAGTCACTCACAATGGGCCTCATACGAAGGCTAAAAAAGGGCGATGGAAAGAGCTATGCTCGGAGTTTCTCTGTGTGATCGAGGAGATCCGCAGAAGAACCAAAGTCTCAAAGAATCAAAGTCAAGATTAAGTGGCAGTGGGCAGGGCACATTGCTCGTAGAACCGATGGCAGCTGATGCAGTAAGGTTCTGGAGTGACGGCCACGTACCGGAAGACGCAGCGTAGGGAGGCCCCCAACAAGGTGGACCGATGACCTGTGAAGGTCGCGGGAAGCCGATGGATGCGGCTAGCACAAGACCGATCATTGTGAGAAACCTTGGTGGAGGCCTTTGTCCAGCAGTGGACCTCTATAGGCTGAAGAAGAAGATGAACTGAACTTAAATTTAGTTTGGTTTGGAAATCAGCGACGGCGGTGCGATAGGGTCCTCAGCATCTTGGTGTGGTGGTAAGGGCTCCATTTCGTAGGTGAAGTTTTGAATTAAAGCACGAAGTGTAAATACAATATGTAAAGAAAACCCTGTCCGATCCGTGAAGGTATTGTTAGTTGTCGTTAACTGATTCTAATAATGCTTACAAAGCCGGGCTAAACTTAAAAAAAAAAATCTCCCTAAAAATAAATATTATTTCGAAAAAGCGAGGTAACTTAATACATGTGCGGTAAGCAACACGTTAGGCATACATGCGCGGGTGAAGAGGGGCTGGGCAGGCAGCACGTGGTCGCAACGCTATTCGCTCCGTCAGAAATGGTGATGTCACTTTTAAAAAAAATACCAAGTTTTGGGGAAGTTGGAATTAATTCGCGGAAAAAAAAAAATATTTCAAAATTCATTAGTATTGTCACTATGATGCATACGTAAAATTTCATATTTCATTTGGTTATGTATATATCTAACATTTATTATCCTTTTGGGTCGGACGGACTTTACATATTGTATACCCTCCAATCTTGACAATAACAATTTAAATTATTTGTTGTATTATTTATTGTATGATTATTTGTTAATTTTAAATTGTTTTTAGCTCTTTTCGCCTGAAACACAGGGTATCCTAGTTCAGGCACGCAAGACTTGGATTTAAGCTTATATTTAAGACTATGTAATTTATCCTGTAAAGATTTTTGAATAAATTATAAATTAGTAATTAATTAGAAAGAGCACAAAGAGCGGTGTTGAAAGTGATGACAAGGAAACCATACCGACATCCAACAGCTCAGCTCTAATCAGAATGCAAGGTCCTTACAGTTCGCCAACTCTTTGTGCTGAGAGCCATAATCATTATGAATGGAAAATGTCGAAGTTTAGCCATATCAGCAATTGGACTGGTAAAGCGGACCCCAGACTCCAAAGCTGACAAGGCTTCGGATGCGACTGGGATTAACGCTGGGATGATGATGATGAGTACAAGGCTTTAAGTTGCAAGCTATACAACGCAATTCACAAGCAATTCAACATTACTTCTCTTAGCAGACATGAACTCAAAAGTAAAGTTTCCAAATGGCTTCAATTGCTCGACTATCAGAAGACGGAACATTTACTGGCATAATACATACATTGCGTACAAAAACAACAACACTTACACATACATTGTAACCCTCACACTCACTCATACTATACAAACACACACCCTCACACCACACACACAACAACAGACACACATAATGCTAGATTGTTTTAAGTAAGAAATGGACTTAGATTAAGAAAAAAATCTTAAGGATATTAAACCTACCGCAGCGACACATAAATCTGTAATATGCTTCCGCATTTATGGTGCGCTACTTCTTGCGGCTGACCGCTGTTATCCAAAACACAAGCCTTGGCTTAGTTTGGGTGACAGTTAGCCCTTAAAAGAATGTAAAAACTTCTGAAAATAAAGAATTTTTATTTAAATAGGCAAACCGACTGTATCGCCCCGGAGAAGTGCCCTAGAGCGCCTCAAAGTGAAGTCACCGTTCGACAATCCACATTTTCCTAAACGACACAGTCTCGTGCCGCCATTACAAAATAACGTCACAGCGTCTGCCCCACTACTATATAAATCAAATGAGCAACTTTTATTAAAATGATATCGCTATCCACGAAACTACACACACGGAACGGAACTACATCATCATCATAATCATTTCAGCCGAAAGACGTCCACTGCTGGACATAGGCCTCCCCCAAGGTTCTCCACGAAGACCGGTCCTGCGCCTCCCGCATCCAGCGGTTTCCCGCGACCTTCACCAGGTCGTCGGTCCACCTTGTCGGGGGCCTACACACGCTATGTCTTCCGGTGCGTGGTCGCCACTCGAGAACCCGTCGGCCCCATCGGACATCGGTCCTACGGGCAACGTGTTCAGCCCACTGCCACTTTAGTTTTGCAATTCTTCGGGCTATGTCGGTTACTCTCGTTCTTCTGCGGATCTCCTCATTCCTGATTCGATCGCGCAGTGAAACCCCAAGCATAGCCCTCTCCATTGCCCTTTGACTGACTTTGAGCCTTCTTATAAGGCCCATTGTTAGCGACCACGTCTCAATTCCATAAGTCATCACTGGCAACACACACTGGTCGAAGATTTTCGGACGAGAAGATTTTACGTAGCTTCCCGAAATACTACATACCAGTGTTAATTTGATGATGACTAATAGCGAAAGCATGCGGGGAACAGGTTTTAAGATAGGTACTTATGTAACCAGGTAAATATATAATAATAACTGCGAACTATTTTACCTCATCCATTCACTAGAACTTGAATGACAAAATTACTATGATACGTTTTAATAAGCAACATTTTACAACATGAAATGAATGGAACGTTGCACAGTTAGGTACTAAAACCGCATTTACCACCGTCTACGTAGATAGGTAACGGTAAGTCTGTACGTCATAATACTTGATCAATGACTCATATGATTGGAATCAAGATAAAAATAACTTTGTAAAAACTGTTTAGTATTTTATCCTGTTAATCACGCGACAATGCATCTACGCTGCGAAGGATCTAGCTTACTTGTAGATATAATCACCAAAAGTCGTTTATTTTTGTAATTATGAACAAGTGCTTGACCACAATACCGCCTGATGGTAAGCAGTGATGCAATTATTAATAATATAATAATAATCATTTTATTTCAAGTAACACTGACTCATAAACAATTAATACACACAGTCACATTACACTACAACACTCAAATCAAAAATTTCAATACTTACATTAAAAAACAAAATATTACAATATAAAATCAAAATATTATTAAATAAATCAATAAAAAGACATAATTAGGTACCATAACAATTAAGTCACATCAGCCAACCACATGCCGCTTACAACAGTGGGAGATGATGGAGCAATCAAATCTTACCGCAAGCGCGGCCAACAAGCTGTTTGCGCTCCCCCGCACTCGCCGCACCAGCGAGGCACTCCTCTTGCGCATAGTGGCGTGGAAGCAATCCACGCGCGCTTCCGCAAACATAGCCGAAGCACTGCAATAGCATATATAATTATTGATGGTAAAGCGCGCTAGTTTATTAAGAGCCTATTCACACTAGCCTTGAAGACACTTAATTTGTAGTGAGACGGAAACACCGCCGCTAGCGAATTGTTACAGTCCTCGATGTACGCGGTATAAAAGTTGAGGCCAAATGCTTTGTCCGGGTAGTAGTGGTGTCAACTGTCAACCACCTAAGGGTGGATACTCGCCGTACGACGGGTCGTCCGTTATTGGAACGGAGATGGGGGAATTAAGTCATGCAATTCCCTTGCACACTCTCTAAAATGCATCCTATAGAACACCGAAAAGCTGGCTACTTAAGAGTAGCCTGTTCTCCAGGCTTTGGAGCAGTGTGACCAACCTTAAATTAGAGATCCTGCCCCACTTAGACAAGAAAACTGACAAATCCTGCCACAATCAAAAGCACAAAATGCCAAAATAATGCCAATATAATTTAAAAGTTTAAAATAAATAAACACATTATTTTTTGAAGTTTTATTTAAAACTAGCTGTGCCACACGGATTCACAGGCTTTTTATTTAAAAATGCTCCGCTCCTATTGGTTGCAATGTGATGCTATATGGCCAAAAGCCTTCCTCGATGAATGGGCTATCAAACGAAAAAAGAATTTTTCAAATCGGACCAGTAGTTCCTGAGATTAGCACTTTCAAACAAACAAACAAACTCTTCAGCTTTATATTTATATTAGTAGGATAAATAATAGATCTTAAAGTCTAAAAGTGAACTGAATTAAATTACACATTCCTATTAGCATCGTATTCTTCTGGATCACTTTCTTTATACATCGCTTTTGTCATTTCTTTAGTTGGCTGTAATGAAACGCAGTCACCATATTCACTAATGCCCTGTCTAACAACTAAAATAGAGGCGACATGTTCATTAATAAATCTGTTCGGCGTTTTTGTTTTATCAGATTGATTTTCAAGAATATCCTTTCACAAACAGCATTCGGCTTGTTTTTGAACCATTACCTCTTAAGGTATTAATTTTTTAACCATAATTTAATTTTTTACATTTTGGCATTAGAATTTCCTTCTAGAAACATTCTAAATTATTTTTTTTTAAATTTGACATAAGATTTTTTGTCTAGATACATTCAACATTATTTTCTTTTGACATTTCTTTTTAGGATTTTTATTATTTTATTTATTTTGTATTGTTCCTAACAACAAATTGCTCTGTTCTCTGGTTGTAACTCATGATTCGAAAGCGCTTGTATCTAAGCATACTTGAATAAAGTATTATTTGAATTTGAATTGGATACTGCATCCTACTCTTTTTGTGGGCTGTAGCGGCTAGCGGCTATACTATATTGTTAATACTGCCGAAAGTGCCAAATCCTGCCAGATTTCTAAAACGTCAAACAAAAGTGCCAGAGAGTAAAATAAAGGGCTAAACCTGCCAAAAAGGCAGGATCCTGCCACATATGGTCACACTGCTTTGGAGACCGGTTTGAACTAAGGGTCGCCAATTAGCCTCTTCGCATGCTTCTCCACCCAATCCAAAGTAGGCTGATGGTAAACGGTGGTGCAATCGTTGATGGTAAATCACACTAGCTTATTAAGAGTCTATTCACTCTAGCCTTGAAGACAATTAAATAGTAATCAGACGGAAAGATCACCACAGTCAAATTATTTCAGTCGATTCGGTTGGTAGAACACTTTTTTTGAACGCCCAATATTTCGGAAAACTGAAAACTAAATCTATACTAATACTAATATTCATATAAAGCTAAAGAGTTTGTTTGTTTGAACGCACTAATCACAGGAACTACTGGTCCGATTTAAAAAAAATCTTGTGTTGGATAGCCCATTAATCCAGGAAGGCTTTAGCTATATAACATTACGCTGCGACCACTAGGAGCGGAGCATAACTAAATCCACGCGAACGAAGTCGCTGGCAGCCGCTGGTCGAAAATACAAGAAAGACCCACGAAAATTCCAAGTTACTTATGCTGTAAAAAGTTTATGATACAAACATTAAGTAAAACATCACATACCCCGTCAAAGGAATATTTTAATGGGCGTAAATGATTCACTAAAAGATTCCTCCAATTCCCCTTCCTTAGTGGAAACTTGAAAAAACTTTGACCACCTAATTATTATATTATTTTTAATTGAATTAACTGAGCACGGTCCACTTTACATTGTAAGTGACTTACACTTATACTATTCATACTAACTTAATTAATGGTTATAGGTGGTTGGCTGGTGGTTGGTAATCAATCTTGTAAAATAAGTACACACTATGTACTGGCACTACTGGCTATGCTTTTTACGCTCTGTATTCGGCACTCGTACCTACCGCCTGACCTGATGAGAACTATTGCGGTCCCTATAGTTAAAAATAAAACAGCCGACACCTCAAGTAGAAATAACTATAGACCAATATCTTTGGCAACCATAATAGCAAAGGTACTTGATGGATTGTTGGATAAACAACTTGCTAAATATACTTCGCTAGGGGACACGCAGTTTGGTTTTAGGGAAGGATTGTCTGCAGAGGGTGCAATACTATGTCTAAAAGAAACAGTTAACTATTATGTAAAGCGCAAGACACCTGTGTATGCCTGTTTCTTGGATTTGTCTAAGGCTTTTGATCGCGTGTCTTATAGTAAGCTTTGGGCAAAGCTAAGAAACTTAGGTGTGCCGGGTGATCTAATTGATATGTTGAGTTTCTGGTACAACAGCCAACGAAATGCTGTAAAGTGGGGTAATGTATATTCTGATGAATACTCTTTAGAGTGCGGTGTTAGGCAGGGGGGTCTGACTTCTCCTCGATTGTTTAATATATATATATATATAAACCAGTTAGTTGAGGAGCTTAGCAGTACACATGTCGGCTGCCACATTGATAATATTGGTGTGAATAATCTTAGTTATGCAGACGATATGGTGCTGCTGAGCCCCTCAATTGGTGGTCTTAGAAAGCTGTTAAGATTATGTGAAACCTATGCACTTGAGCACGGCCTGGAGTATAATGTGAGTAAGAGTGAGTACATGCTATTTAAATGCAAAAGTAATACCTTTAACGTCGAACCATCCTCTTTCACACCACTTTTGCTCAATGGAATGCCTCTAGGTCGAGTTACAAGATTTAAATATTTAGGACACGTGATGACAGAAAATGTTAGTGACGAGGAGGATATTGAGAGGGAGCGCAGGGCGCTGTCGGTTCGTGGTAATATGCTGGCACATAGGTTCGCTAGGTGTACGGCGCCTGTCAAAATTACGCTGTTCAAAGCGTATTGTCAGGCATTTTACACCTGTGGCTTGTGGGCCAGCTTTACACAGAGGACCTATAGCGCCTTGCGTGTCCTTTATAACAACATTTTCAGGTCACTGTTCCGCCTCCCTCGATATTGTAGTGCATCTGGCATGTTTGCCGACGCGAGCGTTGACGGCTTTCACGCGTTGATGAGGAAGAAAGTGGCGTCGGTTGTAAGGCGGGTTCGGGGGAGTCGGAACGGTGCCCTTAAATGGATAGGAGAGAGAACTGACACTGTTCTTCTGAAGAGGTTCACTGAACTTCATGTTCGGGGGTTTGATAAGCCCTTTTTGTAATTTCTAGTGATGTGCACATTCTATTAATTATTTTTTATTATGGACTTTTTTTTGTCTGAAAATAAACGATTTTTTTTTATGTAGGTATTATTACCAACCATCTGGTTTCATGAAAAGGGAACCTGAATCTGAACTTCATTTCATTTTTCTCATAGCATTTCAGTCTTATTTCTAACTAGCGACCGCCAGCGACTTCGATCGCGTGGAGTTAGTTATGCTCCGCTCCTATTAGTCATCGCAGCATGATGTTATATAGCCTAAAGCCTTCCTGGATTAAGGGGCTATCAGAAAAAAAAACAAATCAGACCGGTAGTTCCTGAGATTAGCGCGTTCAAACAAACAAACAAACTCTTCAGCTTTATATATTAGTATAGATAAAGAATAATAAAAGAGAGATGCCTGGTGAAGCCGTACAGAGGACGGAACTGAGCAGTTGTGTTGCGATGTGTGCCGGGTACGATGCGTCAAATGTTGTTGTGCCGGGAGTTTGGTCGTGGAGGGTCTCCACATCAATCTCCCTCTGGCGCAGCATCGTTGGTCGTGTTGTTGGGTCTAACATTGCACCACCTCGCTCAACTGCCGTCTTACTTCCTATTCACTAAGATTTTTTAAGTGAATGGGTTTAATAAACTAGCGCGCTTTACCATCAACGATTGCATCACTGCTTACTATCAGGCGGGATTGCAGTCAAGCGCTAGTTTATAGCTATAAAAAAAAACAAGATGATTTTGTAAGTCTGAAGATAAGAAACTCCAAATTAGTTTTATATGAATGTAGAAAATAAATAATTTATCATTAAAAGCCCTATCTAAAACCTGTTTTAAGTCACGTATTACCAAAGCCACGTACTGCATCACAATTTATCGTCATTGAAATTGACGGGTGACGTAAAGCCATTTCGTCACCGTTCGGTTATGTTTTATCAGTGAATCCTACTAATATTTTCCCTTATTCATAAATGCTGCTTAAAGTTAACTAGTGACTAGCAATTCTTTAACCATACATTTTTGACCTTTTTATCACCATCATCAACTTCTTATCGTCGGACTGCTCGGCACAGGTCTTCTCTCATACAGAGAAGGATTGAGCGTAATCGTCACGCTTGCTCAATGCGGGTTGGCGATGTCAGACTTAAAGTCCAGGTTTCCTCAAGATGTTTTTCTTCATCTTTTAATCAGTCATTGGTGTCCAAGATATACTTAGAAAATACATATAACTTCGAAAAGTTACATTTAACCTTTTAACTTTAATAAAAATATAAACACTTAACTTTAATTATCGTTTATGAATAAACACCATAGTGTTTAAGGGGGTTTATTCATAAACGATAATTAAACTTAAGTGATGTGCAAACCTCTAAAATGTATGGTTAAACAATCGCTAATTACTATCTATAAACGCAAATGCTTGTGAGTATGGAAAGATGGGTGTTTGTTACTCTTTTACTCAAAAACTGCTGAACAGATTTGGATGAAATTGGGCACACAGATAGTTTATAACCAACACATGGGATAATTTTTATCCTGATGAACTTACTCTCACCAGGGAAACGGGCAGCAGCGCTTCTCCTGTGGAATATCAAATTACAGCGATTCCCAACCCGCCTGCCAAGCGTAAACCCTCCCAAAGCAATGAAAGCCTTGGGGGACGCGTTTGTCTAGCAGTGGAAGAAGAAGACGACGAAGAAGATGAACTGACGGAATCGAAACTTATGCTGGTGAACCTGCGGGATGCAGCTAGTTGAATAATAATCCTAATAGTGTCGTTGTATGCGGTCATCGTTATCGGTAGGTATTAGAGAAATAATTATTGTAATTTATTACTTAATAATAGTGAACTTGTATTAGGATTATTGTTGCCAATAAGCCTGACATAGTGACTGCACGGTCAACGCAGCGGTTAAGCTACTGACCTGCGCTGCGTGTCGCGGATTCGATTCCCGCACGGAATAAATATTTGTATGACCTACAGGTAGTTGTTCCGGGTCTGGCTTTTTGTGTATGTGAGTTTATGTATATGTTTGTAAACGCACCCATGATACAGGAGAAATTTCTAGTGTTAAAGTAGTTAGTAGTAGTTAAAAACGTAACCCCTACATTTTTAAAACAAAAAAATAAAAGATATAAAAAAGATACGATAATCCTTGATCAATTAAAGCAGCTTTTTCCATCGTGGAATATTTTGTACCACGGCGTGACGTCATGCGACATATCAAATCAACATATCTTCCAAAGTATTTGAATGGAAGAAAAAATAAAAAATACGTGTTCAATATTTTTTATAAATCTATCTATTTTTTGTATTCAACCCAATCGGTTGGATAGGCAATCGTGGTGGCCTAATGGTTAAAACACCAGCCTCTCAATTATGAGGCTTTACAGGCTCGATTCCAGATCAAGCAAGTACCAGTGTAACTTTTCTAAGTTACATGTACTTTCTAAGTATATCTTGGACACCAGTGACTGATTAAAAGGTGACGGAAAACAACTTGAGGAAACCTGGACTTTAAGTCTGAAAACGCAAACCCGCATTGAGCAACCGTGGTGATTACACTCAATCCTTCTCTGTATCAGAGGAGACCTGTGCCCAGCAGTGGGACGATAAAAATATTGATGATGATGATACAATTGGTAACTTCTTCCAATTAGTTACACCTAGGTATGCTGTGACCGCACTCTTATCCCTCAATGGAGCTACGTCACACATTATTAATATTCTATTAATAACCTTTTATTTAAGGTATTGTTCACTTTTTCCAAGTTCTGGTACTTTGGGAAACCCTACGATCATTTCCATAGAATGATATCACTATGTCTTGTGTGTGTATATTCTAAATTAATACGAAGTAGATATAATTTACAGCGCTTCTTTTGTGGGATATCAATCGACTGCGATCCCACGTAATGAAAGCCTTGAGGAAGCCCTTGCTTAACAGTGGATCTCCAAGGGCTGAAGAAGAAGATATAAATCTGATTACTAATAAATTAATATTAGGTCCTTACATATGAAATTGGCGTTTTGTATGGGAGGAATAAAAGTCGTTTATTTTTTTAATATAGATAATATATTTATTTAATCAAAGTATGATCCATTGCTACCTATGTACTTCTGCCATCTCATAGGTAGTTCGTTTATGCATTTTCTAAAAAAAAACATTTGGACGGGAATCAATAAAATCTTTGAAGACGGTTTGGACTGCCTCACCGGAGTCCTTTAATTTGGTAGCAGTCTGTTGTGCAGTGTGTGGTCTCGCGTTGTCCTGAAGCAGCTGTGGCCTTGTGCGATTGACCAGTCTCGGTTATTTAACGGCTAGTTTATCCATCATTATGTGGAGCTGCTCATAATAGAGATATGCAGTAATCGTCTGGCCAGATTTAAGGAAGCTGCAGTACACCACACCGGCACAAGTCCACCAAACGCTGACCAATAACTTTTTTGTAGTCAATGTTCTCTTGGGGCAGAATTTAGATGGTTCACCGGGGTTCAGCCATTGCGATGTGCGCTCCCTATTGTTGTATAGTATCCACTTTTCATGACAGGTAATGATTCGATTTAAAATCTCTTCATTATTGTGCCGATTCAGTAATGTAACGCAGCAGTCGACGCACGTTTTCGGTTTGCTTCACTCAATACATGAAGTACCAACCTTTCGAGCTTTGTTATCTTCTCAATTTGTTTCAAGTGGATTAAAACAGTTTTATCATTACCAGCGCAGCCTGCAGCTAACTCGGACGTAGTTTGCGATGGATCCACTTCCACAATAGCTTTCAATTCTTCATTGTCCACTTTGGTCTCCGGCCGTCCACGGGGATTGTTCTGTAGGTTGAAATTTCCAGAACGAAAACGTTGTAACCATAAAACGTACTGTGCTTTCTCTAGCGACACCACTGCCATACACATCATATATTTTCTTCGAGCCGTTTCTGCAGCACTGGTGCCACGGCATAATTCATATTCGTAAATAATCCGAAATTTTAAATTTTCCATTTTTTAAACTCAATGACTAAAAACTAAAAGAAAAAAAAAACAAACAAAAGAAATACGGTTTTAGAGACACAAATTGATGAGTAAATAGCTGTATAAAGAATTTAGAATTCTAAACCAAAGACCAGTACGACAGTACGACAAAACGCCAATTTCATATGTAATTTATGTAGTCGAAACTGTCAAATAATCCCATTCAATCTTGAGCCTTAACGATTTAGTCATAACGTTGAAAATCTAATAAAGGAATGTGACAGATTGTAGTAGCCGTCGTCTGTACATTAGGCTCGTTATGCTGAGATAGGCAAAGTGGCATCAGCCCCGACCTACGTGTTGTACGTCATCGGTTCGAACCCAATCATTTAATTTATGTAAATTATTATTATATTTAATTAAATTATTATTAATATAGGTATTATTATTATATAATATGTAAAGAAAACCCCGTCCGACCCAAAAGGATAACAAAGGTTAGGTATACACATGAACAAATAAAATATGAAATTTTACATAATCATCATAGTGATAATACTAATGAATTATGAAACAATCTTTTTTCCGCGAATTAATTCCAACTTCCCTAAAATTTGGTAATAACTTTTAAAAAGTGACAACACCATTTTAGACAGTATTATTATGAGTGATGCGACCACGTGCCGCGTGCCCTGCCCCTCTTCACCCGCGCATGTATGCCTACCGTGTTGCCTACCGCACACGTATTAAGTCACCTCGTTTTTTCGAAATGATATTTATCTATTAAGGGTGTTTTTTTTAAGTTTAGCCCTGCTTTGTAGGCATTATTAGAATCAGTTATCGATACCTACTAACAATACCTTCACGGATCGGACAGGGTTTTCTTCACATATTGTATATCATGGCAACTCCAACATCGTGAGGAAACCGGCATTCCTAGAACCAAAACAATCTAAAGCATGTGTCATCGTCCAAGCAGCACTGAGACACGTGGTGCATTATGGTCAACTCCCTCTCACCGAGATTGGACCTTAGAGAAGTCCCGCCTCGGATCAATTAAAACGTCATGACCACACACACAGATAATAAATGTAAATGAATTGACTAATGGCTGGCAAGTTGCTACGTCATAAGGTTTAATCCCGTCTGTGTTGTCGGTTCGAACTGTATTTGAATATTTGTTGAGTCATAAATAAGGAAATTATAGAAATGGTGGCAATTATATAAGCTTTAGTAGGGGAATCACCTGTTAGTAAGTAAATGGTGACGAAATATATAAAGCTGAGGAGTTTGTTTGTTTGAACGCGCTAATCTCAGGAACCACTGGCCCGGTTTTAAAAATTCTTTTTGCGTTTGATAGTCCTTTAACCTAAGATACTTTAGGATAGCTAGACAGAGAGAGATGGAAATCTTTAGAGGAGGCCTTTGTCGAAGGACAAGCTGTTTCAAATAGTACCGATCGTCAAAAGTTAAATTGTAAATAAATTAGAGATATAAATAATAACAATATTAGTCATAAGATTCATTTGGAAACTTTAAACAGTAATAAAGGCTTATTTTATTTATTATTATTTTATTTAGCCCTTTAACCTAGGAACCTGCGACCAATAGGAGCTGAGCATAATAACTAACTACACGCAAACGAAGACGCGGGCGGCCGCTAGTGGTAAAGAAAATGGGAATTGCTTGAGGTGATCTAGTGATATCGGCTGCGACTTACCAGTTGTAGGTTTGAACCCCATCAGGCTCTTTTCTTTGTGTAAATTTTTCATCACCACTGCTTTCAAAAACGGTGAAGGAAAACATTATGAGGAAACCGGCAGGTTAGGAACCACTGTTCTAGAGGTTAACCTTCGAAGACATGTGACTTCTACCAACCAGCACTGGGCCCTCGTAGTAGATTACGGCCCACCCCCTCTCACCGAGAGGAGGCCTGTATCCCAAGAGTGATTATAGGCTGATTATGTTATGTTGTGGTGACAGACGGACAAACAAATGCTTTGAAGAAGAACCCGCTATGTTATTACATTATGCAGTTGTTAAATAAATTTAGAAATAGCTGCAGTGTGGTTACCAAGCACACAACACAGTGTTGACGATAGATCGTAGTACTAAGCGCGTGGGCATAGCTGGACAGGCTCCACGACGCGCCGTTGTAGGCGCGGGCGGATGAGCGGTGTGTTGACCATATTTTTGGTGGGACAACTAGGTAAGATAACAAGCTAACAATTTTTTGATTTTTCATGATATCTTTTTGAAAATTTGTACATAGATTCTTTACTTAAAAATATTGGACGTGTATTTCGGGATTCGCATGTATAGGTTTTTAAAAATAATGTTACGTTTTATACATAATATTCTCACGAGGACAAAGTCTAGTTTTAATACTTTATTAGTTATACAAACTACGTCAATTGACGTTTGGTTTTCTCGCGCATGCTACAAAACAATCTTTGACGTTATTACTTGGTTTGACTTAGAGTCAATAGGAAGTTTTTCATTAGCGTTTCAGTGTGTGAAGTAAGAACACTTGCACTCACAATAGACGTGTATTTTGTTTACAGTCTATGGGGCAATATGGTGTTTGACTATTTTTCGGTGGTAGGCCATAACATCGGCTGCCGGCAGAAGTTACCACCCACCAGACAAAGTCTTGCCGCCAAGCGATTCGTCGTGTTCCGGCATGATGTCTGGTGAAGACGTACGGAGGACGGGTCTGAGCAGTTGTGTTGCGATGTGTGCCGGGTACGATGTGCCTAATGTTGTTGTGTCGGGAGTTTGGTCGTGGAGGGTTTCCAGATCATCCTCTGGCGCAGCATCGTTGGTCGTGTTGTTGGGTTAAACATTGCATCACCTCGCTCAACTGCCGTCTTCCTTCCTATTCACTCAGTTTTTTTTGAGTGGATAGGCTAAATAAGCTAGTGCGCTTTACCATCAACGTTTGCATCACTGCTTACCATCAGGTGGGACTGCAGTCAAGCACTAGTTTATAACTATTAAAAAAAGACATGTATTTTATCTACGGTCTAGGGGGCAATATGGTATTTGACTAAAAAAAAAAAATAGTCCATCAGTCAAATTTCCAAAAAATACTAGACACGTATTTTTTCTCTTTTCATTTAAACAAAAAATGAAGACGACACAGTGCATTGAAAACTCGTGTGACGTCACGGCACGCTACACTTTTTAGAGAGCAGTGATGTCACCAGCCACCACTGATGCTTTTATATTTGTCAATTTTTATTGATTTGATAAAACAAAATATACTTAACCAATATTTTTCCATAATATGAATGACGGACTAAATAGAATCAATTTTTTCTTACGCGGAAAACATCCTTAATGCGCTAAAAAAAGTCAACCAAAACAGAATTGGATCGCAACCAAACCAACTTTTGTTAGGTTTCGTATTTTTTTTTTTTTTTTCCGGGTGAAAAATCCTCATGGATGTCCGCCGCCCTGGGGCGGGCGACGGGGTCTGTCAGACTCTTACTGACTAAAAACCACCCGGTTGTTCCTTCTCACACCTACACCGGGGGCTGCGAGAACTAATACTGCTTCCGCAACCCCCGATTGGTGCTGGCCCACCACCGTAGGCCTCCTCGGGTCAAGGGGGGAGTGAGGTGTAGGACTCCCTCCGTGACGTCTAAGAGTAGCGCGCGTGGAACACTTCGCGCCGCCACCTCGGGTCCTGATGTTTGAGGGGCGACAGATGTCCCCGAGTCCATCGCCCCTGAACCCATTTAGGGGGGCTGGAAGAGGGCGTTATCCGCCCTCCGACGACGCCTGGTACGCCTGCTGCGGGTCGGGTGAGAGGACGAGATCTCCCTCTCCCTCTCCCTTTCCGCAGCCTCCTTCCGCGAGACAACTGTTTCGCAGAAGGAAACCACCGCATCCCAGGACTCTTCGCTGCCGACCATCGACTTGATTACGGCCGGCAGCGACAAGTCACTGCCTATTTCAGAGATGAGGACACGGCGCAGCTCCTCCCAACTGGCACACTCTGCCAGCGTATGCTGCACCGTATCCTCCCGGCAGTCGACGCAGTGGTGACACCGGGCGTCCGGCACCCTGTTTATGCGACACAGGTACTTTCCGAAGCAACCATGCCCCGAGAGCACCCGTGTCACCCGAAACGTCAGGGAGCCATGCCTTCTCCCGAGCCAGTCCGCCAGTGCGTTCGTGGTTTCGTATTGCGCTAACCTTTTGACATATGGTTTAACCATAACTGGATCGCAATTGGAACACACAGCGGTTACCGCTTTCAAATGAAAAAGTTGAAACAAAGCTAACTTTTTGTGTGCCATTTGTCAAACTTACGTCTAAATGATTAGATTTACATATAATTTATTTAGTTTTAATTATTATGTCTGACGAAATGTATCACTCATATATTGATTTCACTTCAATCGAAGTTAAAACTTTGGCGTGGTACGAATTGTGATCGAAACTAAATCATAACTATAACTGGATTAGATACGAACAAGGGTTGAATTTCTACTGTTTTATTTAGCGCGATTCCTCTTTCCTATTTCCCTGCCCCCAATCGGCGAACACATTTTTGTCAAAAGATTGCTACCGGCCGGATTGGGCCGACCATTGGTCCGTTCGGTCCAAACGATCCCAACTAGTCGCATTCATTTGATAAAAATGTAGACAGGACTGTTAGCACGCAGGTGTTGTACAGTTTTCTCGGTGGTAGGCAACAACATCAGCCGCCGGCATAAGTTACCACCCACCAGAAAAAGTCATGCCGCCAAGCGATCCGTCGTGTTCCGGCATGATGTCTGGTGAAGCCGTACGGTGGACGGGTCTGAGCAGTTGTGTTGCGATGTGTGCCGGGTACGATGTGCCTAATGTTGTTGTGTCGGGAGTTTGGTCGTGGAGGGTTTCCAGATCATCCTCTGGCGCAGCATCGTTGGTCGTGTTGTTGGGTTAAACATTGCATCACCTCGCTCAACTGCCGTCTTCCTTCCTATTCACTCAGTTTTTTTTGAGTGAATAGGCTTAATATGCTAGTGCGCTTTACCATCAACGATTGCATCACTGTTTACCATCAGGCGGGATTGCAGTCAAGCACTAGTTTATAACTAATAAAAAAAAAAAGACTAGATAGACATTTGTATTTCTTCTTTAAGGCTCCAGTAACATTTCCACACATTTCCGATCTTTTTATCTACTTCTTTAGACATTATGTAAGAGGAATTAAAAGCAACTGCAGGATAACATTAAGTAGGGAAGCTACAAATAGAAAGCATAATGGAAAGAAATGGAGGAGGCCTTTGCCAAAGGGCAAACAGACCAAGTTGTCGGAGTCAATGACTTATCAAAGTCACTTGCATTAATAACTTTTTGTAAAATGTTGTGTCTGAATCATCATCATCATCAGCTCATCCACTTCTGGACATAAGCCTCTTCCATAGCACGCCAACAAGCTCGATCCTGAGCAGTTCTCCGCCAGCCACTACCATTCACCTTTTTGATGTCGTCGCTCCATCTCGCCCAAGGGCGTCCTACGTTACGTTTGCCGAGACGCGGTCTCCACTCGAGGGCTCGTTTACCCCAACGGTTGTTGGCCCTGCGGCATATGTGACCAGCCCATTGCCACTTCAGCTTGCTAATCCTCTCAGCTATGTCGGTGAATTTAGTTCTCTGTCGAATCACTTCATTTCTGATGCAGTCATTCAGAGAGACGCCCAATATAGCTTGCTCCATAGCTCGCTGAGCGGCTTTAAACTTATAGACTAGTCAGACCGTTAGTGTCCACGTCTCGGCTCTGTAAGTCATGACGAGTAGGACGCACTGGTTGAAGATTTTAGTCTTCAAACATTGCGGTATGGGCGACGTTTACCAAATTCTGCCCATCCCAGCTGGATCCTTCTATTTGTCCTCTTCTTGAAGTTGTTTTTCTGTAATTGCAACATTTGTCCGAGGTATACATATTCTGAAACAACTTCGAGCGGCATTCCGTTTACGGCAACCGGTCCCGGAGTGACCCGTTCATTGAACATAATTTTGGTCTGAATAAAGGCATAAATTATTTATTATTATTTACGGTCAAGGGGCATTGCTTTGCGTATTGTTTGTTGTAAAACATGTGGGTGGAATTCCCTGCTGTGAAGTTGTTTCTTTTAAAGTGTCGACGTATAGTCTTGTGGTATCGTAATGCTCCGGGGGGTTTGGTGACCGGTATGTTCTTGAAATATACTGTTGTGACTTTGTCATCCGTAGCTAATGATGATGGTGTATGATCCACCATGGAGCGAAGGATTTTCGAATCGCTTTTTTTTAATGAAACAGCAGTTTTTTTTTTATAATCGTCGATGATTTTCCACATTAGATTCAAGTATTGAATACCTAGTTGCTGCTAGCGCGTATCGTCATCATCATCAACCTATTTATCGTCCCACTGCTGGGTACAGGTCTCCTCTCATACAGAGAAGGATTGAGCGTAATCACAACGCTTGCTCAATGCGGGTTGGCGATTTCAGACTTAAAAGTCCAGGTTTCCTCAAGATGTTTTCCTTCACCTTCAGTCATTGGTATCCAAGATAGACTTAGAAAGTACACATAACTTTAGAAAAGTTGCATTGGCACTTGCCTTACCTGGAATCGAACCCGCGCACTCATACTCGAGAGGCTGGTGTTTTAACCACTAGGCCACCACGACTAGCGCATATACATAATGTTAATGTTTTATTAAGGATACCTAGTTACCATATTACAATTATGACTGTTACTATCCTAATAAATACAATAATAATAAGGATAAATAATTAAACGAGTGTCTAATTCGCATTCCTGTATGGCATTATTTTAATGAGGAAAATGCTACCTAAACAAAAGCAACCTACTAGCTTTTTGTTTAGACCATGGAGCAACACAGGATACCGGGGACTCCAATATTTAGGTGCAGCTGTATGCCAGTGCTGCCTTTTTTGTTCTTGTTTGGGATGGGAAATCATCAAATTACCTCTCCCGCTTTGAGTGGAGCGAAAGGGCGTGTCAGACTTTTACTGACTAAATCCCACCCATGTTTCTTCACTTGCCTGTGCGCCAGGGCCACGGTTTCTTAAGCCAGAGCTGCCTTCAATACCTATTCCTCTAGAGTATCGATGTTTAAAGATTTTCTGGGCACAGGTCTCCTCTCATACAGAGTAGGATTGAGGGTGATCACCACAACGGGCCGGGGCTGCCCTAAGGCGGCTCCTCCCCAATCTAGGGGGACCAACGCCTCCTGCCGGAGGCTCTATGCGGGGGCCGTGCGGTCCATGGCCCTTTACGGGGCACCGGTGTGGGTGCGGTCGCTAAGGAAGCGACCAGCCCGGTGCCTGACCGCGTCCCAGAGGGTCATGGCCGTTCGGCTGATACGGGGATACCGTACGGTCTCCGCTGAGGCGGCGAGCCTTCTTGCCGGATTGGCGCCATGGGATCTGGAGGCCAAAGTCCTCGCCCACATGTGGGAGTGGCGAGAGGAGGCAAAACGCCGGGGCATAACTCCGCTGCCGCGAGATATTGCGGTACGGCGGAAAGAGCTCCGGCGGGATCTCATGGCAACATGGAGAGTGCGATTGTCGCAACCCAGTGCTGGGCACGCCACAATAGCGGCGGTAAGTCCCCTCTTTGAGGAGTGGCTAGAGAGGCGCCACGGCGCCCTCACCTTCCGCCTGGCGCAGGTCCTCACCGGACACGGTTGTTTCGGGAGGTTCCTGTTCCGTATAAGGCGGGAGGAAACGCCAGGGTGTCACCATTGTGTGGATCGCCCTGAGGACACGGTGGAGCATACGGTGGAGGTCTGCCCGGCTTGGGTAGAGCACCGCCGTGTCCTCGTAGCGGCGATCGGCGGTGATCTCTCGCGTCTGACCCTGGTCCAGGCCATGATCCGGAGCGAGAGTGCATGGCAGGCCGTCACCTCCTTCTGCGAAGCAGTAATGCTGGCAAAGGAGGAGGCGGAGCGCGTGAGGCAACGGGAATCCCAGCGCCCTCACGCCACTAGCCACCGCAGGAGACACCCTGGTCGGGAGATGACACCAAACTCCCAGTCACCGTAGGCGCGGGCCTGCGGGCGGGGAGCAATGGGCAGCTCGCCGCCCGGTAAGGACCAGGCCCGAGTCGACGGCGCGTCGTGTTTCACGCGCGCCTCAAAGAGATGTCAGCACATCGTGACGGGGTCCACGAAGACCGATGCCTCCTGGGTCAGGGTTGCGGGTTGGTTAAACAAGAAACCGTGGCCCTGGCCGTCCCACAGGCAAGTGAAGAAACACGGGTGGGTTTTAGTCAGTAAAGTCTGACACGCCCTTCCGCTCCGCCCAGAGCGGAAGAAGTCATTTGATGATTTCCCATCCTAACAAAAAAAAAAAAAAGGGTGATCACCACGCTTGCTCAATGCGGGTTGGCGATTTCAGACTTAAAGTCCAGGTTTCCTTAAGATGTTTTCCTTCATATTGTAATCAGTCATTGGTATCCAAGATATACTTAGAAAGTACATATAAATTTAGAAAAGTTACATTGGTACTTGCCTGACCTGGAGTCGAACCCGCGCACTCATACTTGAGAGGCTGGTGTTTTAACCACTAGGCCACCACAACTTGTCTTGTCACTTGTCACAGGATAAGTCTTGAAATCATCATCTTCTCAGGGTTAATCCCAGTGGCATCCGCAGCTTTTTCAGCTTTGGAGTCTGGGGTCCGCTTTACCAGTCTAACTGCTGAATTTGGCTAAATTTCGATATTTTCCGTGAAGCGACTGCCGTTTGACCTCCACAACCCGAAGGCGATATCTACCAGCAGTTAGACCAATTGTTAGACTTTTGAGGGCTCCAACAACCCGTAACGACTGCCACTAGAATATAGAGAAAGATAATTCTTGAAATGTAAGCAAGTAATAATTATTTTGAAGCCAAACATTACCGTCGCCGCCGTGGCCGTAGCCTGTAACATTCCACTGATGGACAGGCCTCATGAATTTCAGTTCTTGCGGCGTTCGTCGAAAAGATTCTGCCATGCAACCCATAGTTGCCACAAACAATGACATTTAAATAAATTGACCTCTTAATGACTAATCCTCTACAGAATGGAATGTTGGCACGTACCAATTAGACGAAGCGAGCCGCGACACTCGCGGGCGCGGCCCACAGCACTATCGTTGGACAAACCCACGGTGACGTAGTAGCTAACTACAGTCTAGGGCGTTTGTGGCACGTGGTCTCTTAATGTCTGGTCCCTAGTAACTGATGGAGGTGTAAAAAGAACCCAGCTCAAATTATTATGCTATCGTACAATGTTTTTTGTGCTTCACCGCAATCTCATCTGATGGTAAGCAGTGATGCAATCGTTGATGGTAAAGCCCGCAGTAAAAAAACGGGAGTAAATAGAAAGGAAGACGGCAGTTGAGCAAGGTGATGCAACGTTAAACCTAACGACGACCAACGATGCTGCGCCAGAGGGAAATTGAACTGGAGAACCTCCACGACTTAACTCTCAACGCAACAATATTTGGCGCACCGTACCCGGCACACACCGCAACACAACTGCTTAGACCCGTCCTCCGTACGGCTTCATCTGACATCATGCCGAAACAACGAATCGCTTGGTGGCAAGACTTTGTCTGGTGGGTGGTAACTTCTGCCGGCAGCCGATGTTATGACCTACCACCACACTAAAGGAAATTATTAACACATTCATCTATCTTTACGCATATTTAGATTTCTATTAACTTTGTTTTAATAACATTGTTAAATTGGTATATATTAACATTATTGAAAATTGTGTTTATTAAATGAACCTTTGATCATTCTCCTGTACTGCGATATCAGCTAGGTACTAAACCCATTGGGTGAGGCTTATATAACTTTTATGTACAGGAGGGTCGCCTATGCTGGTACGATCACGTCTTACGAAAACCAGCATGTTACGTGGGTAACAAATGTCTTGCCATGGCGTCTCCGCAGGGCTGGAACCAGTGAGGTAGACCAATAAAGTGCTGGTTTGACTTTGGAAGAGACGACAGGCGTGCCAACAATCTCAATCTAAATATCGCGAAAAATGGAGACTTTTGAGCAGGAAAGCGAACCCCAGGCTCCAACGCGAAAGCCGCGGATGCAATCGGGACTAAACGCTAAGACGATGATGACGACTGTTGTAGGTATACATACCGCTCTAAGAATCAAAGTTTTGATTAATGACAAACTTTTGTAATCACGCGTTGGCGTGGTAGGCTAATTGAGTTGCATACTATTTGTAGCAATGGATTTCATTTTGACAGTTCAACAGCATACATTACGTTGTTTGCCTTGTTGAGCAGACACACTAATCGAGCATATGGGGCAATGGATAAGCAATAAGCTTAAAAATCATACCAATTGATAGTAATAGTGTGTTACGGAATTAGGGTGCCTTTCGTATAGTGTTGCAAAAAAACCGTCTTTTTTCTAATGTGAAAAAAAACCTTGAAAAAAAAAACTGTTTTTTTTCTGGACCATTCTTTTTTTCAAAAGCATGACATCTGAAACTTTTATGGCATTTACCGTTAAATAATTAATACTTAAGAGTACATAATAGAGTATTAGGTATATTCTTGAACCCGCGGTACTATTCTAATAAAATGGTACCGAAATTTCATAAAAAATATTGGCAACATTCATTGATATACAACAACAATTGAAAAAAAAAAATGAGTCGTGATTTGTGATTTATTGTTGGAAGTAGTGAATTATGAATAAATAATAAGTATGTTCATTTATTATACAAATTACAAATTTATTTTATATTGAATTAAAACGTTGGCTACAAAAAAAAAAAAACAAATTTAGAAAAAAAACAACGACGCTAAGTTTCTTTTCATGCTTTTTGTCAGGAAAGTGAAAAAAACAAATTGTTTTTTTTTTTCATTTTACATCACTACTTTCGTAGTAGCGTTCGTAGCGTATCGGGTGTTCAGCATGATGATGCATTGTGATGCGAAGTGGCCCACAACATAAAGCTTTGACAAACCTTTAATAAATATACCTACTCTTTATCCCTATTTGTACGAGAAGAAGCCTTTGTCCTACAATAATTCTATACCCGAGTGTAGACAGGAGAAGGACATCTGCACCTAACAAAACAATATTTACTCCAAATTCCTGAAACAGTAAAGTCGACTATACAACTGTTGGGGTTTCCCGTACCGCGTCGTTTCATCGTTGCATTTCACTAGCGAGAGTAATTTATTACATTTAAAACCTTAAAACAACTGTATAAAAGTTAATTTACGATGACCCCTGCAATTCATAAGCTCAACAAATGATACATTCGCGAATAACTTGGGAAACACATATTGGTTTAGAGACCTATTTGACCCAACTGACGTCGTTATGACGAAGTATAAATGTGCAAATATGTACCTATTGTCTAACAGGGAAGCAGTAGACGAAAATTGTTGATAATAAAATTATATCTATATTAAATAATTATTAATGTAATCAAAATGAGTTATCAAGCGTGCTACATACAAAGTGGTCAAATGGACAGCTATTGAATTGACACATTAAAACTAAGAATCGTATTACAGAACCTTATTCTAGACTTAAGCATTACTTAAAATTAGTTTCAACTAGGGTTGTAACGGAGGCTTGTTAGCGGAGGCGGAGGCGGATGCGGAGGCGACGAGTCTCACCTCCGCGAATGCGGAGGTTAATGGAGGCGGAGATGAAAGTACTTATAGAAAAAATTGAAATTTATGGTTAATTAAAACAAGATTTTTATTTTAAATACGTACATTAATAGTAGTATACTTGGTAAAAAGAATATTACCTTCTTTTAATGAAAATTAAGGAGAAACAAATTGTGTTTGCCGCATTCCTGCCTCGCACTAGTTGATTCTTGACTATTTTGCGGTCAAACGCGGCCGGACGGTTGTCGAGCGTAGCAGCTTGCGCGTTATTTATTTTATAAATACCTAAATACCTCCGCACAATTTTTGCGGAGTTATAACGGAGGTTCCGTTATAACTCCGCAAAAATTGTGCGGAGGCGGAGGCGGAAGCGAAGATACGATTTCTTGCGGAACTTCCGCAGTAACGGAAGCGGAGGCGAAGCTCCGTTACAACCCTAGTTTCAACCAATCAAATTGCTTCAAACGAGATTTATGTAAAGCTTGATTTTTGAGTGAGATTCTGTAATATGGACCTATGACTGATATTCCTTTTTTTTAATGTGGCCCCTCAGTAGCTATTTGTCTTGTATCGTGGGTGCGTTTGCAGTTATTTAAACTCACATACACAAAGAGGCAGACCCGGAACAACTACCTGTATTCCATACAAATATTTTCCGTGTGGGAATCAAACCCGCGACGCGCAACGCAGCAGTCGATACGTGTCGTGAATTTATTAATGTCATTAAAATCCTGACATAAAAATATGTAGGTATTATATTATGGAATTATTAAAATATATATATTTTTTTGCCTGATGTTAAGCAGTGATGCTATCGTTGATGGTAAAGCGGGCTAGTTTATTAAGAGCCTATTCACTCCAGCCTTGAAGACATAATATTGTATGTATATATTATTTATTAATGTGTATTAAGTATGTATCAGCCTTTATGATCCGAGTCTGAGTCGAAGCTTCTCAATTCTTCTTCTCCTTTTTTCAAGGTGAGATTCAACCTCAACTCTTGATCAATGGCCTCTGTGAAATAGATACCATAATTTTGCCAATAACACGTGTAAGAAATTTTAAAAAATCTTTGAAAATTTTATTTCACAATAATGGCGGATATCGCCAATGACAGTTGAAAAAGATGGCCGCGTGAACCGTCTATGAGGAAGGTTTGACGCAAAGTCATGATGTGGCCACTATGCTGCGATATTTCAATGATCTTTATTAATTATTTACTGAATGCACTTTTTACTACATAAATCACGCGCTTTTATTTAGTAAACGACACTAAAAATAATTTTAAAAGTCCAATGAAAAATGCGCGTGACACTCATCTTAGCTTTCCCATCAAAACTCCCTTCTAAATTCTAGAAGAAGTTTTTATAAATACTTATTTGACGCCCGCCCTTTTATTTTTGACAAGAGTCGTCTATGTCCGTTAACGGAGCTGGGCACTGATAACCTGCATCATTTTGCCATTTTTAAAAGTTTTAATACAGTATATTGCCTGTAAAATGTTATAAAAACCCAAATGTTAAAGTAGGTACTACTTATCCAAAGTTATGTAGATTAATCTGCAAAATCCTGTAGAAATACCATACCTATTACAATGATTAAATAACATCTCAATGTTTCCCTCTATAATGAGATAATTTCGAATAAAACAAACAACTAGCTTTAATGTTTTCCTCATTATTTAATAATCAAGAGGAAAATATTTCAATAAAATTTAGGTCTTATTTGTGAAATAAGTAACGACATGCTATATTCCGCTATATTTTTGGATCCGACAGAGGACCAAAGTCACCGACATAGCTGAGAGGATTAGCAAGTCGAAGTGGCAATGGGCTGGACACATATGCCGCAGGGCCGACAACCGTTGGGGTAAACGAGTTCTCGAGTGGAGACCGCATCTCGGCAAACGTAGCGTAGGACGCCCTTGGGCGAGATGAAGCGACGACATCAAAAAGGTGGCTGGTAGTGGCTGGCGGAGAACTGCTGATCGAGCTTGTTGACGTGCCATGGAAGAGGCCTATGTCCGGCAGTGGACGAGTAGAGACTCGTCCACTGCCGGACATAGGCCTCTGCTGATGATGATGATGCTATATTATATGCTAAGTAACCATATGCTTCAAATGAATAGAGACGGAAATTCTTTCACAGTACTTATTTGGTGTAACAATGGATTATTAATAATTATGTTGGTATGTACAAACGTACATAGGTAACTGCTGTTCTTTCCATTGTTTTTCATGATATATTTATTTGTTTATTTTGGACCCTGCCTGCGGTCTGCCTTGAGGTATATTCTATGACCATATCAGGGGTCTTATAAACTAGTGCTGGACCGTAATCCTGATGATAAGCAGTGTTGCTAGCGTTGATGGTAAAGCGCGCTAGTTTATTAAGCCTATCCACTTGAAAAACTTAGTGAATAGGAGGAAAGACGGCAGTTGAGCGAGGTGATGCAATATTAAACCCAACAACTCGATCATCGATGCTGCACCAGGGGGAGATTATTCTGGAGACCCTCCACGACCAAACTCCCGATACAACAACATTCGGCGCATCGTACCCGGCATACATCGCAACACAACTGCTCAGACCCGTCCTCAGTACGGCTTCACCAGACATCATGCCGGAACACGACGAATCGCTTGGCGGCAAGACTTTGTCTGGTGGGTGGTTACGTTTGCCGGCAGCCGCTTTTATGGCCTACCACCGAGAAAATGCAGATACATTAAACCAATCAAGGAAGAAATAAAAGTAAGCATGAATTACTATGATACCGGACTTGGTGCAATCATCTGGGATGTGAGTTCATCCTTTCAAGTATACTTCATCAAAATAGGTGGTTCTTAAACAAAAATTGAGGAAATTATTTTAGTGCAAACCGCCACTGGCGGTTCAGACGACATTGCGCATTTGGAAACATGGAAAAAACTCACTCCCGCCTAACATTCGTGATTTAAACACTATATCTAAATTTAAATGTCGATTAAAAGTATAGTAGTGTATTTTTTTAAGTTACCTATGAGTGATCCCAGTCGCCAAGCCGGAAGAAAATCATTTAATTTTTATGGATCCGGCGACTGGGACCGCGGTCCTAGTTAATTGCGGTCCCAGTCGCCTTAGCCTCGTCATGAGGTGTTAAAGCTTTACTACATGGCAATGTCAGAGGTAATTGCTGTAGTCACTTCTGTATCTATCGTTATAGAAGTAAAATTTAATTAAAATTCACTATAAATAAGCGGAACTGACATAGCCCGAAGAATTGCAACACTTAAGTGGCAATGGGCCGGGCATTTTGCCCGTAGGACCGATGCCCGATGGGGCCGACGGGTTTTCGCGTGGCGACCATGCACCGGAAGACGCAGCGTGGACAGGCCTCCGACAAGGGGGACCGACGACCTGGTGAAGGTCGTGGGAAACCGCTGGATGCGGGAGGCGCAAGATCCTTGGGGAAGGATCATGTCCAGCAGTGGACGTCTTTCGGCTGAAATGATGATGATAATGTAAAACTACGTTTAAATACAAAATGGTTAAGCTAAATGGTGCTGCATTAAGTTCGTTAACGGACGCCGTCAGTGGGGACTGTCGACGTCTCTTATTTTTTTTTAAATAATTATAAACTAGTGCTTGACTGCAATCCCGCCTGATGGTAAGCAGTGATGCAATGGTTGATGGTAAAGCGCGCTAGTTTATTAGAGTCTATTTACTCAAAAAAACCAAGTGAATAGGAAGGAAGACGGCAGTTGAGCGAGGTGATGCAATGTTAAATCCAACAACACGACCAATAATGCTGCGTCAGAGGGAGATTGATCTGGATACCCTCCACGACCAAACCAGATTAAGGTATCAAACTAAACTAAATTTCGAAACATTTCTACATTTTGTAATAACTAAATATTCTATACCTAATGCTTATTAAATGTATGCGTATATATATGTAAATATACAGTACTGAATGACAGAATTAAAATGATTTATTATTTTATACATATCTCGGAAATCAGGGAACATGCACCCTAATTGTGTAACACTTCATTACTAACAGTTGGAATAATTTTGAAGCTTATTGCTATGCAATGGAATACCATTGCTCCCTATGTTTGAAAATGTGTCTGCTCAACAACGTAAATAACGCAATGAATGTTGTTGAACTGTCAAAATGAAACCGATAATGCTACTGATAATGTGTTACGTAATTACCCTTTTTTTTTGTTGGGATGGGAAATCATCAAATGACTTCTCCCGCTCTGGACGGAGCGGAAGGGCGTGTCAGACTTTTACTGACTAAAACCCACCCGTGTTTCTTCATTTGCCTGTGCGATGGCCAGGGCCACGGTTTCTTGTTTAACCAACCCGCAACCCTGACCCAGGAGGCATCGGTCTTCGTGGACCCCGTCACGATGTGCTGACATCTCTTTGAGGCGCGCGTGAAACGCAACACGCCGTCGACTCAGACCTGGTCCTTACCGGGCGGCGAGCTGCCCACTGCTCACCGCCCGTACGCCATTACCCTGCCGGTTATTTGGAAGGCGTACGAGCCGAAATCAACTGACAGAGGCCCGGTCGGAAATTTTAATGGAATGTGTCACCAACCGACGATTATCCCTGTAAGCACTATGCAAGTGCATCCAAATAGAATACGGAAAATTAAAATAAAAAGTTCCGTTATAGGTTTGGTTGGCTAAAGTAGACCGGTTTTTAAGAACTATGGAACAACTATGGCTCCTGCCTGATCAATGTTTTATAATGGGCCTTCGAAACGGTAAACAACAAACAGTCAAGCTCCGTACTAGCATTTTACTGGAATACTTCCTTCCTCCGAGAGCGTTTGCACTTACGAATCCCCACTCAAGCCGGTCAATAAAGGCAAGCCAGAGTTGAGAGACACGAATCACGATGGAAGACGGATCTGAGCAGTTGTGTTGTGATGTATGCCAGGTACGATGCGCCAAATGGTGTATCGGAAGTTTGGTCGTGGAGGGTCTCCAGATCGATTTCCTTGTTTGCGGACAAGCGCTAGTTTATAATTCTTAAAAAACTATATATAAGGTCCGTGAGTCTCTACTCGTCACATCCATCTGTATCTCTCTTGGATACAGGAACTCATACCCTAGACGTGGTTTGGTAAAGTTACCTCTTAAAGCGGAAGCTTAATTACTTTTTATTATGATAACATGGTATTTTTCAATTACGTATGGAACAAAATATCAGCCAAATGACCTCCGCGCCCGCGGCGGCACATCTCCATCCGTTGGTCCAAAATTTTCGATGACACTGAGGCATAATTGTGGTCCTATGTCGTTAATGTTCCGAATTATCTCATCTTTTAGCTGTTAAATTGTTGTTGGCTTATCGACGTATACCTTTTCTTTAAAAGAAAGAAGTCTCAAGGTGTCAAATCACATGATCTGGCGGATAATTGACATCGCTACACGTGAGATAACACGGCCATTGAATTTGTAGCTCAAAAGAGCCCGTTTCGTTAGCTGTGTGGCAAGTGGCACCGTCCTGTTGAAACCACATATCGTCAACATCCATAACTTCCAATTTGGTCCAAGTTCGTTATCATCTCATGATAGCGAACACCATTTCACCATTGATGTGAACGGCTCTTCAGCCACACTGTCGCGAACAGCAGAAATATTTTCTGCAGTACCAGCTGTACGAGCATAGACTGGTGTTTTCAAATCTCGTACAGATCCGGCGTGCTCAAATTTTTGCACGATTTTTTCAATTGTATGCACATTTGGACAATTAAATTGACCGAAAAAATCACGAAGTGCACGATATGCATTTTGATTTGAACGTCCGTCTGACCGACGACCGGCCGTCTGGCCGAGTCTGAGCAGTTGTGTTGCATTGTGTGGCAGCTACGATGCGACAAACGTTGTTGTGTCGGGAGTTTGGTCGTGGAGAGTCTCCAGATCAATCTCCCTCTAGCGCCGCATCGTTTGTTCGTGTTGGTCTTGGGTTAAACATTGCATCACCTCGCTCAACTGCCGTCAAGTTTTTAAGTGAATAGGCTTAATAAACTAGTGCGCTTTACCATCAACGATTGCATCACTGCTTACTATCAGGCGGGATCGCAGTCAAGCACTAGTTAATAATTATTAAAAATAAAAAGAAAAAAATTCAAATGAAATGCAGAACAAATCGTAAGATTAAGGTGTGGTCCACATTCAACATCGGCCCATAAAATTTAACTACCCGTTAGTTCGGAGCACGCAATCCTTACCATGACGTCAAAGTAAATATTATGGCGGTAGGGAGCTTAGTCTTATTATTATTAAATCTAGAATTTTTGAGGAGAACATAATACTTATCCTACTAATATTATACATGCGAGAGTATGCATGGATGTTTCTTACTCTTTCACGCAAAAACTACTGGACGGATTTTGGTGAAATTTGGCACACAGATAGTTTATAACCAGGAATATGACATAGGAAACTTTTAACTGGATGTTCCTACCTGAACCCCAGGGGTGCAGCTAGTGGAGTATATGAGAGCTACGAGCAATCGATACCTATCGATGTTATTCCTATCAAAACAACACGACATTAAAACCAAGTGGAAGCAGAAGATTACATAATTTTTATTCACTGTATCTATCTATACTAATATATAAAGCTGAAGAGTTTGTTTGTTTGTATGAACGCGCTAATCTCAGGAATTATTGGACCGATTTGGAAAATTATTTTTGCGTTGGATAACCCAGGAAGGAATTAGGCTAAATAATATCAGGCTGCAACCAATAGGAGTGGAGCATAACAAAAACTTAATATGTAGCGGTGTAGCGGCGTAGCGGTCAACACGCCTGCCTGTGACGTGGAGGCCCCGGGTCGCCCCCGGCCAGTTCATGATGGTAAAACGATCTTTTCCTGACTGGCTTGGGTCTTGGATGTTTATCTATACAACGTGTAACAAAAAGGGTATATACATACGAAGTGCATGGCATCTTTAGATGATATCAAACGATATCGGAAGGGTTTCAACTCAAAATAAAATACTCAAAAAATTGGTACCAAATTTTCGGTTTCGTGTGTTTCTTAAAATCAAATCATAACAAACGTGGCAGCACACTAGATACGTTAATAACTACTCGTTACCCGTCACAATACTTGCCAAAATCCGATAAATGTCTTCAATATCTCTGTGCGACTGGTATGATAGTAGCCTATCATAGGCGGTGGTTTTCCTCATAACTTCCTAACATAAAGAGATAGGAATAGAAAACCCTTCCAATATCGTTTGATATCATGTAAAGATGCCATGCCTTTGTTATGTATATACCCTTTATGTTACACCTTGTATATGTATCTATTATAAATATAGTATCGTTGAGTTAGTATCCCATAACACAAGTCTCGAGCTTACTTTGGGGCTAGCTCAATCTGTGTGATTTGTCCGTATATATATATATATATATATACTAGCTTTCCGCCCGCGGCTTCGCCCGCGTGGAGTTCGGTTATATCGCGCTTTTTAGATTTCCCTCGAGAACATCAAACTTTTCCGGGATAAAAGGTAGCCTATGTTCTTTCTCAGGGTCTAAAGATTGTCTGTGCCAAATTTCATTAAAATCGGTTGAGAGGTTTAAGCGGGAAAGCGTAACAGACAGACAGATAGACAGACAAGAGTTACTTTCGCATTTATAATATTAGTATGGATTTCTTGCTTTAACCGAATGCATCAACGGGTGAGACTTTTTTTTTAAAGATGTACGGTGTATGGTACCAGGGTAGCACAAAAGTGTAGGAGAAGTCGAAACAATGAAGCTCATTCATCATTATTAATCTAATATTACATGGGTGAAGTTTTATTTTGCCTACTTTGAGGAGGTGCAAGGTACCAGGGTAGCACAAAAATGTAGGAGAAGTCGAAACAATGAAGTTCATTCTCACACAGGAATGACTGGAACGGGTTAAAAAGGATATCCTATGTCCTTCTCCCAGTTCTTAGCTACCTCCCTACCGATTTTCAGCCAAATCGGTTCAGCCGTTCTTGAGTTATGAATAGTGTAACTAACACGACTTCTTTTATAGATTATCCTAATTTAAATCACCACGCTTGCTCAATGCGGGTTGGCGATTTCAGACTTACAAAAGGCCAGGTTTCCTTAAAATGTTTTCCTTCACTTTGTAATCGGCTTTGCATTCATCATTAAAAAATCACTAATACATAGAAGAAATTTGATTTTCTCTACTTTGTGGAGGTGTAAGGTACCAGGGCAGCACAAAAGTGTAGGAGAAGCCGAAACAGTGAAGCTCATTCATCATTAAACCATATTAATTACATCAAAGAACTTTTATTGTGCCTAGTTTGTAGAGGTGCTATGTACCAGGGTAGCACAAAAGTGTCCCGGCGAACTTTTTTCCGCCCTAAAGGCAATATGACATGATCTTATTTACTACTACTATTTTAAATTAGGATAATCTGTATATATATAGAAGAAAGTCGTGTTAGTTACACTATTTATAACTTAAGAACGGCTGAACCGATTTGGCTGAAAATTGGTAGAGAGGTAGCTAAGAACTGGGAGAAGGATATAGGATATCCTTTTTATCCCGTTCCCGTTGTTCCTGTGTGAATGAATGAACTTCATTGTTTCGACTTCTCCTACACTTTTTTGCGATCCTGGTACCTTGCAACTCCTCAAAGTAGGCAAAATAACTTCATCGATGTAATATTAGATTAATAATGATGAATGAGCTTTATTGTTTCGACTCTACACTTTTGTGCTACCCTGGTACCATACACCGTACATAAAAAAAAGTCTCAGCCGTTGATGCATTCGTTTAAAGCAAGAAATACTCTCTGCCGGTTTAAAGTTTCTAATAAAAAGCCACAAAGCCAACTTCAACTTCAAACTAATATTGTATTGTTGTGACATTTATCATTGCCATTCTCCCATTGCTCTTGTGAGTTTTATTTTGTCTCCTTTTTGGAGGTGCAGGGTACCAGGGTAGCACTAAAGTGTAGAGAAGAAGTAAAAACAATGATGCTGATACATCATTATTATTAAATCATTTTTTCCTTACTTTCTCACCGTTTAGACCTACCCTGGACTACGACAAACATTTTAAAACCAAAATCAGCTCAATCGGCCCAGCCGTTCTCGAGTTTTAGCGAGACTAACGAACAGCAATTCATTTTTATATATATAGATAAACCAGTGCTTGACCGCAATCACGGGAACAGTGTGGCGGGTTTTATCTCAATAAAAAAAAAAAAATATGGTAAGCAGTGATGCGATAGTTGATGGTAAAGCGCGCTAGTTTATTAAGAGCCTATCCACTCTAGCCTTGGCTTATTTTATGCTGTATATTTTGGGGTTAAAATAAAATGTTGAAATAACTAACTCCACGCGAACGAAGTCGCTGGCGGCAGCTAGTTTATCATGAAAGTACAGTAAGTACCTACCTACTTAGTTACTGTTGTTTGTAAGGTAGGTACGTCACATTTCTAAGCTAATGCTCTGCATCGCGTAGCATCTTGTTATTGGTTGTCCGAGGTATTATATACTCCTGTTAATGTCTTCATTTTTTATTGTATATCTGGACGTTCTAATAGTAATAACTAGTGAAAGTATCTCGGAAAGATAATTAGGTATTTAAAAAAGGTTTTTAATAGTAGCATTTGATTTTGGAATCCGTGAATTTATTTAATCTGTTTTTTAATTAACATTAACATTTTTTTTTTGTTAAAGTTATTTTATAATTAATATTATTGATAAAATATTTCGCGAGGATATGTGTATGCGTGATACATGTATTGTTTAATTTACGCTTTTGTGGTCATAAGGAAAAACAACACATAAGCGCGAGCTATTTAAAGCTTGAAGGAAATACTGAACATCGCTCATTCGCTCGTCGCACCTCAGATTGTGCGGTCAACTATACAAGGTGTCCCACCTTGCAGTTGAACCGGCGATCTCTAATCCTTTAACCTTTTTAAGGTCCAGGATTTTAAGTTCCTACATTTTTAATGAAGAATTGTTAAGATTTAATAAAAATGTCGTCTTTTGTGGTGTGTTTGCTATTGTGTGTTCTGATTTCTGGAGTGAGGAGTATCCAATTCAAATCATGGTGGAATAAAGGTATGTTATCGATGTAATTTTTATTATTTGTCAATAAATTAAAATATATAAAATAAAAATATCGATGTAATTTTTATTATTTGTCAATAAATTAATATATATAATATAAAATTGTTAAAATATAATAATCTAAATGTCAGCTGTTAAAGTAATTTTTATTGAAACTAAAATAGTGTTCTAAGACACAATGCGTTTAGTTAGATAGGACTTTGTTAGGCTATGTATTTACAACAAGTTAAGTTTTAAATACTAAAGTGAAGCATAATTACCACAGGAAAAGCTAAATACGATTAATTTAAATAAAATGCCAAAGGAAAAGCATACATTAATTTAAATAAAAATAAACTTAAAATAAAAGCATAAATAAAGTTATACTCTTAAGAAAAGAGAAACAATGACAATATTTACTGTTTAATTATTTCATGATTGAATCCATTAGGTATATATTGTAAATATAATTAAAAGTCAAAAACATCTTATAAAAGTTAAAAATTGAGGACATTAAACTAAACAAATATTTGGCCGGCGCGATTAATCAGGAAAGTAGCTAATATTAATATTATAGTAAGAGATCCTAACTGTCGTATTTTAATATAGAGTTCAAATTACTAATATAATGATGTAGCAGTGGAAACAAATTGAAACAAGGTGCAAGTATTTGTATGCATGAATATGAATATTTGCACTGGTCTGGTCGTGCCTCGGAAAGCACGTTAAGCCGTTGGTCCCGGTTGCCATACGAACATCTAGTGGCAGTCGTTACGGGTTGTTGGAGCCCTCAAAAGTCCAACCATTGGTCTAACTGCAATGCTTCGATGTCGCCTTTGGGTTGTGGAGGTCAGACGGCAGTCGCTTCACGGAAAATGTCGAAGTTTAGCCATATCAGCAGTTGAACTGGTAAAGCGGACCCCAGACTCCAAAGCTGAAAAGGCTTCGGATGCGACTGGGATTAACGCTGGGATGATGATGATGAGTGGAAACAAATTGATAACTTGTCAAATCTGGGTGACAAGGTACATTTAACAACATTAATATCTTAATGACACTTTATTTAGAGGGAAAGAGTAAATATCTAATCTAATAATCTAATCTAATCATAATAGTTAGCGACTTGGATATTGCGATAAGGAACTTGTACTTGAATATAACTTAAAGCTTCCATTATCAAATTTTGAGACCATGAAACAAAAAAAAAATTCAACCAATGAATGCTCTTTATTTTCATGACGCAATTCAACGCAAACGCCTATTGAACCGATGACCAATGGTATCCATGCTGTGTCACATTTTCATTTATCATGGCTGTAAACAGTTCTGGAAAACCACTCCCTAGAGAATAAGATACCAATAGAATGCTTTCACAGTTTTGCATTTCATACTTTACCTTTTTAGTTTAGGTAAGGCAACATACAAGACCTAAAATTTGAAAATTAAAGCACAGTATTTTTTAGTTACTATTCTTTTTTAAATTTTAGACCTTAACATTGTTTGACTTTTGATTTAGCGTTAAGTATAGATTTTTCTATGTTCATATTATGTTTTGTATAGCCAAAAGCCTCTTGCCCACAAAACAAACTAGAATTTAGCAAAATGCTATAAAATAACATTGTGAATTCCCATTTCAATGTTTCTTAATATTTCCTGCTGTCATGACGTAGGTTTACTGGCAATTTATAGATCTAGCACGGGTTTTCCTGTATTTGGTTCATTACCTACAATTTATTAGATTTTAGGAAGAGAAAATTCACAAAACATGTTTGGCTGAGGCTTTATAAACGTTAGATTTGTAATATATTGTGAGATGAGAAAAGTGTGATGATTGAAACCTCGTCGAATAGAAAAGTTTTCGATAAGATGTGTAATATTTTCAAACGCGCCGATTCCCTTGTTCAAAAACTAAACTAAATTTAAAATGAGTGAATCTTTTTCTTTCCATTTGATTTAGGACAGACGGCGTCTGCCGTAAATTGACGTATTTTTAGTAGTCATATTTTTAATCGTGTCTACACTATCTATGAAGTATTTTAATTTTACGAGACTAAACTAATAAGTTTAGTCCTAAACTGTGGACTAAACTAATAAGTTATCTAAATTATTAGTTTGGTCCCGTACGCGTATGGTTAAATAAGCATGTTAGATAAATTAAGTATTTATCTACGTAACAAGCGTCAATGACATAATTAGCGGGAAGGAACTGATGCAATTAAATCAATTACAGTATAATTAATAGTTACAAGTTGTAAAATTGCTCAAGTTCATTTGGAAATAAATAAATGAGTGGATTTATTTACTTCAATATTGACCCTCATTCATTCATGAAATCATGGTAAATACCTAAGTACAAAACAAACTCATTCATTTATTGAAGCCCTGATAAGCTCAAACCTCAGAGGTTTTAAATGTTGTTATTCAATTAATTTTATTTTTTTACTGTCAGTATAAGGTACTTCATTGAAGTACCAAATTACTTCAACTTTTGAAAAGATAAATAGAATATTTAAAGGATAGTGTCTAGTATTAGCAATTTCTCTGAATATCGTTTAACGGATATTTGCCAAATAAGCTGTGTTTTAAAGCCATATACAATTACAATCTTTATAAATTTCCCATTGTCAGATAATACTGATATTTGTTTAACTAGATAAGCATGCACCATTTTCTTTACGACAGTTTTCATTAAAATAAATATTCTTTTTCTATGCGAAAGAAATGACTTTTATCAGAATCCAAAACATTATTTTCGGAGATCAGCCATTTTTTTTTCTGTTTTTCTTATAAATCTTTCTTTTGTTAGCCGATGCCAAATGCGGGGTTGAAGCCAGCACCAACCTGGTCCACCACAACCCCTGGCTGGTCTACATCGAGTACTGGCGTGGTAACACTGATGCTGAAATCAGATGCGCCGGTACTTTGATCGACAGCAAGCATATCATCACCGCTGCCCATTGCGTGAAGACTCTGAAGTTCAGTCGGTAAGCATAATTTGAAACTGTTATTTATTATTATGCCCCCGAAAGTTTAGCAACTGGCCTTACCAAGGAGTATCTGTTATTTATATGCCTTCAAAGTTCCAATAATGAGTCTCGAAGTCAAGAAGTCCTATATTTAGAGGACTAGGTAGGCGCTTTTTCTACTGGAAGTTGACGCCAGCATAACTGCGAAGAAACTTGAAAGAATTTGTATGAATTAAAAGTTACGTTATGAAAAGTTGGATATGTATGAACGTTGCACCAAAGAGGAAAAGTCAATTAGCAAAGAGATAAGTTATAGTGATACAGTGTTATATACGCATAAGTAGTCTTAACCTCAACAAGTTGCCTCAACTGATTCCTAGTATCTCGGTTTGCGTATTTACTTACGCAAGCAAAACATACTCGTATATGACATATATGATTGATTTGTTAGTCTTTGTACAAACCTACTTACAGTAAATAAATCATATATTCATTTACATAAAACGGCTTTAATAAACGATATTAGTAGCACGTATCCTTTACCTTCGAAAAATCGCCTTATACTATTTTGAATAATGACCAAATGTATCTACCTAAATGTATGTAAATATATTTGGTCATTACTTCGGATTAAAATTATGTTAACAGCACCATTAAAATATATTACCAAAAATGTTTTGGTTTCATATTCTCTCGATATATGGACTGTAAAATAAACGCATGTTAGGTATTAAATTGAAATTCGGAGAGAAACCGTGAGCAAGCACAGCCAAATAATGAAGAGGTTGCACTTCTGAGGTTGGCTTTAAACGATGTACTCCTGGTATACTGGAGTGGATGGAGGCCTACACCAGATAAATGTTCACTTAGCGAATTTTAAGATATAGACGAAAGTAAATAATTTGGTACACTTTCTTAAATTTTTTCTGTCTCCTTCCAGTTTAGTCGCCCGTCTTGGTGAATACGACTTATATTCTAAGGAGGACTGCGTTCAGGGTGTGTGTGCTGATCCAGTCGTAAAGATCAACGTTGCGGACATCACGGTCCATCCTGGTTACGGTCATAAGACCCACGACATCGCCATCCTAACGCTGGAAGAAGATGCTCCTTATACTGGTATGTATTTATTTTAGTTTGAAGATAATTTCTTTCGGCTACTAACACAACTTCTTGCTTAATGCTCACTATCTTTTGAGTAGAAAAAGAAAGACATCTGAGATAGTCGTAAAGTTAAGTCGTGTCGGCAGTATTTTGAGCAGAACAAGTTGAAAATTTACTTAATTACGCTGCGTTTCAAGTATCTAAAAACTAATAAAACTGTCATTGTTATTTATAGACTTCATCCGTCCGATTTGCTTACCAACCGGAGACCTCAAGCAAGACACTGAGTTCTACGCAGCTGGTTGGGGTGAAATTCCCAAGAAAGGATACTATGCCCACGTGAAGAAAATAATTCGACTGCCCTACTGGTCCAGGGAGGAGTGCCAGGCCGCTTATAAATACAACGTTATCCCTGAACACGTCATCTGTGCCGGTGGAGAATATGGCATTGACACTTGCAGAGGTGATTCTGGAGGTCCTTTGACCTTGGTTAAGGATACCATCGAATTGTGGGGAGTGACCAGTCATGGTAATGTAAACTGTGGAACCAAAGACTCACCTGGCATCTATACAAATGTAGCTGATCATATGGTTTGGATTCAGTCAGTTCTTGATTCTGAAAATTAATTAACAAAGGCTCTGTGTAAATGATTTCTTGTATAAATATTAAAACAAAAAAATACTATGACAGAAATGTGATAAAATGAAAAAAAAAGTTAAAGTAAATAAAATAAGATTAAAAACTGACCAGTGATCTCTTAATGTTAAAAAATAAATAAAATTTTAATTTATTTAAATTATATTTTAAATAGTACATTTAAATGTAGATAAATTTAAAATTAAATGAAGTATTTGCATTTATGTTTTTTGAAATGATATTCTATGTCAAAAATTATTTACTTTTTAAATGCTAAATTTTGTTTTGAAAATTATAAACATTTAAGATATGAATAATTAATGACACGAAGTTGTTTCGGCTTTTGTTTGTTAAATAAATAATGCTTCACTTTGGTTTCACATAATAGATTTAAAATGAAGCACTTTTTCTAAAGACTGTTTTAGTAAAATAAAAAATAAAAAAATGTATTTTTCTACTATTCAGAAAGCCTGATGTCCAATATTTCTGCCATAATGTTCAGTGACTTTAAATGTTACCTCACAAATAGCTAAATAATAATAGTACATAAACACTGTAAAATAACTTTATTTATTAAGTCCTGATTGTCAAAATGAGATTGTGTACACATGTAACACTGGTGATGATATTAATTCATCACCGCTGTTCTCAAAACGGTGAAGGAAAACATCCTGAGGAAACCGGCATATCTTAGAGGCAAAAATTCGATGACATGTGACATCTACCAACCCACAACGGACCCACATGTAAATATTGTTACAATAATACTTATTAATTGTATAGTCTATCAAATATAGTAAAAAAAACAAAGAAATACTTAGGCAAAATAGGGGCTACAGTTTGCCTTTTAATTATTTCTCTTTTGTATCGATAACTTTAAGTTATTAACTTTAAATAATTCAGTGTAGTGCTACTATTTATTTTATAGAAGCATACCAACCTCTTTTTTGACTGTACTTGCAATTTGCATGATATAATTGATTTAATTTTTATTCCCAAATCTCAGGTCTATCTTGCCTTGGAAAACATTTTGACAATCTAGTCCAATTAATTAATGATATATTTGTATAATAACAATTATATAACATCTAAAAAATTTGTAAATAAAGAAACAAGATTCCTATCCACTAGATTTAGATTACTTATAATAAATTATTTATTAATAATGGTAAATTAGGAATTTAAAATATTCTGGTCAGATAGGAATTGTTTTAAAATAAAATAAGTGCCTTAATACTTTATGTAAATTAGTGAAAGTTTAAGTATAATTCATTCACAAGGTCGAAAAAAAACAACAGTAAATAATAAATTGCGAATGTTAAAAATATTATCTTTTATTTCTAAATAATTATACTTACAACATTAAAAAGCATTTTCAGATTTTTTTAAATTTATAAACAAGTGCTTGACCATAATCCCGCCTGATGGTAAGTAGCAGTGATGCAATCGTTGATGGTACAGCACGCTATTTTATAAGGAGCCTATTCACTCAAAAAAAAACTGAGTGAATAGGAAGGAAGACGGCCGTTGAGCGAGGTTCTGCTCCACGACCAAACTCCCGACACAACAACACTTGGCGCATCGTACCTGGCACACATCGTAACACAACTGCTGAGACTCGTCCTCCGTATGACTTCAACACGACATTGACTTGTCCCTAAATAATAACATGTCCATTAAAGGTTGAGCAACTGTTGCCGCAGTTAATTCGTGAATGGATGATTATCAATTACATTTCAAGTCGGCAGTCGCTCCATGTAAAATTCTAGTATTCCGGTGCTTCAGGTTGGATTGGAAGCTGACTTCAATACTAGGCAGATTGATTGACTTCCTTGAAAGTTTCATTCCTTTAAGTTACAGTTTGTGAATATTAACAGCCTCAATTAATCAGTTGTAGCTAGTGTTTTAGTTTCTGTATTTCATTACCATCTGCTTCAAAAACGGTGAAAGAAAATTTCGTGGGGAAACCACCCAAAAATTCGAAGACATGTGGTATCTGCCAAACCATACAACTGGCCTACTGGATTGCGTCCCACACCAACAAAGAGGAGACTTGTATCCGAGCCATGGGATTATTTATTATAGACTCCATCATCATCCCAGCGTTAATCCCAGTCGCATCCGAAGCCTTTTCAGGTTTGGAGTCTGGGGTCCGCTTTACCAGTCCAACTGCTGATATGGCTAAACTTCGACATTTTCGTGAAGCGACTGCTGTCTGACCTCCACAACCCGAAGGCGACATCGAAGCATTGCAGTTAGACCAATGGTTGGACTTTTGAGGGCTCCAACAACCCGTAACGACTGCCACTAGATGTTCGTATGGCAACCGGGACCAACGGCTTAACGTGCTTTCCGAGGCACGACCAGACCAATGCAAAAATTTTCATATTCATGCATACAAATACTTGCAATGTGCGGGGATCGAACCCGCGCCACCTTGCGTAGCGGCCGCGTCCGCTACCGCTACGCCGCGGAGGCTGTCAATTATTTATTATAAACTGATGATCGATTATTTATCATAGACTGATTATGCTAATTTGGGCACATTGCCCGTAGAACCGATGCTTGATCCCCATCAGGCATCGGTTCGACGGGTTCTCGAGTGGTGACCACGCATCAGAAGACGCAGCGTGGGTAGGCCACCGACAAGGTGGACCGACGACCTGGTGAAGGTTGCCAGAAACCATTGGATGCGGGAGGCGCAGGACCGGTCATCGTGGAGATCCTTGGGGGAGACCTATTAGACAGTTTTAGTAGAGTTGAATGTAAGATGGGCTATGTGTACGCAACGGATAGCTTACAAAGATGTTTTTACAATTATTGACAGAAGTATGTTTAGAAGGATTGGTCATGTTGAGAGGATAAATGAAAGGCGTGGATCATATTTTTGTTGGGACAGCCAAGTAAGATAACAAGCTCATAACTTTTTGTTTTATCATGATATGTTTTTGAAATTTTGTACATAGAAAGAAAGAAAGAAAAATTCTTTATTCCGCACAAACAAAACGCACCTTTCAACTAAATACCATAAAATTACAATAACAAACAAAATACAAAAAATAATAATAATAAAATAATATCACCAAAAGTCTCTTACTCCAAGCATGCAAAACTGCCAAACTATATTATACAAAGTTGATTTGATGTCAAAGCCAGGGCCACAGACCATAGTCCATCGAAGTACCAATGTACTACGCACAACGTAGTACTTACCACCTCCATGCCATAGACATTAGAAAGCACACAATATTTGACAATTCAATCCGCCTGTCATTCAATCGTAAAGCGCCTGCGACACTAGCTGATGACAACAATCCAAACAACAACATAAAAATATAAAAGGATAATTGCTTAAAAGAGTAAATAATTAAGTATGTTACAAAAAACAAATAACAGTTTAACTGTGCGTCGCATCTGCGCAAGAAAAGGTCGTTGCTCAGCAAAATGCTGTGACTTCAGACGAACCTATTGTCAACAGCGCTGATTTTCAGCAACCACCTCCCGGATGACGTAATGACGTCTATACATATATTCTTTACTTAAAAATACCGGACACGTGTTTCGGTTTTCGCATAAACCTAAAATAATGTTGTATACGCGGTCCAAATATACGAAAGACAGAAAAACATCTACACTTAAAGTTCTGTAAGAAGTTTTACCTCCCTATTTGTTACTTTTAGATATTTACACCTAGGAAGAAACACTGATTAGGTATCAGTGTTTCCTTTGGTTTGGTGGTCTAGGCAGTAGATGACGTATTAAATTAGGCACAAACAAAAACTGTGCGTCAGTTTTAACTACGTCACTTGTAATCCATTAATACTCATGATGCAACTAAAAAGCCTGTTGTTTTCACTGGACTTACTAAGCAATATTGTACAAAAATAATTGATGGGAAACAACTAGGTAAGGTTCTGGAGTGGCGGCCACGTATTGGAAGACGCAGCGTAGGGAGGCCCCTAACAAAGTGGACCGATGACCTGGTGAAGGTCGCGGGAAGCCGATGGATGCGGGCAGCACAAGACCGGTCAGCGTGGAAAGCCTTGGTGGAGGCCTTTGTCCAGCAGTGGACATCTATAGGCTGAGGAAGAACTAGGTATTATTGACCTGCAGTGGCCTAGTGGTATCGGTCACGACTTACAAGTTGTAGTTCGTAGGTTCGAACCCCACCAGACGCTTTCATCATCATCATCAACCTTTTTATCGTCCCACTGCTGGGCACAGGTCTCCTCTCATATAGAGAAGGATTGAGCGTAATATCACCACGCTGGCTCAATGCGGGTTGGCGATTTCAGACTTAAAAGTCCAGGTTTCCTCAATATATTTTCCTTCACTTTTAATCAATCATTGGTGTCCAAGATATACTTAGAAAGTACATATAACTTAGAAAAGTTACATTGGTACCTGCCTGACCTGGAATCAAACCAGCACACTCATACTTGAGAGGCTGGTGTTTTAACCCCTAGGCCACCACGACTGATGCTTTACTTTGTGTAAATTATTTCATCACCACTGCTCTCAAAACGGTGAAGGAAAACATCCTGAGGAAACCGGCATGTCTTAGAGACAAAAACTTCCAAGACCTGTGATATCTACCAATCCGCACTGGGCCAGCGTGGTAGATTACGGCCCACTCCCTCTCACCGAGAGGAGGTCTGTATCCCAACTGTAGGATCGTTATAGGCTGATTATAACTGACGTTTCACTGTCTGGAGACCATTACGCATACAGTAGAATCTATAGGGTATTTGCGTCGATCTGTGATCGTATATTGGCCGATTTTGACAAGGCTCGTAATCCTTAATAATATTATAAATCGGAAAGTGAGTTTGTTTGTATGTTCCGCTTTCACGCCTTAACTACTGAAATGATTGCTTTAAAATTTTGCAGACGTACAGTTAGAAGTCCGGATTAAATATTAGGGTTTTATAACTAATGATAAAATAAACTCATAGGGTAATAATAGATACTTTTTATCGCGGAAAAAGAAAACGCGGAAGAATATTATTAGCTTCATCAAGTTCATTCAAGTTCGGTGATAGATGGCGCTGTGTGTCGTTTAAAAAAGGTAATATATTGCAAACGAATATACACATGTAAACTTAAAAGCTAAATGATATGATAATTTATCATCGAAAACGAGGAATCTAAAAAGCGCGATATAACCGAATTCCATGCGAGCGAAGCCGCGGGCGGAAAGCTGGTCTACTAATAAAATGACGTCTTTTTGACTTTCCAGTGGTCAATCACTGACATTCCACTCCATATTGATAAATATTCAAATTGTGTTGTAGTGTTTAGAAAATCATTTCTACTAACGGGTATTGTAAAAATGGCAATACAGCAATGTCATTTTATCACCATTTCCTTTTGCTTTTTTAATAATTATAAACTGGTGCTTGACTACAATCCTGCCTGATGGTAAGCAGTGATGCAATCGTTGATGGTAAACGACAACGGTGGTGACGACTATTCACTTAAAATCTTAGTGAGTAGGAAGGAAGACGGCAGTTGAGCGAGGTGATGCAATGTTAAACCCAACAACACGACCAACGCTACTACACCAGAGGGAGATTAATCTGGAGACCCTCCACGATCAAACTACCGACACAATAACATTTAACGCATCGTACCCGGCACACATCGCCATACAACTACTCAGACCCGCCCTCCGTACGGCTTCACCAGACATCATGCCGGAACACGACGAATCGCTTGGCGGCAAGACTTTGTCTGGTGGGTGGTAACTTCTACCGGCAGCCGATATTATGGCCTACCACCGAGTAAAGTACTTACAAGACGACTGGCCTGTAATTGATCGATCTTCATGAATTTAGCAGATTACGAATTATTAGCACAATGTCATTGGAAATGTCTTGGAATGATACATTTATTGAAATAGCAGACTAGGGAACTGTTGGAATGGATTTCATTTTGATAGTCTAAGAAAATTCATTAAGTTATTTACGTTGTTTAGCACATTCATTCACTGATGTCACACGAATTCTACATCTCGCAATCAGAGTTTACCGTGCAACTAGCCTATATACAAGCTCGCGGCATCAACCGGCGGGCAAGGGGCCCGCCAGACAACTAGTCTGGTCGGAGGATCCTCCCTTTTCTATGGAGGATGAGTGAGCTTTACACGCTGCTCCTCATACCTCCACAGAGCAATGAACTGAGAATATACTTCAAAATGATTCAGATTATAAGTGGAATGAACAGTATGTTAGGTAATTAGTTTGCCGGACTTGTTTACCATAAAAAGCATTGTTTTCGAATGTGATTCAATATGTGGCGGTGATTTGTTGGAATTGTTTTATCCTCTACCGATTTCCAATCGCTGTATACGGTAGTTATTTTTTTTAAATTATACACTAGTGCTTGACTGTAATCCCGACTGATGGTAAGCAGTGATGCAATCGTTGATGATAAAGCGCGCTAGTTTATTACAATACCGTAAGGATGGATACTCGTCGTACGATGATGGAACGAAGATGGGGGAATTAAGTCATGCAATTCTCTCGTACACTCTCTAAAATGCATTATAAAGAACACCGACCGCGACAGGCTTGCTGTGTAGTGTCTCAATACATGTGTTGTGTGTGTTGCATGGCACACGTGTGAGCACAATGTACTTGCTCTAAAGCATCTATTTGTTGGGTTAGTCTTTTTTTGTTGTTGTTTTTTTTTAGTGTTTTTTCCATAATGGACGCTCTTAGCGTAAAATATATTTCTGCATCGTTCTCACACGGTTGATTTCAAAATGAATGATGTAATCAAATATTTGTATCAATAGCTTGATAATTTAAAAGAGTGTCCATGGAGTTTCTTGCCCGTTCTTCTCCATAGGTACCTACTCTTTGGAATGGGCGACTAGCTTCACCTTACTGACTGACCGACCTTCTGACAATTCAAAAGTGCCTGTAACTGGTTTATTTGAAATAAATGATTTGATTTGATTTGATTAGAATAGTGTCAAATGGCCTGCCAGAATCTGTATTGTGTGATTTTGAAAGTCACCATTTCATTTAAAAACTAGTAAATTTTTGTTAAATTATTTATATTTTTGTTTAATTATACTGTTAGCTTTCACTTACAAAATTAAAGTAAATAAAGTTACGTTACCATGGTAAAAACTATCTGTATTTCGAACCGTTATCGAATTATTAATAACTTTAAAATGGGGGCAGATATGACGGAAAAATTGTTTTTCCTTTATTTTATTTTCATACTAGCTGTGCTCCGCGGTTTCACCCGCGTAAGCTTCGAACCGAAAGAGCTCAGTTGATATAAAATAAGTGCCTGCTAAAATAATGGGAGCAACATGTACGGCCGCGTTTGCTCCCGTTTTCGCAACATTTTTTGTTCCTGCTCTGCTATTATTGGTCATAGCGGGATGTTTTATAGCCTATGTCCTTTCTCAGGCTGTAGACTATCGGTTTACCAATTTCATTACAATCGGTTTAGTAGTTTTGGCGTGAAAGCCGGACAGACAGACAGAGATACTTTCGCATTTATAATATTAGTATGGATTATAAGATCGCCGGACGTCTTATCATACCTAATATTATAATATACCGTGGATGTTATCAATTTGGTGACGTTTACCGACTGTGGAGGTATAAGGAACAGAGCGTAAAGTTCACTCATCCATCATAGAGAAGGGAGGATCGAACGGGTGTTGTGTCTGGCGGACACTTGCCCAAGGTTGATGTTGGGAAGTTGTATATACATATGCTAGTTGCACGCTAAACTCTGCTTGCTTGCGGGGAGGCAGCTACTACCCCCCCCACACAAAATCTCCGAAAACATGTATGAACTCCCCTAATTACTAAACAAAGTATATAAGAGGACTTATCTGTAACTTTTAAATACATCCAAAAAACCGCGTGCGACTTGCCGCACAAAGATTACCCACTCTAAAAATTTGACTCCCCCCCTAGGCCTAACTTGCCTTCCCCTAGGCCTGATTTGCCCCCCCTAGGCCTAACGTGCCTTCCCCTAGGCCTGATAGCCCCTCCCCCCTAAGGCTGAAGCTGGGTACGCCCATGGCGCTCCATGACGCGAGTTCAATTCCCGCACAGAACAAAATATATTTCTATGGCCTACAAGTAGTTGTTACCGGTCCGGCTGTTTGTGTATTTTAGTTTAAATGTTCGCACCCACGATACAGGAAATACCTCTAGTGAAAGGCAACGTTTTTTTTAAATATGTTTTTTTCAATCCATTTCTCTTTCAGTTTTCTGTGCAAATTCTCTGTAAAGACTCGAAGGACTTTTTTAGCTCCACTGTGACTTAAAGTCGATGAAACGAAAAAAACTGCAGTAAAATTTCACTTTCGTCATGAAATCATTTTTTTAAGGTTTCGCTTATACCATGTGTTAATTCACACATGGTTGGTAATTTCAAGTTTGATATTAACATAATAAATTCTAGATCTCAAATTTATTAGCCGAGGATAAATCTTTACAGGGGTCGGCACTCGAAGTGTTACCAATTCAAAATGCTGTAATTTTGTTAAACATGAGCATATTTATTTAAAAACTTCAGTATCGAAAAAAGACATATACAATAAATAAAAAAAGAAGCTATTGTTCGATATGGCCACCTTTAGCGCGGATAACAGCATCGAGTCTGACCGAAAAGGCTTCACACGCTGCACGAATGTGGTCTGCTGGTATTTTGTTTCATTCTCGGCGAAGCGCAATCTTTAAGGCGTCGACCGTCTCATATTTTTTTGTTGACACTTTGGCTTCTAGAATTGACCATATAGAAAAATTCCATTGGGTGTAAGTCCGGGGAATATGGTGGCCATTGTTGCGAAGAAATGAAGCTCGGAACATTTTCTTGTAAAAAAATTTGGGTTTTACGAGCTTTGTGAGATGGTGCTGAGTCTTGTTGAAAGGTCCAATGATTTCTACCAAATTGCTTACATGCTCAAAGTAACAAAGCATCGTTTAAAATCTTTTTACGGTAGATCTGCTGGTTTATCCTGGTCAATGAAAACGAGAGGTGAGCGTCCCATGGCAGTTATCGCCGCCCAAACCATCACAGATGCTGGTGCTTGCTTTCGAAAGGCAATTCGTTGGTCTAAATTGTCATTTAATTTACACTTTAACCATACGCGATCATTTTGCTTGTTCACATATTGCTGAACGGTAAAAATTTTTTCATCGGAAAATACCAAATTTTCAAGCAAGCTATCAACGTGCAAGTGCTTTAAGTTCTTAGCTCTTTCTAGACGAACTGTCTTTTGTGCAAGTGTCAGATCTTGCACTTTTTGTAATTTGTAGGGCTTCAGTTGAAGTTTATTTTTTAATATGCGCCCTATGCTCCGGGCAGATACATTAAGACTTTTCGCCAATTTAACTGTGCTTTGTCGTGGATATCGTTCAATTCTAGCCTTTACCTTTCGAACCATTGCTGATGATGTTGCTGTTGTTGGATGTCCACCTCCAAGGCGTTTTTTGATGCTACCCGTATCATTGTAATGCGTGATGGTCCGATACATAAACATTTTGTTCAAATGTAAATGTCCTAGCTCATTAACGATGACTGCCTGCGATTTTCCAGCCAAATACAAAGCAATGACACTGTTTCGTTTGACTTCCATCTGCAAAACTTTTTTTAACAACGACGAAAAATAGTAGGCTTTTGTTAGTTTATTATCAATACCATACACTAAGGAATGTGAAAAAATGGGCTCCATATTGTAAACAGTTTAGTTGCTATAGCAACGTAAAATTAGTAACACTTCGAGTGCCGAACCCTGTATATTATTGCACAATATTGTATAACCGCATTTTAAGGAAAAGGTTTGGGTGTTATCGGATGAGTCAAATTCCTTAATAATAACTTGTATAATAGCTTGTTGCTTTTTGCATAATATGATAATTAATAGATTTTTGTTTTTATATAAAGGCTGCATCGTTATTACGTAGAAAGGAAAAAATGGTCATCGTCTAGTGTTGAGTGATGAAAATAATTTACACAACGTAAAGCGCCTGTTCCAGGTCAGGCAGGTACCAATGTAACTTTTCTAAGTTATATTTACTTTCTAAGTATATCTTGGACACTAATGACTGATTACAAGGTGACGGAAAACATCTTGAGGAAACCTTCAAGTCTGAAATCAGCAACCCGCATTGAGCAACCCTGATGGACTCAATCCTTCTCTGTATGAGAGGATACCTGTGCCCAGCAGTGGGACGATAAAAAAGGGTTGATTGTTAAAAAATGAGTCTGGTTAACAACGTACATAACGCAATGAAGGTTGTTTATCTGTCAAAATGTAACCCATTACTACTGATAGTGTATTGTTTATTTACACTTTGCAGTTTTCATGCTCTTGAAATATTGTAAGTAAGTATAGTAAACTTATAATACGTCGCTAAAATTTGCTATAAGTCTTTTATTCCAAGCGTTGTACTAACTATATGGCTGTGAAATTATTCACCTTTGGTCAGTGATTCAGAAAGTGTAATAAGTACTTACGGAATGTCCCTTATTTACTTTGAATGACGTTGTTTCTGGAGAGTCCCTAGATGTCCTTATTTCATTAATGATTCAAATTGGTAGAATGCCGTGGTCGGTCCAATCGTCACGGATTTTTTAAAATATTTTTTTTCGGTATGAGAAAACTGGCTGTTAGGAACTTTTTTCATATTTATTTTCTTCGTGAGAAAACTGGCCGTTAATAGAAACAAAATTCGAATTTGAAGACATCGTGCACGGGACCGGCCTAGATCTCGTCACAGACAACATCCTGATTATAATGGATATATGAAGATAGTTAAAACTTTTTTACACAAAAAAAAACGAGCGATTTCCAAAAAACACTCTTCTTCTTCAGACTGTAGAGGTCCACTGCTGGACAAAGGCCTCCCCTAGGTTTGGGGCGGATTGCCATAATCCCCACGTTTGGCAGTCGGGTTGGGGATCGCAGTAATTTGATATTCCACAGGTGAAGCGCTGCTTCCCGCTTCCCTAGTGAGAGTTCCCTTAGTCGCCTCTTAGGACACCCACGGGAGGATATGGGTACTATTCTAATCGCGGTACCATACGGAGGGCCAAAAAACACTACAAAGTAAAAAATAACAATTATCGGAAGTCCGTCTTTAGTTAGATCTTGATTTTAATTGATTTTTGTATAAGCATGACGAGTAGGTAGGTAGTGGTTCATCATCATCATCATCATCAACCTTTATATCGTCCCACTAGAGCGTCGGCCGTCAGGATGATAAGAGGATACCGCACGATCTCCTACGAGGCGGCCTGCTTCCTAGCCGGATCGGCGCCCTGGGTTCTCGAGGCCCGAGCCCTCGCGTCGCTTTTCAAGTGGCGCGGGGAGGAAAAAAAGGAGTCTCCCCAAATTCAATTAATATGGCTTTAATCGTGTTCAATATTGTTATATTTTACTTTTTGATCTTTAAGTATATATAGTGGTTTAGTCGACCAGTGTGTATTGCCAGTGATGACTTATGGAATTGAGACGTGTGTGTCGCTAACAATGGGCCTTATAAGAAGGCTCAAAGTCACTCAAAGGGTAAGGAGAGGGCTGTGCTTGAGGTTTCACTGCGTGATCGAATCAGGAATGAGGAGATTCGCAGAAGAACGAGAGTAACCGACATAGCCCGAAGAATTGCAATACTAAAGTGGCAATGGGCTGGACACATTGCCCGTAGGACCGATGCCCGATGGGGCCGACGGGTTCTCGAATGGCGACCACGCACCGGAAAACGTAGCGTGGGTAGGTCCCCGACAAGGTGGACCGACGACCTGGTGAAGGTCGCGGGAAACCGCTGGATGCGGGAGGCGCAGGTCCGGTCGTCGTGGAGAACCTTGGGAGGAACCTTGCCTATGTCCAGCAGTGGACGTCTTTCGGCTGAAATGATGATGATGATGATGAGTAGTTTAGTAGCCAAGGCCTGTAAAGCATCAATCAAAGCAGCCCGAGATATTTTCGCGAGCGCAGCGAGGGCGCCTATAGTTCGAGGGTGCAATTGATGCTTACACCCGAGCTAACTACTCTAATTCTCTCTATTACATCTCCTACTCTTTTGCATCTCGATTGTCAGATAAGTATATCATTGGAACTCATTGCAATTTCGGAAGCGTTATAAAACTATGTTGCTAAAACTATTGCAAGTAATACAATTTTGATATGCGTAGATAGCAGTGGCGAAGGGTGAAATTTTGACAAAGGGAAGCCGGTCCAAAAAAATAAACACTTAAACACTTACCTACTGCAGGTAGGGAGGTCTTCAGATAAGAATAATATTGCCGGTAGAATAATATAAGCCATAATAACAAACAAAATCCACAGTATTTAACCAAATCTGCGATTAAATTACCTTACAGAATCAGTCACAGTTTAAATAACACAAATATTAAAATATAACAAACGAAATTATCACGCACCAGTGGTATAGCAACATGTCACATACTAACAATAATTTATTTTCAACCAAACGAAATGGAACACGAAAATATGCCAAAATAAAAAGAATATGACTTGCGAAGGATTTCATTATAACGCTAATTCTTTTTAATTTTGTCGTGTTTTCTTTCTCCCGTGCCGAGTTCCGTGTTCGAGTGGTTTCTTTGTCTCTTTCTAATAGAGGAGAGGAGAGAACTGCAAGCCGGTCGCCATTAGCCTATCTTTCTTTAAATTTTACGTACCGTTAGCGAGCATTAGAAAGAGATGGTCTGACACGCTCTGTCTCTTTTCGCCTCATAGTAAAACGTTGGCCGAGATAAGCTGTAATTCGTCGAGTTACCTTCAATGTAATTTAGGTACGAAAAATTGAAGCGCTGATTAATTTACGACTATAAAATGAAATGTGATACTTAGGGTATTGCTAAGAATTACTATTGCTATTGTAAATCGCGCAGGCATTTAATTAATAATACTTTGTTAATGAAATAGAATGTAAATACTTTTGTATGAATATGGAACTGATTTTTGAAAGGTAACCCGGTAGGAATCGGCTTGTATGGACTCTTCGCCACTGGTAGATAGCAAGAGTGCTCTGCAACATATAGCTCAATGCGCCTCTGGTGTCAAAGGTGTACCGATAGCTTAGCTTATTCCATCATCAACCTTTTATTGTCCCACTGCTGGGCACAGGTCTCCTCTCATACAGAGAAGGATTGAGCGTAATCACCACGCTTGCTCAATGCGGGTTGGCGATTTCAGACTTATAAAGTCCAGGTTTCCTCAAGATGTTTTCCTTCACCTTCAGTCATTGGTGTCCAAGGTATACTTTAGAAAGTACATATAACTTTAGAAAAGTTACATTGGTACTTGCCTGACCTGAGATCGAACCCGCACACTCATACTTGAGAGGCTGGTGGTGGTGGTTTTAACCACTAGGCCACCACGACTAGCTACTATATATAGCTTATATTATTGTACATTCTGGAAATGGCCATATTTGTAAAGACCCATAAAAATCTTTTTCCTACAATGACGGAAACTAGAGAGCGACCAGTTAGAAAACAATATAAAAATTTATTACAAATCGAGTCCTGCAACACAGCGTTAATGAGGAAAAGTGTCATTTGTATGGGTCCCACCATATATAATAAATTGCCGGATGTAATAAAAAATGATACAATTAAGATTTTTAAAAAGAATTTAGTGGCCTTCCTAATAGAAAAGTGTTATTATTCTGTAATAGACTATTTAAATGACGATGACATTTGAATTGTGCAATTTAATGTATCTAATTTTATTAACTAACGGACCAAATTACTCAATTTTAGTTTTTTATCATATTTGACATACCTAATGATTTAAATTTTTCTTTGACATAACCTTATGAATAAATTGTTTTCTTTGACAGAGTTGTAATGACGTAATTTTATTTCTTTTTCCTGGATTCATTGATTATTATAATTCTTTTTTCTCATTGTTGTTTGTTGTTATGCTTTTAATGTTTTTGTATCAATTAATTTTAGTAAATTTTAATACTTATGTAAGATAATTCTAACCATGAACTATTTATTATTTGATTTATTATTCTCATTGTTGTTTGCATGCCTAATATCAGGTAGATTGTACAAGGCTCGCTCTATTATTGTAACATCCTATTTAATGTACCTACAATCTTAGCAAATATATTTTTTACTTACTTTACTTACTATTATTTCTGAATTAGATAAAAGGACCAGCTATGGAAAGAAACTGAAGTTGCAATGGGTTCCATCACATATAGGCTTAAGTAGTAACGAGCAGGTTGACAGTCTGGCGAATAAGGGAATTTTACAAGGCAAAGATTTAAATTATAAACCAGATTTGAGTGTCTTCAAGGCTAGAGTGAATAGGCTCTTAATAAACTAGTGCGCTTTACCATCAACGATTGCGTCACTGCTTACCATCAGGCAGGATTGCGGTCAAGAGCTAGTTTATAATATACATATATATATAAAAAAAAAGATTTTTCCGAATTTTTACCAAAATATAAGGAAAAGTGCCACCAAACTTCGATAGAATATTTTAATTTGCGGTCAAAATCTAAGGGTATCTGGTATAAAACGATAGCCTGTGAACCTCCTCATAAACCATGGTTTTCAAATTGTAAAATGAGTAGGAAATTGTTGGAAACAGCTCTCAGGTTGAGATCCGGACATATGCCGCTTAACAACTTTGCCTTTTTAATAAAAAAATATGCCTCCCCCAACTGCGAGGAATGTGATATGGTAGACGACGTTTTTCATCTCTTAAAGGAATGTGTCCGGTTTCAGGGATGTATTATTAATGAGTTAGGTTTAATTAAAAACAATATAGGTTTATTTAATGAAATTTTATCTGGACCTTTATCTTATGCGGCCAAGAAGTTGTATAGTTTCGTAAGTCTTCGTTTTGTCAAATAGATATAAGGATTATGTTTGTAGTTAGTGTGGTAGCTTAAGACCGCATCAGGAACTCCCGCATCCGCAGCAGGCTTCGTGTCCGTGACGTAGCAGATAAACTGCAAGAGGGTCACTTGCGTTGGTACGGTCACGTCTTACGAAAACATGGCAAACAAGGCATGGCAAGGAAAACAAGGCATGTTACGTGGGTAACAAATGTCTTGCCATCGTGCCTCCGCCGGGCCGGAACAAACGAGGTAGACCAAAGAAGTGCTGGCTTGACGTTGTAAGAGATCACATGCGTGCCAACAATCTCACACCACGGGATGCCAAAGATCGTGCGAAATGGAGGACTAATTGTAGGAAAGCGGACCCTGGGCTCCAACGCGAAAGCCGCGGATGCAACCGATGAGTGTGTTAGCATAAGATAATATTATAAGGTACAATGGAACTGCCATGTATTTATATACAAAAGTTCTTAAATAATTTAAGAGGAAAATAAAAAAGAAAATTATCCTAGAGCGCTAATTGGCTACTTACAAGCCCCATTTAGGAGTAACAAGGATCTACTTACCAAATATGAGAGATGTAAAATTATTTTGACATCCTTCCTGTTCTTTTTCCCAATAATGCTTTAAATGGCAACTAATTGCGTAACAAAGTATTACTATCAAATCTACTAGGAGTTTTGGCGGGAAAGTCAAGCTGAGTGTCACGCTCGTTTTTAATTGGACTTTTAAAGTTTAGTGTAGTTTACCAAATAAAAGGGGGTTAAAAATTCTAAAGAAAACATCAAATGATTAACGGACGGCCCCTTATGTAATTAACCTGCTCATCTCATTCTCATGCTTTTCAAATGTGTGCGTGGTTGGCTGGTGGATTGTCGTCATTTTCCCTATAAGACAGCAGGATTATATATAAGCGTGCAATGAGTGAAGCGGGTCATTATAAGAAATAAACTTGAGCAGAAATAAGTACCTATCATCTGAATTTATATAAAAAAATTAAAGCTGTGGTGATTTTAAATTTATCTATGATTCGTTTATTAGTGTTATTATCATGTGCCGTCGGCGTTTTGGCTTTTAAATTGACGAACGGTAAATTGAATTTTTTTTTTTAAATTTATTACTTTTACTGCTGAATTTTAATTTAAACTTATTATTTCTGTTTTATATTTTAAGATAGGTATTTTACCAAAATTTAAAACAGATTTTTATTTTGTAATGATTATTTTTTCTAATTCAAAGTTATATTTTGTATCATTTTTTTATTTGTTAATTTTTTTTATTTTAATTTTAGTTATTTTAATTTATTGCTTTCATGCTAAATTTTAATTTAAACTTATTATTACTGTTTTTCTGATATTTTAACAAAATTAATAATAGTTTTTTATTTTGTAATGGATATTTTTCTAATTCAAAGTTAAAATTTTTATCATTTTTTTATTATTCTATTATTTATATCTAGGCCCAGGGAGGGCCTGGATATAAATAATAGAATAAACGTAACTTGATTTTTTTATTTTAATTTTAGTTATTTTAATTTATTACTTTCATGCTAAATTTTGATTTAATTTATTTTGTTTTGTTTTACCAAAATTAAAAATTGATTTTTATTTTGTAATGAATATTTTTTCTAATTCAAAGTTTATTTTTTTATCAATTTCTTATTATTTTGTTATTTATATTCAGGCCCTCCCTGTGGCGTCGAAGCCAGCTCCAATCTCATCCACCACAATCCGTGGTTGGTGTATATAGAATATTGGCGCGGAAACCAGAGGACTTTCATCAGATGCGCTGCTACCCTCATTGATAACAGGCATCTCATTACGGCTGCCCATTGCATCAGGACACCTAAGTTCACAAGGTAATTTGAACAATTATTATTATTTTTTGTGGATTATTATTTTTCCATTCCATAATTATTTTATCTTGTTGCTGATTTCCGAATTTGAAAGAAAAGTTGGTCCTTCGGTACTTTCTTTCGAGTTTATGTTTTTTCATCCAATAGCTTGTAATCAGGGACTAATAGATATAGAAAATCCTGGGGTCGAACGCCAAGATAATAAACGTTGAAAAAAGAACAAGCTCAATATCAATATCAAGAACACTTTTCGGGAACTAAAACATATTAAATTATTAAAGTTCTAGTGATACTTAAAAAAAAAAGTTCTTGCATACTCTCTCCAAAATGCCTGGGCTTTGAAGATCGTTTTGAACCAAATCTTAAATTCGCCTTTAAGCACGCCTCTCCATCGAATCCAAAGTTGTCAGATCCTTAAACATCACCGATTAATCGTTATTCAGATTTCATTGTTTTTATGATTATCTATTTCATTTTGCCATTTAGAAAGCATGATGAAAGTTGCGTTCAGTTCTTGAACTAAATCCTTGAGGTTAATAACTTACAATTATTTAAATCGTCTTCAAAATCAACGTCAGCAATGCAATAATATTAAAATTACATCATTAGGGATTCCCTCATAACGTCATATAAATAGGTATAACGCCTTTATCGGATCATGTGGTTAACTTTTATTCAATATATATTTTATTTATACCTTAACCAGGGTTTGGGAATTTTGTGTAACCATAACAATGTGTTTAAAAAACATTTGGCCGTTTATTTTTAAACTGAGTTACCTACTGTTTACTTACTGTTCGTTTTTTAAACTCAGATACTATGTAATTTAAAAAGAGAATATGCTAAAAAAACGAAAACACAAAAGGCATAAAGCTTGTTTGTTTCCTTTTTTTTATTTAGTTGTATGATATGTATAATTGTCAGATTAGTCTCTGGGATTAATAAAATGAATTTTAACTATAATTATCGTAATAGTTTCAAGTATGTATCCTAGTAGGCATTACTGTCTTTGATAGGAAAAATGGTTTGATGTATCACTCAAAATCTTTTTCTGTTTTCTGATTCTGTTGATATTCTTAAGAGGGGACTCTAGTGCCGCGAAATTTGAAAACTAGGTATTTGATGAAACTATTGTCGTCGCGCAGGTTCCAACCTCTTTCCGTAAAGTGCGAAAGGGACAGTTGCAACCCAGGCTGATTTTACCTACAAAAACGTTATCCAAAAGATGTATTCCGTTGTTTTTAATACACGATAGATCTCAATTATTTTTATATGAAAAGTTAGAGGATGAGTATACCTATGCCTCTATTATTTTCTTTATTGTCAAAAGCTTATCACATTTGCCTAATAGTCGTCTGAACATCGCGGTAAATATGGGTTATTGTAGAAAAAAATTGCTCCAAAAGCGTTATCCACGTGGAAAACAGCGGAATACGTTTGTATGGAGATCAACACCACTAGAGTCCCCTCTTAACCCAGTCCTAAACGAAGAAGTTAGTTGAGGTATTGTTAATATTACTTTTCTTCTTTACAGATTAGTGGCACGTCTTGGTGAATATGACCTGGCCAGCAAAGAGGATTGCATCGATGGAGTATGCGCCGATCCGATCATCAGGATTGATATTGAAGGAATCATCGTACATCCTGACTACGATGGAAAGAATCAAGACATTGCTGTTTTGAGGCTGGAGAAGGATGCTCCTTATACTGGTAATAAGTTCTTTGTTTAAGACCATATTTCTGAAAAAAATTGGTCCTTTGATCCTTTGAAAGAATTTTGACTAGCGATACTAAAAATACATATTGTTTAATGTGGTTTCTTTATTCACAGATTTCATCCGCCCAATCTGCTTACCATCTGGAGAACTCCTACGTGACACTGTTTTCGCGGCAGCGGGTTGGGGTGAAATTCCCCTGAAAGGGTACTTCAGCAGCACAAAGAAAATCATCCCTCTGCCGTTATGGGGAAGAGCTGAGTGTGAGGCTGTGTATAAACACTTCAAAGTACCTCATAATGCAATCTGTGCAGGGGGAGAAGAAGGCATTGACACCTGCAGGGGCGATTCTGGAGGCCCTTTAGTGTGGCTCAAAAGTAGGGCCGAGTTGTGGGGAGTAACCAGTGCGGGGAACACCAGATGTGGGACAAAAAATTACCCTGGGATTTACACCAATGTTGCTGATCATCTGCCATGGGTCGAAGACGTTCTTTCCGGGATCTATGAGAAGTCTGAACACGATGAGTTTGATGTGATTTAAGTCTTTTGTGTAGTTTTTAAAACAGTGAACTAAAATGGCGTGTGGAAACCAAAAGTTTCTACACCTAAGATTTCGAGAACATGTGACATCTACTAAATTGCCTTGGATCGGATGACGGCCTACCCGGCCTCACAGAGAAAAGACTTGTGTCCCAGTGGAAATGTTATTCATTTTGTGTAGATTTTAGAAAAAAAAATAAGTCTGAAAAAACGTAGATACAAGAAAAAAAAAGCTTTAAAAATGAAAAAGTTCTAAAAGAAAAAGAGTTGTTAAAACTAATAAAACATGTAAAAAATAAAACTTAGTAAAAAAATATGTAGATGTAAGGAAACTTTGATAATATAACTTTTTTGTCAGTTTGCAGTCATATTATGATTGTTAGGAATTTTACCGTAAACTGGGAAACTTAGATAAAGCATGACTATGATATCTTAGTTATGTTTATTTTATGCAAGTTTCTACCTCGAATGTATAGATATAAGTGTAATTTAATAATTTATTATGATACGTGTGACTTAAGTAGTCAAGTATTGATCGCCGTGCTTTAATAGATTACTAAGTCACGCTTAGCAATGTTAAGTTCGACTTAATAGTTACACAGTACTAAGTCACACTTAACATTGCTAAGTGTAATAATAATTACTAATACTATTTGATAGCTCGAGTGATCTAAACTAGCATTCAAATTACCCTTTTTTTAAACGTGGACTAATAAAGTTACAAAATGCATGACTAAGTGCGTAATTAGATCACACAATGCTATAAAAAAATGTAAATAGACTTTAAAAAATGTTCCTACTTGTGGCTCACTGTGTGAGTTATATAAATGTGAAAAAAAAATGTTCCTATAATGTAATAATAAGTAAGTTATTTATTAAAAAATTCATATTAAACAAGGACTTTTGTTTTTTTTTCTTCATTTATTTATTTTATTTATCCATTTATTTCAGTCATCAAGACCCATAAAATTAAAAAAAAAACAAAAATTCAACCTTTTTATCGTCCCATTGCTGGGCACAGGTCTCCTCTCATACAGAGAAGGATTGAGCGTAATCACCACGCTTGCTCAATGTGGGTTTGCGATTTCAGACTTAAAGTCCAGGTTTCCTCAAGATGTTTTCCTTCACCTTCAGTCATTGATGTTCAAGACATACTTAGAAAGTACATATATCTTTAGAAAAGTTACATTGGTACTTGCCTGACCTGGAATCGAACCCGCGCACTCATACTTGAGAGGCTGGTGTTTTAACCACTAGGCCACCGCGACATATACAATACTATATTAACATAAAAACTTAAAATACTTTATTTAGCTCCGACAGACAACCAACACCACCCCACTGGTTTATTGTTAATAATTTACTCATAAACGAGAAAAAACCAAATGCATTAAGTTTACTCTACTTACCTCACATTAGGCAGGTGAAAACTAAAGTGTTGATAAAGGGCGAAGAATTGAAATCTGAAGACAGCACAGTATTCTTGGGTATAATTCTGAATGCTAAGCTTCAATGGGGTCCACATATAGAAAAATTACAAAAAAACTAAGTTCTGCTGCATACGCAGTTAGAACAATTCGTAATTTGACTGATATTGAGATGGCCCGTTAAGTGTACCTACTTTGGCTATTTCCATAGCGTTATATCGTGCGGCATTCTGTTGTGGGGAAATGCCGCTGATATTCAAACTATATTAAAATTTGTTTTGCAGAAACGAGCTGTTCGTGCAATTTATAAATTAAGTCCGAGACACTCTCTCAGAGAAATATTTAAAGAGAGATATTAATGTACTGACCATGCCGTCTCAATATATTTATGAAAAGGTTCACGAAAATAGGTGGCTCTCGTGTCAGATGCCAACGTATACATTTCTAAACGTGGTTCAAGATCTGAGCCTGAATAAATCCAAATCATTCATTAAACGTAAGTTGTGTCAGAAATCATTTTATAATGTTAAGGATTATATTGAGGGCAAAAAGGCTTGGGATTGAGCTGCGTCCGATTTCTATACACCGACTGTTCTTTGATTTTTCCTCTTGTAGTTTTAATTTGTAATTGTTTATGTTTTTTATTCAAAGCCTACACATTAAGCTCTAACACCTACACACTAAGCTCCTACACTCTAAGCTTACACACTGTGTAGCCAAGCATATTGTACGTTACGGAATTGCATCGCTGACAGGGGTGTTCGGCACTGGTACAGCTACACAGGAGCTAAACTTAGTATTCGGGAACACTGTTGGAGCTGCTGAACCTTGGACAAAACTGTCTTTGCAATGTGTAGATTCAATTTCTTAGTATTGTATAATTGCACACGTGTGAGCACAATGTACTTGCTGTAAAGCATCTATTTGTTGGGTTAGTCTTTTTTATTGACTTAATTGTGCTCTGGCTGTTGAGTATGTCATGCTCACTCAAATGTCTCGCTGATGGTGGCGTGTGTGTTGGGTCATTAGGTTCCCTTCAATATGGTTGAGCTGAATGATGCTGATCCATACGTCATATTCGTGAACGGACGCCGTCAGAGGGGACTGGTCATCTCTTAGCTGCCACGGCGTATTTTAATTTCTGAATTGTTGTTTTTTTTTTGTGTTTTCCAAATATTTGTATCAATAGCTTGATAATTTAAAAGAGTGTCCATGGAACCCCGGCCCCGTCCTTGCCCGTTCTTCTCAAAAAATCAAAATCGAAGCATTTATTTCAAATAAACCAGTTACAGGCAATTCTAAATTGTCAGAAGGTCGGTTAGTCAGTAAGATGAAGTTAGTCGCCCATTCCAAAGAGTAGGTACCTATGGAGAAGAACGGGCAAGAAACTCTATGGACACTTAAATTATCAAGCTACTAATTGTTAAGCACCCGTAAACTGCTACGGTTGGTTAAATGCCTTTCAAAAATAGCCAATCAGAGCAGTTTACGCGCACTTGGCTGTTTTTATGTGACAAATTTCGTCAGAAAAAACCGGCCAAATGCGAGTCGGACTCGCACACCGAGGGTTCCGCCGTACAAACGTAGCGGCTTACAATTTATGACGTACTAGCTTTCCGCCAGCGGCTTCGCCCGCGTGGAGTTCGGTTATATCGCGCTGTTTAAATTCCCCTCGGGAACATCAAATTTTTCCGGGATAAAAGGTAGCCTATGTTCTTTCTCAGGGTCTAAAGATTGTCTGTGCCAAACTTCATCAAAATCGGTTGAGAGGTTTAGGCGGGAAAGCGTAACAGACAGACAGAGTTATTTTCGCATTTATAATACTAGCATTGATTTAGAATTTTTCACAGTTTAGAGGCAATTAGATTTATGAAGTGTTTGATATGAATTTCAACTTTAATATCTCTACGTGTTCATGTGAAAAAGGGTAGGTAGTAAGTTTATAATTATTAAAAAAATATTTTATGTCATGTAAGCAAAAATAATATTTTAATATTTTATGTAACTTCAAATTTATCATTTTCACAATTTTTCCTTTATCTGTTTGTACTATAATATAACGTTGCTTCGTGCCGAATTTCAAGATTCTGAGTTCACGGGAAGTACCTTGTAGGCAAAGAGATTTAGAGAGAGGGGCATGTGTCAAAATGGCATAGAAAAACTGTGATCCCATGGCTCAGTTCCGCCATCTAGTACAATATAGCAAAATTAGATCGACAATTGGAGACATCAAATAGTAAAAATGAAATAAGTTTATATAAAATATATTCAGCTATTGCCCGGTAGGTGGCCAGTGTGGTCTATGTTGCCAGATCCGATTTAATACCCTAGTATAGTTCAAATCGGGTAAATAAATATTAAAAAGTAAATAAATTAAGTGAAACTTGTCTTGTACAAACAAAAACTGTTTTAGAATTTTATTCGCTACTATTCATTTACCGTGACACCGTCTATTGGCATTTTAGATGTTTTATGCTTACGAATTATTTTAACGCTCAGTTTATTGCGATTTTTGAGTGTAATAGACCTTTTAGGCCATAAAGCGCATTTTGTTTTGCAATTTTCGTTTGCATTTCGTTTTTAGCAAAATTATTCTTTTTACACGTTTGTTTGCAAATATTTTTAAATGGCAATGCAAAAAACTGTGGTAGGGTTTGTATCATTTCGATATAAAGTTATCGATAATATTCAAAGAAGTTACTACGACGATGTTTTTCGCATTATGATAGCTTGAAACAAAAAATTAGGAAGCAGAATAATTATGGGTAATTTCAAGTTTACAAGTTTCTTATTTATATAATTCTTTTAATATAATAGGCGTTAAAGTTTAAAATTGCCGATTAGTACTGAAAATGTAAATAATTGCTTATTTTTTAATTTTTTAATAATTCATTTATAATCAATATATAGGAAGGTCGTTTATGCCTTTGTGATAGAACTCTGAGGATCTAGACTGCACAAACTGTGTGAAAGCAGAACTGCCTCCTGGGAAGAAAACTTCTTGTCACGTAGATAATTGTCCAAATCACGACAAAAATGGTAGTCTGCTGGAGCAAGACCTTTACAAGATTCGTACGCCATTATCTTTAAAAACGGCAAAAAAATCACGGTTATTGTATGGGAGCCCGCCTTCAGGATTTATTTTATTTTAATTATTTATTTGTAATTTGAATATATAACCAAATATTCTGTGAACATTTTAAGCGTCTATCTGTTTCCGTTATTAATATAGAGCAAAAAACGGCAAAAATTCACGTCCATGTATGGGAGCCCCCTTAAATATTTTATTATTTTTATTCTAGTACTTGTTGTTATAGCGGCAACAGAAATACTAACACAATTTCTGGAAATTACAACTGGCTCGCTATTACGGTTTATGAGATACAGCCTGGTGACAGACGGACAGACGAACAGAGAAGTCTCATGGTTCGTTTTACCTTTTAGGTACGGAATCCTCAAAATCACAAAGTAGCTCGCAATCATTGTACTACATATACATACCTACATATTTTATGAATATATTTCATTATAAATAAGTTATGTAATCTATGTACTTATCCACTTAACCGTAAATATTATTCCAATTTTTACGGTTAAGTAAAAAAGTACTGAAATTAATAACTTACTATTTCATTTCTAATACAAGGTACCGATTCTTTTTTTTTAAATTTGATCGACAAGTCTTTCCAAAGTAGATAACTTCTCTTTTAAAATGCATTGAGCATAATTTCGACGAATGAGACGGAAGCCAATTTTCTTCTCTACGGTCTATCTGGACAAATCGTATCCACTTTTTCCCTACGACATTATTTTTATTCGGAAACCAAAAATAACAAAAACTAAATAAATAGTAATTGTTAATAAATGAATAGTAATTGTTCATTCAATTTTGTTTATTAATATGATATGATTATGTTTAAATAGAGTTAATAATAAATAAACTTGAAATATAGTCATATTTTAAGTTTATTTAGCTATATTTTAAATGTCAATAAAATACAACAAAATGTATTCATCTTAATAAGTATTATCGATAACTAAATCGATAAACAACATTACTACATCTCTACAAGAAAATAGTAAAACTACTCAACAATAGAGGGCGCTTATTACAATAATGGAAAATTTTCTAGAACTAAGATTTTTTTAAATTTGAATTGCAGACGAAATATAAATAATTCATAGAAAAACATTCCGAAGTTAGGTCCAGTCGTTTTACTATAACGAGATGTACAGTAACACAAAGCGCAACATGGCACATTTCCTTAGAAAATGTTTATTCTTGGTGGACACAAATTACGTCCTGACGCGCAGACTAGACTGAGCGACTTTTAACCAAGTCGATAACAGTATTGGCTTAGGATTTTGTTCGTGATGTCCTGTCTATTGTAAATATAATTTTAATGTCTTTGCTTGTAGGTTTTGATTCGATAGCGTGTGACGGAAATTCGTCTAAGGTGTCGGTATAAACTGCTGTATCTTTTGATCGCTTTAACTTAGAAGTTTGATTTTTTCACTGCTTAAAGGGACAATAGACCTAGGTATTTGGTATAAATTTCAATTTGATATCTCTATTAGTTCGTGAGAAATAAGGTAGTAAGTTTCATTTTATTAAAATATGTTTATCATATTATATAACTAAAAAAATGTGATTTTCGCAATTTTTCCTATATTTGCATTATATGACAATCCTTCATGCCAAATTTCAAGATTCTGAGTTTACGGGAAGTATCCTGTAGGTTTTGATTCCTTTGCGAGTGTCGAAAATTTGTTGAAAATATCGACAAATCGGCTGTATCTTTTGATTGGCTTGGCTTAGAAGTTTGATATTTTCACAGCTTAAAGGGACAATAGACCCGAGTATTTCATGTGAATTTCAGCTTGATACGTCCACGCGTTCTTGAGATAAAGGGTGGTGACAGACAGACAGACAGACGGACAACAAAGTGATCCTATAAGGGTTCCGTTTTTTCCTTTTGAGGTACGGAACCCTAAAAATGGTTTATTTTTGACAAAATTTTACTGACTTCAACTCAATTAAGACAATTATTAGTTTTTATAATCTCACCACGATATAATTTCTAACAATCATAAAACTGACTCCTCTGAAGGAGTCAGTTTTAAAGGAAACGTCTTTCTCATATTTAGAGACTAGCTGCCGCCAGCGACTTCGTTCGCGTGGAGTTAGTTATGCTCCGCTCCCATTGGTCGCAGCGTGATGTTCTATAGCCTAAAGCCTTCCTGGATTAATGGACTATCCAACGCAAATATTTTTTCAAATCGGACCAGTAGTACCCGAGATTAGCGCGCACAAACAAACAAAGAAACAAACAAACTCTTCAGCTTTATATATTAGTATAGATGTAAAAATTCTCATAAGTATAAAGAGTGTCCATGGAGTTTCTTGCCCGTTCTTCTCCATAGGTACTTACTCTTTGGAATGGGCGACTAGCTTCATCTTACTGACTGACTGACCTTCAGACAATTCAAAAGTGCCTGTAACTGGTTTATTTGAAATAAATGCTTTGAATTTGATTTTAGGACATATTCTTCAGAATCAGGGAATTTCGGAAGGATGTTTAAAAGGAAAATTATTTAAGGACTAAAAAAAACACAACACTATTTAACTAACATTTATTCGTTTCATGTCCAAATCAAACTTGTATACCTAGAAACGATACTTACAACATTTAGTAAAAAAAAAGTAAATATTATAATCAGTCTTTTTTTAGATAATTTTTAGCAGTCATCGCTACAATTTGTAAAAGTTAACCTAAAATAAAAGCGCTTCGCTTAGCAAGTGACTACCATTACGACCAGCCGGGTAACGGCATTACCCGCGCTTGACAGCCCTTGTAACCCGCGTAGGAAATATATATGAATATGAACGCGCGCCGGTAAACACTGAACGGTGCCGACAAATCCCGATAAGTTTCAACACGCGCTGGTCAGCGCTGGACGCTGCCATTTAAAATTGGCCTTGGTCTGCTTCAACCTTTGTGTAGAACGGACCAGCGCTGGCAAGCGCTGCACCCTAATAGGGTATTTGACTAAAAAAAACTAATTAGTCCGTCATTCAGATTATAGAAAAATATTGGATTAGGTACGTATCCAATATTTTTCTATAATCTGAATGACGGACTAATTAGTCTTTTTTTAGTGTCTATTTTTAAAAATTGACAATTATAAAAGGCATCAAAGATGTGTGAAGTGGTGGTTGGTGACGTCACTGGCCGCTAAAAAGTGTAGCGTGCAGTGACGTCATACGAGTTTTCAACGCACTGTGTCGTCTTCATTTTTTGTTTATATGAAAAAAGAACAAAAACGTATTATAATCTAGTATTTTTTGGAAATCTGACTGACGGACTAATTAGTTTTTTTTAGTCAAATACCTTATTGCCTAACACACTATTACTACCTATCAATTGGAATGATTTTGACGCATATTGCTAGTCCATTGCTCCTTGTATTCGATAAATGTGTCCGCTTAACAACGTAAATAACGCAATGAATGTTGTTGAACTGTCAAAATGAAACCCATTGCTACTGACGGTGTGTTACGCAATTACCCTGCTGGTAAACGCTTATAAGTTTCCAGTTTTCTTTCTGTACACCCCTTAACACACCATCAATGGTTTCATTTTGACAGCTTAACAATATTCATTGCGTCATCTATAGCTATTGTCGAGTAAACACGATTTTCAAATAAACGGAGCAATAAATTAGCAATACGCTTCAAAATGATTCCAAGTAATAATAATAGTGTCTTACGCAAGCTCAATCTACCTACCTACCATTTCTTTTTTTAAAACGAAGTATTTCTAAAAATGAATTCACGAAAAATGAACCGAAACAAACTGATATTTATAAACATATGTTCAAATCATTAATATTTATTTACATTACATTCTCTCGGTGGTAGGCCATAACATCGGCTGCCGGCAGAAGTTACCACCCACCAGACAAAGTCTTGACGCCAAGCGATTCGTCGTGTTCCGGCATGATGTCTGGTGAAGCCGTACGGAGGACGGGTCTGAGCAGTTGTGTTGCGTTGTGTGGCGGGTATGATGCGCCAAATGTTGTTGTGTCGGGAGTTTGGTCGTGGAGAGTCTTCAGATCAATCTCCCTCTAGCGCAGCATCGTTTGGTCGTGTTGGTCTTGGGTTTAACATTGCATCCCCTCGCTCAACTGCCGTCATCCTTCCTATTCCTAAGTTTTAAGTGAATAGGCTTAATAAACTAGTGGACTTTACCATCAACCATTGCATCACTGCTTACCATCAGGCGGGATCGCAGTCAAGCACTAGTTTATAATTATTATATATAAAACACACACACAAATCATAAATTCAACTATATACCTAATTGTCTACTCTTAAACGTAACGCTATGTATGACGTTATTTGCATTTTTGAGCACGATAGCGCAATGAATGAATATTGTATTTTTTTTTAATTTCGACAACAAAACAAAATATTATGCCTACTTTTCCTGAATGATAATGGAGTGGTACTATTATTTTTAATATAGGTACATAGAAGTGTTTTATATGACATTTTAGCCAATAATAATGTAAAAAGGATTTCTGAACGCACATTTAGATGTTATAAATTTTTAATTTTGACAACTGCGTTAGATTTTGCCGCCGTTTTCATGAGACATGACAGTGACATTTGGAGCCACGCGTCTGGTTTTTGTTTTGAATGATTAACGCCGTGTGTGGTTGTGTTTAAGAGATTGCTTTGTTAAATATTTAAAAAAAATCTGTAAAACTTGAAATAAATGTTAATTAAAACTCTAGAGTATATTTTTGGATTGTATTTTTTAATAGACACAGGTTTACAGTTACGTGAATGTAAAGAGCGAGCTTATGGCTATCCGGTCAGTCATCATTTTAATCGATTTTAAAAATATTTAGAGACTTTTATTTTAAATAATTTAAACACCGATTTTCCCCATGAATACTGGACCGATGTACGTGTTTTGTGCTATTCCTGATGGGAAAATCCTAAAAAAAACTTTGCTTACTAGATCTGCCTGTTTTAATTAACTGTAGCTAATTCTAATTAACGATTGTGTTTTACCTTAAAAATCCTATTGTAGGACAAAAGGAAAATCCATTCATTAAAATTAGACTTATTTTTTGCATTTATCGAAATTAGGAATCGTAGACATTTACCGGTTAATGTACGTCATTGGCTGCGGTGTTTGTAGTCACTTCCTAAGCAAACAATCATACATATAAAATATGTAAAGAAAACCCTGTCCGATCCGTGAAGGTATTGTTAGGTATCGATAACTGATTCTACTAATGCCCACAAAGACAGGCAAACTTTAAAAAAAAAAGCCCCCTAAAAAAATCAATATTATTCGCAAAAAAAGGTAACTTAATACATGTGAGATAAGCAACCCCTTCCGCGGGCGGCGGGGGGCAGGGCACGCGGCACCTGTGACGTGGTCGCGTCGCTATTCGCTTATAATAATACCGGTGTTGTAACTTTTTTAAAAATTACCAAATTTCCGGGAAATTGGAATTAATTCCCGGGAAAAAAGGATTATTTCAAAATTCATTAGTATTGTTACTATGATGATTAAGTAAAATTTTATATTATATTTGGTCAAGTGTTTACCTAACCTTTATTATCCTTATGGGTCGGACAGGGTTTTCTTTACATATTGTATAGCAAACTAGATACAGCATTAATATGACTAAGTATACAATATGTTAAGAAAACCCTGTCCGATCCGTGAAGGTGTTGTTAGGTATCGATAACTGATTGTACTAATGCATACAAAACCTGGCTAAACCTAAAAAAAAATACCCCCTAAAAAAATAAATATTATTTCGCAAAAACAGGTAGCTTAGAAGGCAACACTGGGCAGCGCGGGCGACGAGGGAGGTCACGCGGTCACGCGCTTAACCGTAGCGGTGCCGATAGGTCATGAACTCACTTGACCTCATGCATGACCTTCCACACTTGCATATGGTTAGACCTAGCTCTCGTGTCACAGTGGGGTCCTCGTTGAATAATTCGAGCACCTACTTTTCAATATCCGGATCGTGGATGCGTGGTCTTCCTACACCATGAGCGTCAATAACACTGCGGATTACGTAGTCGCGATTTTACAGACGTTATAACGCACAATCACACGGGACCGGGGTACAAAACGGATCTCATAGTCTCTACGAGCCTCACTCACATCCAAACACACACATCGCATTTTAAATTACGTTAGAAAACGAATTGATCACACAAAACACTAAACGTCTTTACGGAAGGAAAGTTTACGCGAAACTGATAATAATTCCAATTTATTCGAAGTAAATGTAAAATGATTTATGATTTTTATTTCATAAAAATACTTAATAGGTACACAGGTGCGCTGGCGGTGTTCATTGAGTAGTGATGTGTAAGTAAGTACTCAAAATATCGACGGATCGATTGATACAATTTATTTGTAACTATTATGGTATCGATTTAGTATTGCAGAATCTCATGCATGGATTCAATATTTCACAAAACTCAATAACATTCCAAAGTTTTAATTACAGTTTCTGTCTGAATGTCGATGATATTGACCGTTAAAATGTTTATAATACTTTACTAAAAAAGTATTTCATAAGACCCTCTCCTTTCTGTTTACTAATATGTAGTATTCTGTAATCTGTGCTAAAAGGTCTATCTGTTATAATATTGTTATTAGTAATTTATCGATAATGAAACGAAAGTACATTTACCATTAGGTAATCTGTTTTTAGAATAAATCATTCAACCTGCATTGTTTTACACTAAAATTAATACTTAATAATAATAATTTATTTGCATCAAATGTTACAGTACATTGAAACATTTAGTACAATAATAAATTAATCAACATCATCATCATCTCATCATTAGTTAATTATATCAACTGCGATCCAAACGATCCCAACTAGTCACAATCATTTGACAAAAATGTGTTCGCCTATTAGGCTGCAGGTACAAGTTTCGATTAATAGCGATAAAAAAACGTTATTACGCAAAAATTAGTACATCACTAGTTTTTTCTTTGAGTACGCCGACAAGCCGCCGCGCGGGACTTCACAGACGAGCACCGCCATACATCGAGCATTAATTTATGCATTATAATATCCAACAAAGAATCAAACGATGATACCGCCGAAAATGGTGTTGTCACATTTTAAAATTTTACCTTATTTTGAGTTAATTCGCGGGAAAAAAAGATTAATTCAAAATTCAATAATATTGTTACTATGATGATTATGTAAAATTTCATATTTTATTTGGCCATGTGTTTACCTAACCTTTATTATCCTTACGGGTCGGACAGGGTTTTCTTAACATATTGTATAGACAATTATTTACAACGTTTTATAGCTTAAGTATTTCAAAGGTGCGTGAAAATTTACTGTCTGTAAAATGTCTAGGGGTGATATTTAAAAATACCATTGGTAAAGGTAATATAATCAAATATTCCTAACTACATATGTTAGGAGGGCAGCTTCCAGTCCCACTAGATACATGTAAATATCATGTATTTGACATACGTAAATACTTAACTACCTAACAACATAACAATAGGGCATTCATCAAGGAATTAAAATTGCTGAACTTAATTCAGGTATGCTCAGCTCTTTATAAATTCCTTACGGGTTTATTACAATATGTTGTCACATACAGGAGGCCAATTCCCGTATTTAAAATCAGTTCAGAATCTATGTAGTCGCAAATAAAAGCTGACAAACTTGTTGCATTTTTGACAGGTAGGTACACGCTAAATTTTTGACAGACATACGCTAAACTCAGAATGTGAACGTCCTTAAGAGTGGACTCTAGTGCCGAGGAATTTGAGAAATAGGTATTTTAAGAAACTATTGCCGTCGCGCCGCTTTCAACCTTTCCCCGTAAAGTGCGAAAGGGACAGTTGCAACTCCGGCTGATTTTACCTACAAAAACGTCGACCAAAAGATGTTTCGTATTCCGCTGTTTTCTTTTTCAAAACACGACTGATATCAATTATCTTTATTTCAAAATTAAGAGGATGAGTATATCTATGCCTCTATTTTTTTTCCTTTTTTTTTGTCAAAAACTTATCATCATCATCATCATCATCAGCCTCTACTCGTCCACTGCTGGACATAGGCCTCTTCTATAGCACGCCAACAAGCTCGACCCTGAGCAGAAAAAAAACTTATTACATTTGTGTAATAGTCGTCTGAACATCGCGCTAAAAATGGGTTATTTTTCGCGATTTTAAAACATCATATTTCTTTTATTAAGTTTTCGATAAAATCAAATAATAGAGGCACGTATAATCAAGGTGTGAAACTGTAGAAAAATAAATCATTGCTTTAAAAGCGTTATCCACGAAGGAAACAGCGGAATACGTTTGTATGGAGAAAACGCCACTAGAGTCCCCCCTTAATATTTGTGCTAAGTCGCCACTTTAACTAAGAAGTTTGCTACACTTCGAAAAAAGCGAAAGCATTAAGTAAGCACTGCATCGCTTACTGCTGCAAAACGCGATATGTTTTCAAGGATTTACATTTTGTGTAAGCGGATAAAAGACTATACAGATAAAATTCACGAGCCATTTAACTATAGGTATAATCCAGTTAATGCTATATTATTTAACAAGCTAACGAAGTGCATACATTCATTTAGGGAACGTTGTCTGCAATAATACAACTTAGAATAAACATTTTTACATTCCGAGCATCGATCACTTATACACAAAAAATGGTTGAACTGAACAAGCGCACAACGCAGCACTTAGGTGCTTCTTTCATTTAGCACTTACTTTATAATTCTGACTTTAATGCATGCGTGCAAGGTTGAATTTGGTTTAATGTCGACTCGGTCGTAAAAAATAATGACTTTTTGTACTGCTTTGTGATAAGATCTTTATAAACTTCATTTAAGGATGATTTTAAATTAATGTATTATTATTTTGACTACTTCAGACTGCTTAATACTTGTCGCCATTTTTAATAAGAGTTTTGTTCGAGACTGTGTATCTAGTGTATAAGTGGTCGATGATTCCGAGGCTTAATTTCTAGAAATCCAAATCGCCTTGTCAATAATTTGTCATAATTTTGCCATATTTAGGTATAATGTATTTTTTTTTACTTTATTTTATTCTTAGGATAATATCCGAATGCTTATAACAGTATTTTAACAAATAAATAATACTACATACCTAACAAATATTTAAAGGGGATTAACAAATATTTGATACAACAATTGATAAATATAACAAAATCAACAGGGATAAAATTAAAACAAAAATATCCAGTGCAGGTACACTGTGTCTATAAAGTCATAAAAATTAATGTTTGGGCAACTAACATTTATCAAAAGTAAGACAACACTAAATCATAGTACATCAAATGTCATCGGTTGTCATCGACTTGTTTTGTGACTTGTTATTTATTAAAATTTGTATTAATTTTCAATACTATTTAGACAAAACATCAAAGAAATGATTAAATATGAGAAAAATAAACCGGAGTGGAGCTCGGGAAAATATTTTTAAAGTTTATGATTAACGTTTGTTAGTACACCAAGCTGGACAAATTCTATCAAATATGGATGATATTTATGCTTGAACAATTGCTAAAACAGGTATGTCATCATGTTACTGTTTGTTTTTATCTACTAGAAGTTATAAATTTACTATTTTAATACTAAAATGAGGATTGTTTACATTGCGCATTTGTGGGTTAGATTGACAGCCGCTGTGAGGTAGCCGCCGTAGGTATTTATGGTCATCTTATTATTCAATTTTATCCTGTTTTGTAAGTGACTTACCGATGACGTAAAAATGTGAAAGTATAACGTACCAACCATGTTTTCCTGTAAATTCGGTTACTCCAGTTTCACATTTGACCCGTTCCTACACGTTTCCTACTCTCTATTTCTCAGTCACACGTCAGTTCAGAACTCTAGACTAGAATCAATTTATGGAAAAAAGGACCAATATTCTGACTTCTGACATCCCGATGTCTATGGTTACACAAAGATCTTGGGTAAGATAAAAAGTCGAAAGAGCTTCTTAGATTTTATGCAAGCCATCTAGAGGAAACCACCCAAGGAGAAAATCAAATTCTGGGAAGAGGAGGATCCACAAAGCCCTTTCTTTTTTTACAATATATTGATTGTTTTTGTTGTAGCTTTTTAAATTAAATATAAATAGTATTATGATGAACAATCATTAAAAATTTCAATTATAAATGCAGTAAAAATAAATACGCCATATAACAATAATTTTAAGTTGTTCATTTTAATATTATTTTTCATCATTTCATATAATATGTAGGTATGTACATACTTACAAGTTATTATTATTATTAAATTTAAGTATTATAATTTAAAAAGCAAAGTGTCATACGATTTTTTACTAACTGTAAGTATCTTTCAAATTTCAGTGGATTAACTCGCGAATCGTCATTGTGTTAGGCAGAAAGGACTTGCTACTACCGATTTTATCGGTCTAATGAAGTGATTCATTGCGAAGCAAATTATGCTTATTATGAAATACAGACGTCATTACAGACATTCATCATAGAACCATTTCATAACTTTTAAAGGTAATAAAACGTGGACCTTTTTTGTTTTTGTTTTGGATGGGAAATCTTCAAATAAACTTTCCCGCTCTTGGCGGAGCGGAAGGGCGTGTCAGACTTCCTAAGACCCCATCTTGTTTCTTCACTTGCTTACGCGCCATGATCGCGGTTTCTAAAACGTGGACCCTTTTCTTGATTTGCACGCACATTATGTGTTTAGCGCCAAATGAAAACATCATTCGGTCTATTTGAAATTGATAAAATGAAACTTTTTTCAGTTGGGACAGCCTGAATCCGCTTGAGGCATCTCTTTATGATGACCTGCTAAGTTGATTGAGCCGCTTGGCGGAGCGTTTATTCAAATTGCCTTTTTGGTAATATTTTAGGCATAATATTTAGTTATTATTAAAACTGAATTTAAAAAAAATGTATTACTACTTACCTAAATTATTAGAAAATTTATACACGAAATTAATGATTATTTTTGGCACTTTCTGTTACCATATTAAGTATTCTATTTATTAAGTGATGATGAACATATCTTAGAAGAGTTAATTGAAATATGATGAACGATAAATATGATAAAAGGATAGATGTTATCACTAACACGTGGCAATTTGAGGTAAAATTATGTTTTATATTCTAATATACCTATTATTTATATTTATATAAAAAAAAATTAACCCAGTTCGCAATAAAAATCATTAAATGCGTTTAGTGCTAAACGTAATTAAAACATTGTTCCATAATCGAACGATATTTTAAATATAAATTTAGCGCTGAATGAATTTAACGCCTTGTGCCGCAATTATATGGTCCTAAAAGTTCTCAAATGGTGTGTCATTATGTTTAAAAAAAGAAATGATGAAATTCTTAAATGCAGAATTCTACTCAGTTGAGAAATGTTTTTGGGGCTTTGAAGTGTTTAGTTTAAACTATATAAGTCCTTTGAGTCGAATTTGTTTCAAAACGAAAGTTCTTCCTTGTCTGGTTATCTATGATGTGGAGTTCTGCAGATTTCTGTAGAGAGAAAAATAATTCACATATTAATTGAAATAAAATTCACTCGCAAACTATATTCAGTGTAATTTTATATGATATCCATGAGTTTAGTTTGACAGCCTCCGTGGCGTAGCGGTAGCGGACGCGGCCGCTGCGCAAGGTGGCGCGGGTTCGATCCTCGCACAGTGGAAGTATTTGTAAGCATGAATATGAATACTTGCAGTGGTCTGGTCGTGCCTCGGAAAGCACGTTAAGCCGTTGGTTCCGGTTGCCATACACACATCTAGTGGCAGTCGTTACGGGTTGTTGGAGCCCTCAAAAGTCCAACAATTGGTCTAATTGCAATGCTTCGAAGTCGCCTTCGGGTTGTGGAGATCAGACGGCAGTCGCTTCACGGAAAATGTCGAAGTTTAGCCATTTCAGAAGTTGGACTGGTAAAGCGGACCCCAGACTCCAAAGCTGAAAAGGCTTCGGATGTGACTGGGATTAGCGCTGTGATGATGATGATGATGATGCTGATGATATCCATGAGTTTAGTGATTTGTGATGCTAACAGGCTCTATGGAAGTATATTGGGCCTGTTTGAGTTACAAATAAATTCTAACGTTAAGCGATAAGCGAATTTAGAACACCGTTCTATTTCTGTCAATCGTTTGAAGATGACAGAGACAGAGAATGTATATGATGAATTGGATGATTAATAAATCAATAGAAGAGAAATGTGATTTTTATTCCTGCTTACTCTTTTCTATAATAGACAAATGAGTTTCCTTATATTTTTATATCCTCCTTTTTTGTAAAATTTACAATGCAGTTATAAGACACTGACTCCTGTAACACAGGTACCACCTAGCATGGGAGTCAGGGCTTCAAATTAAGTGTAACTCTTTTTATGCCAATAAAACTTTATTATTATATATACAGTTATGAACCCCGGCGCTTTGGAAACCACACTCGCGATGTGTTAATGCCATCAAAATACATTCTGATAAAATCTAGTCTACAATAAAGTCAGAATAATTATTCTGACGCGTGTAAGAAAACTTATATAAAAGCAATTGAGGTTAGTTTTGTGCAAGCTAATAATACCCTATTCCTTTTTTTCCCATACTGCTATTCTAAATATGCTTTTATTTTTTAAATAGTAATCATATTGAAATGATTTAATGCAATAATCGTTGCTGTACAGTCAGCCCCCTAATCGGCGAACACATTTTTGTCAAATGATTGTGAATAGTTGGGATCATTTGGGATCGTTCAGCCCGCCCATTGGTCCGTTCGGTCCAAACGATCCCAACTAGTCGCAATCATTTGACAAAAATGTGTTCGCCGATTAGGGGACAGGCCCAACTTTGTATGAACTTTCGGCCGTCTCCTTTAGAGTTTTTAAAGGTAAAAGAATGATACCACTTACTTCTTTGAATACTGTTTAGTGTAGACTTTGATATGCTGTCACTATCTTCAGACTCTGAACACACTTGGAAACTTGTTTCTGAAAAAGGAAATATTATTTTAAGAAATTGTCAACATAGGTTTTGTGAAGGTTAAGCCCCTTTTAAAAATTAAATGCTGTTTTAAAATATGTCGGATTCTCATTATCAACTCCTGAGTGAGATCTAAATGAAATAAAGATATCCCAGAAAAGCAAGCAATTCGATTATCGTCGTCTGTACATCAGCTCCATATTAGATCTACGAATAATACAGACGTATTATTCGTAGATATAATATGGAGCTGTTAGAACCATGGGACTAGTTTATAATTAATAATTAAAAAAAAAAAATTGCACTGGTCTGGTCGTGCCTCGGAAAGCACGTTAAGCCGTTGGTCCCGGTTGCCATACGAACATCTAATGGCAGTCGTTACGGGTTGTTGGAGCCCTCAAAAGTCAATAGGGATGTGTTCAAGGTATGAAAATAAAAAAAAAATATATAAAAAATTAGTCCGTCTCAGATAATAAAAAAAATTAAGACCTGTATGTTTTATTTTGTCGAAATTACCAAAAACTACTTAGGTATAGCCTATTAAAGTTACAGAGTAGGGGCTAATTACGTCACGCCGTGGTACAAAATATACCACGGCGTGACGTCATGCGACATTTCAAATCAATATATCTTCCTAAGAATTTGAATGAAAGAAAAAATAAAATAATACGTGTTCAGTATTTTTTATAAATCTATGTGATGGACATTAAATTATATTTTAGAACACAACCCAATTGGTCTAATTGCAATGTATCGATATCGCCTTCGGGCTTGCTTCACGGATTTAATCGAAGTTTAGCCAAAATCATCAGTTACACTGGTAAAGCGGACTCCAGACTGCAAAGCTGTAAAAGCTTAGAACAAAAAAGACTGGTAATAACGCTGAGGTCAATTCTTTTATATTAATAGGAACTTTGCATCCATATGGGTTATAATAAAAGTCTGCAGGAAGTCGGCAGCAAAAACGAATATACAAAAACCACAGATGAATTCGTTTTTGGCACCAACTTCCGAAATTAGTAATTTTTCACTTTGTACCGTTTTTTTTTTAAAAGTCAGGTTCTTTTTTTTTTGGAAAAACATTTTTGTGATTAGGAACCTTACAAAGTTAAGGTTCCAAAGTGTTACCTGTATCATATCTACGTTTCACGTGTCGGCTGGGCATGTCCTGGTTCTCCACATGACCGAATGTCCTGAAGCCCACTGCGAACTGCGCGTATGGACTTATCTCATACAGCTCTGAAAGTAAATAATTATTTTTAGGTCTTCAACATTCTGATGTCATAGTATCTTGAGTCTTGGGTTGCCCTCGCCTACAATTTTCCAATATGTATTAGGTAAGACATGTTATACCGTTTTTAGGGTTCCGTTGCCAAATAGCATAAAACGGAACCCTTATAGTTTCGTCTTGTCTGTCTGTCCGTTTGTCCGTTCGTATGTCACAGCCATTTTTTCCCGAAACTATAAGAGCTATACTGTTGAAACTTGGTAGGTAGATGTATTCTGTGAACCGCATTAGGATTTTGATGCAAAAATAAAAAAAATAATAATAAATATCGGGGCACCTCATAATTGAAACTCATTTTTTTTTTATCAAGCACGTACGTGTGATGGATAGGTCTTCAAAAATGATATCGAGGTTTCTAAAATATTTTTTTCTAAACCGAATAGTTTGCGTGACAGACGCTTCCAAAGTGGAAAAAAGTTGCCCCCCCCCCCTTAACTTCTAAAATAAGATAATGAAAAATCTAAAAAAAAAAACATATGATGTACATTACTATAAAAACTACCAACGAAAATTGTTTTTTACGAGATCTAGTTAGTAGTTTTTTTTTAATACTCGTAAATCGTAAACTGTTTATTACCGCGTAATCTTTCATACAAATAACTTAAATCATTTAATTTCATAAATCAATGGTACGGAACCCTTTGTGCGTGAGTCCGACACGCACTTGGCCGGTTTTTTTATGAGTTACATTGCAATGATTTACTAAAGCAAGTTTGCCAAGTATTACGTCTCTTAATCTTAAAGGTCTTAAAAGGCGTCTTACAAGTATAAATGGAACCTCGTTAAGTGGAGGGTACTTCAACAGAACGGCAGCAGGGAAGTGGTGGATTTGAAGCTGACATTGTTCCGTTTCCTATTTTGTCACATGTGCCACAAAACATGAAATCAGCTCAACAGTCAGTGGGCTGCTGACCGACTGGCCGGCCGGCAAACTACCGGCTGCCGATAACGCCGTAAAAGTGGCGGAAGTTTTAGGCCCACAGAGTCTCAACAAATGAAATGACAGAGATAATGGCAGAATGCCAGTGACACGAAGAAGAAGGAGCAAAAATTTGTGCCACATTGCTGACTCCAATAGGTCTATTTCAGTAAAAATTCTAGACATCTGGAAGAGGAAACCGCACCCTAAATGCGTCTCAATTTGAATCATTTTCAAGCTTCTGCTGCAACTGCGTATCAACGTAAAGAATGTCGCTGAACTGACATAACGAAACCCATTGCTACTGATAGCGTGTTACAATTACCTAATTATTACAAACTAAAACGGAACCCCGGATCTTTTGTATGCTCATAAAAATATTGAATTGTTTAAAAAATACAGTGATGTCCATAATATAAATACTAGAAACAAGCACAAATTTATGGTACCTACAACAAGGCTCAAGAAAATTTTTATAATAGACTTCCAGAGGTGGTTCAAGATCTGAGCCTGAATAAATTCAAATCCTTCATTAAGTAAGTTGAGTCAGAAAGCATTTTATAGTGTGAAGGATTATATTGAGGACAAAAAGGCTTGGGCTTGAGCTGCGTGTGATTTCTATACACTGATTGTTCTTTGATTTTTTCCTCTTGTAGTTTTAATTTGTAATGGTTTGTGTTTTTTACTCAAAGCCAGTATTACACACTATGTAGCCAAGCATATTGTACGTTACGGAATTGCATCGCTGACAGGGGTGTTTGGCACTGGTACAGCTACACAGGAGCTAAACTTAGTATTCGGGAACACTGTTGGAGCTGCTGAACCTTGGACAAAACTATCTTTGCATTATGTAGATTAAATTTCTTAGTATTGTATAATTGCATGGCACCGGTTTGAGCACAATGTACTTGCTGTAAACATCTATTTGTTGGGTTATTTTAATTTCTGAATTGTTGTTTTTGCCCGTTCTTCTCCATAGGTACCTACTCTTTGGAATGGGCGACTAGCTTCACCTTGCTGACTGACGGACCTTCTGACAATTCAAAAGGGCCTGTAACTCGTTTATTTGAAATAAATGCTTTGATTTTGATTTTAATGTTTAAGCCACGGATACACTAGGGGACAAATCTGCCATGACATGTATCGGCGACATGTCAAGCGAAGCCGGCCGATTTCGCCTGACAAATATGGTGACAACGCGCGACTTGCATATGTGCGCAGCAACGTCAGACGAAGTCGTGTGACTTTGCTAAACTTCGCCTGACAGATCTGGCGACATCGCGCGACTTATGTCTGCAGCAACGTCAGGCAAAGTCGTGCGACTTCGCGAAACTTTGCCGGACATATCTGGCGACATCGCGCTACTTATGTTTGTAGCAACGCCAGGCGAAGTCGTGCGACTTCGCGAAACTTCGCATGTTGCCAGACATGTCGTGCAAAGTCCGGCAACGTCGCGCTACTTCACTCGATGTAGTTGACGACGTGTGACGCCGGACGCGTGATGTTACTAGACTTGTCAAGTGAAGTCCGGCAACGTCGCGTTACCTTATCTGACGTTGCTGGTGACCCGTGTCGCGCGATGTTGCCAGTCACGTCGACCGAAGTTCGGCAAAGTCGTGCTACTTCACCCAACGTCGCTGGCGACACGTGTTGCACGACATTTGATCCCTAGTGTATTCGTGGCTTTAATATTTGCCATAGAAGGAATTCATTTTCGATGTAAATGACGTATGCATGAAGTTATTGTATAATCGCTATCGGTAGAATTTAAATTGGTGGTTTAACATAAATTTCCAGAATTTAGCTTCGTAATTTATTCCTGAATACGTCACGTTTAATCAGTAATGATTAATTCATTGATTTATCTGCTTTAGGTTTTCCTTATGAGAAGCGTTTTGACGTTTCTGTGCAGTATTCATATCCATATATTAATATTACCAATGTGAAAGTGTGCGCCCGTTTGTCCGTTTTTTACAGAGTGACAAATTAACGTTCTTTTTTCAGTGGCGATAGTTGAAGGGATGTAGAGTGACATAGGCTACTTTTTATCTCTTTCTAACCCCCACTTTTTTAAAATGGAAGTGGGAGTCTGTTTAGAGCATTTCGTAATTGGTATGCGGGCTGTTTGCGAAATCCGCCCCTAAGAAGTACACCCTTAGAAGTTACCACCCACTAGACAAAGTCTTACCGCCAAGCGATCCGTCGTGTTACGGCATGATGTCTGGTGAAGCCGTACGGGAGACGGGTCTGAGCAGTTGTGTTGCGATGTGTGCCGGGTACGATGCGCCAAATGTTGTAGTGTCGGGAGTTCAGATCAATCTCCCTCTGGCGCAGCATCATTGCATTGTTTAACATTGCATCACCTCGCTCAACTGCCGTCTTTCTTCCTATTCACTCAGTTTTTTTGAGTGAATAGGAATAATAAACTAGTGCGCTTTACCATCAACGATTGCATCTCTGCTTACCATCAGGCGGGATTGCTGTTAAGCACTAGTTTATAATTATTAAAAAAAAAACTTCAAATTAAATGAATATATATAATTCAATATTGCAATGGTAAGTCAGGGGAATTAGTTACTTGTTATTAGGAAAATTGATGCTCTGCATAAATTTGTAGATAATATAAGAGTTTAGCCTCTGGAGCCGAACTAGGCATAGCCTGTATTTCGACTATCAGCACCATTCCCCTCGTGAACTAAATTAGGTACATTCGTTCTATATAAAATACTAGCTGTGCTCCGCGGTTTCACCCGCGTAACCTTCTAGCCGAATGAGCTCAGTTGATATAAAATAAGCGCCTGTTAAAATAATGGGAGCAGTATGTAGTACAACCGCGTTTGCTCTCGTTTCCGCAACATTTTTTGTTCCTGCTCTGCTCCTATTGGTCTTAGCGGGACGTTTTATAGCCTATGTCCTTTCTCAGGCTCTAGACTATCTGTTTACCAAATTTCATTACAATCGGTTCAGCAGTTTTGGCGTGAAAGCCGGACAGATAGACAGACAGACAGAGATACCTTCGCATTTATGAAATTAGTATGGATAGCGGCCCGTCCTGGCTTCGCACGGGCATTAAACATTACATTTAGATTTGTTAATTTTAACACATTCATAATAATAATAATAATATGACACATATTCATCCCTTTTTGCGTCGAGCTCCTAAAAAAGAGTAAATAAAAAAAAAATAAGAATAATTAAATTCAGATATTATTTAATGATTTTTTTTGTATTTATGTGTTTTTTTTGTATATTTTTGGGGTTTTTTTCTTTTTTATATATATATATATATATATATATATATATATATATATATTTCCTTTATTGAGGTCATAACCCTAAAAGAAAATACATTTATTTTGTTAGAGCTTCTCTGTAAACAATATTTGATGTTGTTTTATTTTGTGGCAGCAAAATAAATTGATTTTCAGGGGCTCCGACTCGCGATAGACCAACATACAGTTGACCATGAGTAAAACATTTCTTTCGCAGATCGATCCCTACTAATTCGAAGGTTTGGCATTGGGACTTGTTAATTGTTAACGCGAAAGATGTTTTTACCGGAAATTGAAGCCGTTTAAATGGGATTGGCAGATCAGTTGGGATCATCGGTATCCTCGGTATATAAGCTAGTTGACCACCTGCTGGGCCAGTGATAATAGTTGCTACTATTAAATTGTCCTTTAACTCCTTAATAAGCAGCCTCGTCCCATTACACATGCTCGGAGGGTTTAAATTTCTTAAAAGCATGATTGGGATTCCGATTTTTAACGTCAATTCATGGGGTGGCAGTCCAGAAGGGTTCAACGAATTTAAAAATTCCTGTGGATAATGGACTGCATCTTCAATATTCGTTACAGTGTCGATCGATTTGTATGTTTTTGTTTGGCCGGGGACTTTTTGAACAATCAGATTGTTTATTTCATTGACAGTATCATTCTTAGGTGATACTATAGCCCGAGAACACAGCCAATGGAAGTCTCTTTCGTGCAAATTCTCGATATCAGGGTATACAGAATCTATTAAATTTTCCAAATTATGGAGTATTTGGCCTAGAGACTCATCCAGAAGAATGTCACAATGACCGCTTAAATTTGGAGTTGGAAAAATTCCTTCCCCAAGTTTTAGCAGTTGCTGTGGGAAATCGCTATCAGTGATTCCATGAAGATGAGCTCTCATATTTGTCCTTAATTTTAATGTTTCAATCGTAGTCCATAAGGGAGACGATTTCAAGCATGCCTTGATGATATCTGCTCGCGTGCCTCTGTTAATAACGGGGAGAGTCTGTCGAAAATCTCCAGCAAATACAAAAGTAATCCCGCCCATGACTGCAGAGGAGTTCCTTAGATCCTGTAAGGTTCTGTTCACGGCCTCTATATGTGCTCTATGGCTCATCGTGCATTCGTCCCACATAATCAATGAGGCGTCTTGTAGTAATTTACCAATAGGTCCATTTTTGCGGATGGAACATGTAGATTGTTGTTCAAGATTGACGGATAGTGGAAGTTTAAAAGTAGAATGAGCAGTTTTGCCATCCTTCAAGAGAGTTGCAGCAATTCCTGAGGAAGCAACTGCTATTTCTATCTTCCCTGTTGTCTTATCTTAGCAAGTATCAAATTTGCAAGAAACGTCTTTCCCGTTCCACCAGGTGCATCCAAAAAGAAAACTTTTCTTTTGTCATGAATGACGCTATCGACTATAGTTTCAAAAGCATGTCTTTGATCTGGGACTAACTTTGGCAGGTTTTCATTGACAAAAGCGGTCAAATTATTTGTATGATAGCGATGAGTCATAGTCTCTGCTGTATTGCTTTCTGTGCGAACTGATGATGGTAATCCGAAATCACTTAGGCTTTTGTCATTTAATTGCAACAGTTTATTTTCTATTTGTATCAAACCTTCGTTATAAATGTCCTCATTGTATGGTAAGGTGATGTCTTGATTTTGCTGTCTGATTCTGTGTCTAATATCTTCACATAAATCGTCTTTGAAAATGTTCCATAATTTTAATGGTTCCGATGGCTGACAAAATAAAAGTATGACCACAAACAATTCTCTCAATTGTAATGGACATTGAGAAAGCGAAGCTTCTCTGAGAGTATTTTCCCAATGGTCATCGTTTTCTAGCAAACCTCTAGCACGGCAAGCAGCTTGATACGTTTCTTTCAGAACTCCGTCAACGGTTTTCAAGTACTGGAATGAAGTTGGACCGCGTACGTGGTGCAGCAACATCCTAAGATAGAAACACTCGGATTGAGAAGGATGGACACCGTAGACTCTACCTAAAGCGGAATCTTTTTTATGCCTGGATAGCCAACTACATTCTCACCACGCTTCCTTCTGGTGAACTTATTATTGGCCCATGTGTAGTATTGCGGGACTTCGTGGTAAAGAAGTGTTTTTGCGAATTCATCTTCATTACAGAGCTCAAAAAAAGCCAGCAATGTTGTTTTACGTGGATTTTGGGCCGTTTCTGTGGTAAAATACACCCTTTGGCCATTTTCTAAGTGGACAGCTAACTGCAAAACTGTAGGATGCCGCTCATGGATCGGGAATTCGAATATTCGCCAAGCAGCTTCGGAAGTACTTATGTAACGGCCATTTACGTAGTTTTCCACTTCATCATTTGGGTTTCTGACGCCAAATGTAGCTTGGTCCGATCCTTTATTTCTGTATTTACAAATGTATTTGATGGCTTGAACTGAGTGGCAGTACTCTACATTTATGTGAGCATTAAACGTCCTGCACAAAAGTGGAGAATATGGGACAATCCAACTATTATCTATAGTGAAATTTCTGCCTCTGATATTTAGCGAAGCGCTCAGTCCTCCATTTGCGGCATCACGACGACGATAAACTGGATATCCGTCCTCTCCAGTCTGAGTTTCGTTGACTAAACGTCGTGGGTATTTTTTTGTGTAAATACCGTTTTTCATACATGGTGCTGATAAGTTATGTTCTCCGCATGGTCCGTGCACCATATTTTTTGTTACGATATCGTACAATATCGGATCGTTTTGTTGGTTAGGCAGTTCCGCAACTATGACGCTATCAATTTCGTCTGGTTGGATTTTTTGTTTCTAGCCAAAACAGCAAATGACAGTGTGGTAAACCTCGCTTCTGCCATTCTACACTTGCCATGTAACATTTCACTTTGCCGAATATTTCATTTTTAACGAATAAATTTAAGAATTTCTTCATTTTCAAATGAAACACCCTTGAAATGATGTCATGACGATCGAAAAATCGCTGATCAGGTAGTAGTTCCGCTTTAATTTCAGGCCATTCGGGGTTGCACGTAAATGTGACAAATAAGTCTGGTCTCCCGTAATTTCGGACATAAGTCATCGCGTCTTGGTTTTTTTCATGCAGGTAACGCGGAGAACCTGTAAATGAAGATGGCAAGATTACGCGTTGACCGATATTTGATGGGTCAACATTTCCGTCTTGATTTAAAGCATCTCTGAGATGAATGTATTCTTCAGCCCTTAGTCTCTGTTGGTTACGACATATGTAATTCAATCGTTCCGATATCATTTTTGCCATCATATCGACAATATATTGACTAAATAAGTCCCTGTAATAATGTAATGCATTAAAACAGTTAGCTCTAACCATCAACCTAAATGCATAAAATTGCATGCACGTCACAGTTTTGTTACGCGCTGTACCTTCCTGCGGAATGGTTAAATAATAACCGTCTTCTCCTTTCACGAACATTAAGGGATACTGTAGTGGATCATACGATCGGTGTAACTCAGAGATCCTTTTAAGTTGGCCGTCTCTTCCGTGGAGCACTATATCTCTGGGGCCTTTTTCTTCGTCAACCAAGAGAACGGCTACCTCGTTTACAGCTGGAGCATTGTATCTACCCGGGTGTGCTGTCTGTGGTGGGCGGTCGGAATGAATAATTAATTTTAAATTATCCGAAGAATTGCGTTCTATGTTTTGTTTAAAGCTTCGTATATATACATTGTGGCTATTCAGTGCGGTCTGTAGTTCGTTAATTAAATCTATTTTCAGCGTTGGAGCTATGTTTGACCTCAATGATAGCTGATCTGCGTCTGAAATGAAATATACCTGCAAGTATTGTGGATTTTGGCCTGGTGGTGGTAAAAGGCTACCAATAAGATGATATACCTGTCCCTCTATTTTAAAAGTTGGCATAAAATTACCCTCTCTTATTTCTTTGGCGCCAAACGAAGTCATTTGAAATAGGCTATTGTACTTACGGATGTTGGTTATGAAATGTCTAGATAGCGAATGATTATTTGTCAAAAGATTTTTTATTGGCTGTGGTGGTTCCTGAATACTGGGGAGACTAACTTTTCCAGAAGCACAGCACATGCCATTAGTTTCATCGACCCATTTTTTGGCTGAACACTTAGGGTAGATCTTATTCATGTCGCCGATTTGGACGGAAGACTGTTGAGCATAATCAATCTGTGGATCGTATCTAAAAGCCGATCTTTTACTGTGGGCTAAAACTTGATTGCGACTTCTCGCTCTTGACGTCTGTTGTCGTTCTCTCTGGGTCAAGGCGTTGGAAACGCTCAGAGCTTGATTCCCTAGTGCGAGATTGAATATTTCTGATATTTTGCTCTTCAAGCCGCTGCAAACGCTGAGTACTTGACTCTCGCGCATGCACATGAGAGGTTCTTAGATTTTGTTCAGTAAGGCGCTGCGAACGCTCAAGACTGGACTCTCGCGCGCGTACCTGAGAGGTTCTCAAATTTTGTTGAGCTAGACGCTGTAAACGCTCAAGACTCGATTCTCGCGCGCGTGCTTGAGAGGTTCTCAAATTTTGATCAGCTAGTCGCTCTGAACGCTCAAGACTGGACTCTCGCGCGCGGTCTCGAGAAGTCCTCACATTTTGTTCAGCGAGCCGTTGAGAACGCTGCAAACTGGATTCTCGCGCGCGTATTTGAGCGGTTCTCATATTTTGTTCAGCGAGCCGTTGCGAACGCTCGGTACTCGACTCTCTAGCACGCGATTGTGCCACATATTGTCTATGAATTGAAAGACGATTTTCAGTTTCTGATGAAGATATTTCATTTCGACGTATTTTTGATGCCCTGGCCTGGGAACTATTTCTAGAAAGTTGAGATCTTGATCTTTTAGGCATTTCAAAATGACAAAAGAAAAAATGCCTTTGAACTAAATTAGCATAACTGTAAGCTATATATGCTACTATATTACAACGTACACAAGTACCTACTATTTATTAAAATTAAATTGAAAATCATGAAAAATATTCAAGTAATTTATTAGGTTAATAACTAAGTGAACAATATTTTATATAAATGGGTTTAGTTCTGAAAAGAACTTTTTAAATCGGTTTAGTTACTTACTAAACGAATTATTATCAAGCGTAAATTCCGCACACGTCCATCACGTAGGGAGCCGACCGCGCGAGTGAGCCGGTTTATTTCGTGATCTTAACCCCCCTCCCGTACCCCTGCCCGAGTGACGCCTACAACGCATAGCTAGCCGAATACAGTTTATTTTATTTTTTTTTTAACTCGTGATATCTTTTGAATGGATTGTCAGAATCGAATAATTCAAAAAGTAATATAAAGATATTGAAGCAGTCTTAAATAATACATCATTTATTTTGATAAGGGTTAATACCAAGGTACAAATAAAGAGCTTTTTGTAGCGGTGGTATTTTAATTTCTTTTTTTCAATAAAAAAACGCTTATTGTGACATGACTGTAATAGTTAGAGATATGCTGCCGCTGATTTTTTGTAGATAATGGTGTGTTGTAAAAAAATGTAGTATATCATTTTATTCTATCATCAATAGTTTTCGCAGCCCACGCGATGTAAGGTAGCTTTTTGATATTTTTTTCACACCTTGGATTACGTTATCGTAATTTTAATAAGGATGCCTATTTTTTTTGAAAATGAAATATAGCCTATGTCACTCAGGAATGATGTAGCTTTCCAACAGTGAAAGAATTTTTCAAATCTGCCAAGTAGTTTCGGAGCCTATTCAATTCATACAAACAAACAAACAAACAAAAAATCAAACCTTTCCTCTTTATAATATTTGTATATGTATAGACAGAATAATAAAAATAATAATAATTGATTAAAATAATAAAGAAATACAAAGTAGCAATTAATGAGTAATTTAGAAATTAATTTGCTAATAATAATTAATTAATTGTAATACATCGATTAAATGGAATAAGTTTAATAATTAATTTGAATACATAATTATTCACATAGCAACAAAACGATTCTTGGCGTATGGTTTATCCCGTATTTTATAATACCTCTTAATTTATCAATTGAATTTAATTGAATTATTTAACCATTTACCTTTAAGCAGTGACGTTACAATTTGGGTTGCTACTGGACTACCTATCAGTAATCAGTAACATTGTGGTATATTTAGTGATGGTAGAGCGTACGAATGTTGCACTACAGGCAGTCTCCGAATGGAGCGAAGCCAATCTTGTAGCATTCTATTCTCGCTAAACACAAGCGTGTCTATTCACCGCCAAAAGAAGCCCGTTAACATTGGCTCCTATTTTTCGGAATGTGTCCTTGGAGTGCACCGACTGCCTTCAGTTTGAGAGTTGACATTTCTTCGAACCTAAACTTTGGGCTATTCATTGAGTCCAAAGTCAAGGTGGCTGCCAGGAAATTTGGCGTTATCGCAAAGGTCCGGCGATACTTCACATACAAACAGCTTCTAATATTATAAAAAGACCAGGTCCGTTCGTGAGTGGAGTACTGCAGCCACATTTGGGCTGGTGCTGCAAAATGCCACCTGGCAACTTAGAATTTTGTGGAGAGGCGGCAAAGAGGCTAACTGGCGACCCAGATTTAGCTCAATACAGTATCCAAAGTCTGGAGCACAGACGAAGAGTAGTCAGCCTGTCGGTGTTCTATAGGATGGATTTTGGAGAGTGTGCGAGGGAATTGCGTGACTTAATTCCCCCATCTCCATTCCATCATCGGACGACCCGTCGTACGGCGAGTTTCCACCCTTACGTTGTTGATACCACAACGATCCGGACGAAGCGTTTTGCCTCCTCCTTTATACCGCGTACATCGAGGGATGGGAACAATTTGCCAGCGGCGGTGTTTCCGTCGGACTACATTTGAGTGTCTTCAAGGCTAGAGTGAATAGGCTCTTAATAAACTAGTGCGCTTTACCACCAACGATTGCATCAATGTTTACCATCAGGCGGGATTGCGGTCAAGCGTTAGTTTATAATTTATATAAAAAAACATCCTAATATTTTCAACTGTTTTGAGATTCATAATTTAAACACATTTAAAATTGCCGGAAAATATGGAAATGACAGAACTCAAAAGGTATGCCTAGTAGGTAGACTCTGGGTTGAGACATAAATACTTTTAAACCGATGAAACATTCCAGTGGGACAAATTTTATGGCCTTTATGAGAGTGTAGCGGTACCTACAAACGCCACATGGAACAACGCGTCATATTGACGTCACACGAATTCTACATCTCGCAAGCAGAGTTTACCGTGCAATCAGCATAGATACAAACTTCTCAACTTCAACCGTCTTTTTTTTTCTTTTTTTTTCTTTTACTGACTAAAACCACCCCGGTATCTCTTCTATCACGAGCGCGCGTGGAGCCGCGGGAGTCTAAATTCTTCCACGGCCCCACCCTCTCGTGCTGGCCCGGTCTGTCCGGGTCTCGTCTCCTGCACGGGGTAGTGGGGTGTTAAACTACCCCGTGCATCATCTCAGAGGCGCGCGCCGACACTCGCACGCGCCTCCTCCTCGGGGTCCATCGAATAGGGGGCGGGGACTTCCCCATGTCCCTCGCCCCTGGACCCATTCATGGGGGCTGGAAGAGGGCGTTATCCGCCCTTCTTCGGCGCCCGGTGCGTCTTCTGCGGCCCGGGAAGGGAGTTGAGATCTCCCTCTCCCGTTCCGCAGCTTCCTTCTGCGACATCACGTCCTCGCAGAAGGACACCACCGCGTCCCACGACACTGCGCTACCGACCATCCTCCGCAATACTGCCGGCAGCGTCAGGTCGCCTCCTACTTCATTTGTGAGGACACGGCGCTGCTCCTCCCAAGCTACACACTCGGCGAGCGTGTGCTGCGCCGTGTCCTTCCCGCATTGGGCGCAGTGGTGGCAACGAGCGTCCGGCTCCCTGCCTAAGCGACGCAGGTACTTGCCGAAGCAGCCGTGCCCCGACAGTACCTGCGTCACCCTGAACGACAGGGAGCCGTGCCTTCTCCCGAGCCAGTCGTCGAGTACTGGCCGGATCGCCTCGACGGTAGCGAGGCCGGCGGTAAGGCGCATAAGCCTCTGCCGCCAGTCCGCCACCAGGACCTGACGGAGCTCCTCTCGGCGCAGCTCGATCTGCCGCTGCGCCGGACTGGAGCCCCGTGTCCGCTCTTCCTCGCGCCATCGGTACAATGACGCGAGTACTTTCGCCTCTAGGTCCCAGGGCGGGGATTCGGCCAGGACGCAAGCCGCCTGGTAGGAAATCGTGCGATACCCGCGGACGACACTGACGGCCATCGCCCTCTGCGGCTTGCGCAGAATGGCGAGTGTTCCGGCCGTCAGGTCCATCGCCCACACAGGGGCCCCATACAGGGCCATGGACCGCACGATTCCCACGTACAACCGCCTACAGGCGGCGCTCGGGCCCCCCATGTTGGGAAGCAACGTTGATAGCGCGCCTGCTGCACCCATCAGCTTGGGCGCCAGCCGCCGCAAGTGGGGTCCGAATTCCCATCGGCTGTCGAGCACCAATCCCAGGTACTTCATGGTGGACTCGACAGCTATCCGGGCCCCACTGACCACAATATGTGATCCCGGTGCCGGCGCACGCCGGGGGCCATGGAAAACCATGGCCTCCGACTTGTCAAGGGCCACCTCTCTCAACTTCAGCCGTAGGGCTAGTGCCCGCCAGACATAACACCAGTCTGGTTGGAGGATCCTTTTTAATTGTTTAGGTTGGGAAATCATCAAATGACTTCTCCCGTTCTGGGCGGCCCGCAAGGGCGTGTCAGACTTTTTCTGACTAAAACCGACCTATATTCCTTCACTTGCCTGTGCGAAAGGGCCACGGTTTCTTTTTTAACCAACCTGCAACCCTGACCCAGGAGGCATCGGTCTTCGTGGACCCCGTCACGATGTGCTGACATCTCTTTGAGGCGCGCGTGAAACACAACGCGCCGTCGACTTGGGCCTGGTCTTTACCGGGCGGTAAGCTGCTGGTTGGCGGATCCTCCCTTTTCTATGGAGGATGAGTGAACTTTACACCCTGATCCTCATACCTTCACAAGAGCTAACCGCGGGCAAAAGCTAGTCAGGAATCCAGGGAAAGGAGTATGAACCTACAAAGACAAGCCACGTACCATGTTTACTGTTATTCCTCATATGTATAGGAGCGCTGTATATCCTGTTCTGCGCGTTGATGGCGTTCTCTTTGACGTTAGCTAAGTTGGTATGCGAGGTGTTTGCCGTCAGGTTGCCGCTCTCCGATTTGTTGTCGACCGTTATTGAGTCGCGGTAGTCTGTTAGGATGCCTGTTCTGAAATCATAGATAATAATAGAATAAGAAGTAATAATAATATTGCTCATATAATGTTCCCACTGTTGGGACACAGGCCTCCTCTCGGTGAGAGGGAGTGGGCCGTAATCTACCACGCTGGCCTAGTGCGGGTTGGTAGATGTCACGATGTTTTCTTCACCGTTTTGAGAGCAGTGGTGGCTCAGAGTCACACAAAGGGCAATGGAAAGAGCTATGCTCGTCGGAGTTTCTCTGCGTGATCGAATCAGAAATGAGGACATCCGCAGAAGAACCAAAGTCACCGACAAAGCTCTTCGAGTCGCTAAACTTAAGTGGCAATGGGCAGGGCACATTGTTCGTAGAACCGATGGCCGATGGGGCAGTAAGGTTCTGGAGTGGCGGCCACGTACTGGAAGACGCAGCGTAGGGAGGCCCCCAACAAGGTGGACCGATGACCTGGTGAAGGCCGCGGGAAGCCGATGGATGCGGGCAGCACAAGACCGGTCATCGTGGAAAGCCTTGGGGGAGGCCTTTGTCCAGCAGTGGACAGATATCCACTGGGATGATATAGATATAGGCTGAAGAAGAAAAAAGCGTCTGATGGGGTTCGAACCTATGACCTACAACTTGTAAGTCTCAGCTGATACCCACCACTAGGTCACCGCTGCAGTCCATATTAATAATATTGCTACGTAGATCTTTCTCGAAAAGTTCGTTTATGCATTCTGACCGCGCAGGATATAGAAAATACAAATTGTGCGATCAAAATGCATAAACCAACTTTTGAAAAATCCAATCGCCACTTTTAAATAGCCACAAATAGTGGACGTACCTCTGTCTCTTCACGAGTATGTAGATACAGCTCAGAAGACAGATCGCGAGAAGTATTGAGCTGCAAATAATTACTAGCATGTTCAAGTCGAGCAACTCTGACGGAGGTCCCACTTCACCTGGATGGAATACAAAGATTTTTTAAAACATTATACTATAATATCGTTGATCAGGTTAGGATTCCAGTACACCACTATTATACATGGAGAGACAGCCTATCTGATTTCCGCCATCCACTTAGGTAGGTGGGCGGACCTTTGGGCCAATCACCTTAGCTCAAAAAATAATATTGTTTATAATTTTTAGGGTTCCGTAGCCAAATGGCAAAAAACGGAACCCTTATAGATTCGTCATGTCTGTCTGTCCGTCTGTCCGGCCGTATGTCATAGCCATTTTTTTCCGAAACTATGAGAGCTATATTGTTGAAACTTGGTAGGTAGATGTATTCTGTGAACCGCATTAAGATTTTAAAAAATAATAATAAATATTGGGGGCTCCTCATACTAGAACTGAAATTCAAATTTTTCTTGTTCATCAAACTCGTACGTGTGGGGTAGGATAGGTCTTCAAAAATGATATCGAGGTTTCTATAATATTTTTTTTCTAAACCGAATAGTTTGCGTGACAGACCCTTCCAAAGTGGAAAAAAGATGCCCCCCCCCCCCTCTAACTTCTAAAACAAAAAAAAATAAAAAACTAAAAAAAAATGATGTACTTTACTATAAAAACTACCAACTAAAATTATTTTGACCGAGATCTAGTAAGTAGCTTTTTTTTAATACCTCTTAAATCGTAAACTGCTTATTGCCGCGTAATCGTTCATACAAATAACTTAAATCCCTTAATTTCATTAATGAATGGTACGGAACCCTTTGTGCGTGAGTCCGACACGCATTGGGCCGGTTTTTTTTTTAATTTTTGAATATACTTATTTTAAATATTATTTTCTTACTAATATTTAGAGGCCATTGGATAGCTGAAGTGGAGTGTCTCTGTAAAACGGTTAAAAGTTCATGCTAAATAAAGTACAAAAAAAAGTTTCTTTTGAACATACTGCCGTCCTCATTCTTAGTAGCATAGCGGTAGGTGGTAGTGACACTACCAGCCTCATTAGTAGCTGTCACTCGCAGCTGGTACCACGTGCCGGGGGAGAGGTCTGATATCGCGTACGTCGGGATCTTCGTCTGGTAGAAGGAAGAGAGGCTCCACGGTGACAGTTCGGAGTACGGCTGTGAGAGATAAAAATATATCAATAGTTATTTTGATAGTATAGTTTCCTCTTCAGGCTAAGGGCCACTGCTGGATAAACCAAAATCAATATCAAAAGTCATTTATTCAAATTAGGCTGAGAATCAGCACATTTTTAAGGTCAATATTACATAAGACAGTCCCCCAAAACGCCCACTCATCGACACTTCCTAGTGCTTTCGCTAGGAAGAAGAAGTGGCGGAACAAACTCCCCAGCAGTACAACTGTCTGTTCATTTAAAACAACACGTGACTTTATACAATAGGGATGTATCCAAGGTATGAAAATCAAAAAAATAATTAGTCCGTCTTATAAATAATAAAAAAAGACCCGTATTTAACATTTTGTCGAAATTACCATAAAGTACTGAGATATAGCGTATTAAAGTTACAGAGTGGGAGCTAATTACGTCACGCCGTGGTATATTTTGTACCACGGCGTGACGTCATGCGACATTTCAAATCAATATATCTTCCTAAGTATTTTAATGACAGAAAAAATACGTGTTCAATATTTTTTATTAATCTATCTGATGGACATTAAATTATTTTTTAGGATAAAACCCAATACTATGTAGTTACAGTAATGAACACAAGAAAATACAACAATCATGTAATGTTTACCATATGCCAGCTAGCTACGCCAAAATGCCAGCAGAGCAAAACGAAAAATATAAATGGGATAAAAAAGATAAAGGCCTCCCCTTATTTAGGCTTTCCACGATAACCAGTCTTGTGTTTCCCGAAATCATAGGCTTCGCCTTCACAAGGTCATCGGTCCAGTATAAGCTTTTACAAACATGTTGTTCATTTTCTGGTCCTAGGATCCAGCTTCTTCTTCTTCAGCCTATAGATGTCCACTGCTGAACAAAGGCCTCCCCCAAGGCTTTCTACGATGACCGGTCTTGTGCTGCCCGCATCCATCGGCTTCCCGCGACCTTCACCAGGTCATCGGTCCACCTTGTTGGGGGCCTCCCTACGCTGCGTCTTCCAGTACGTGGCCGCCATTCCAGAACCTTACAGCCCCATCGGCCATCGGTTCTACGAGCAATGTGTCCTGCCCACTGCCACTTAAGTTTAGCGACTGGCAGAGTTATGTCGGTGACTTTGGATACAGCTTAGGAACAGTAAATTATTTGGTCTCTTGCACATAACTTTACATTTGTTACAAAACCAGCTTACCAAATTATCATGAGCTCTGAGCCAAGTCCTGGCTCCTAGCTTCTTGTACTCCACGTCCATGATTGTAAGCGCACATCCGGCGTGGTCCCAGCCAGCTAGTTGTACGTATATGTGGGACGCGTTGCTCCATAACCACTCATCTGTGCTCGGAGGGATTGGTACTGAAAAGTATAAATACAGGAATAGCTTCGTTGAACCATGACAGATACTTAAATTTCTCCATCCTGCGAAGGGTAGACTAATTTAAGTATTTGGGCCACTGGGTCACCAAAGATCTAAAAGACAATTGTGACATTGAAAGGGAACGTAGGTCGTTGGCTATCCGTGGTAACATGTTGACCCGCAGGTTCGCGCGATGTACGAAGCCAGTTAAAGTTATGCTTTTCAAAGCTTACTGTCAATCCTTCTACACGTGCAGCCTGTGGGTTAACTTCACTCAGCGGGCATACAGCGACCTACGAGTTCAATATAAGAACGCACTGAGGGTGCTGTTGGGGCTGCCGTGGCGTTGTAGTGCATCAGGGATGTTTGAAGATAATAATATTAACGGTTTTACTGCCATTATTAGGAGTAGATGCGCATCCCTGATGACGCGTGTTCGCCTCAGTAACAACAGTATTCTCAGTGTGTTCGCGGATCGGTGGGATTCTCCCATGTGGCAGAGGTAGATGCAGCTCCACGCTAAGTTTTAAGTTAATTTTATGTATGTATATCTATGTCTGTTACCTACTAAGATTAGAAGTTAAGTAAGATTGTTACTAACCTTATGGACTCCGGTCTGATATAAAAGTATTCTATTCTATGTCAAACACAGCAAACACTCTGTTTTTACCCGATTGCTAGGAAGGGTTACTTTTAGGGGATCTTGTATGTTTGTAATATTCTTTATTATCTTGTCGCCGCCGATCGCTGTTACGAGGACACGGCGGTGCTCCACCCAAGCCGGGCAGACCTCCACCGTATGCTTCACCGAGTCCTCAAGGCAGTCAATAAATCCTTACTTAGTGAAAGTTACTCACCTCCACCCAAAGTGCTGACATCCAAATAAGCAGGTTGTGAGGTCCCAACTTTGTTAGTAGCAGTGATCCTCAAAGAGTACTTGGTGCCACACTTCAGACCAGTCAAGACATGTTTTTGGACGCCCGATAAGTTGGGCAACTTGTTGGTTGGCCATGCTTCTCTCCAGGGACTGTTGGCTTCTTTCCAGGTAAGGCTGTAAACTGTAGAGTTGATTGATGAATACAAATTAGTAGGTATTAGTAGGTAGGCGTAAAGCGCCAGCGTTCTCCGCCCCTTGCCCCCAAGCATCAATCGTACAGCGCTCCATCAATCGAAATATCCGCTGAACGACTCTCTGAGCGGCGCTTTACCCAAGTCGGGTAGACCTCCACCGTATGTCCCACCGTGTCTGGTGGCAAAATGGTAACACCTTGGAGTTTCTTCCTGCCTTTGGAACAGTAACCTCCCGAAACAACCGTGTCCGGTGAGGACCTGCGTGAGGCGGAAGGTGAGGGCGCCGTGGTGCCTCTCTAGCCACTCCTCAAAGACGGGACTTACCGCCGCTATTGTGGCGTGCCAATTTCTATGTAGTATCTTAATTTGACAAAATTCAACTAAAATATTATCTTCTATCCTTTCCTTAATGATGTAGATGCACTTAATTTAAAATTACTTTGGGTACAAGAGAATCAGCGCCATTATTATTGAACTTACTAATCTTCTGACTAGCACTTCTATTGCCGACTGTATAATAAGGCTGCTCCCACTCCACCAGTATCGAGTCTTTGTACGGAGTCGCACGTAGTATCGGCGCCTCAGGCAGTGGCAGGACGACGACTGTGTATTCTACCTGGTCAGAACCGTACAGGTTCTTGGCTAAGCAGGTGTAGTTACCGCTCAAGGACTGGTCTATATCTGTAAATGGCAAAGTTTTTAATAAGTAAGGTAAAAGGGGTCGAACGAATCTTTCTTTTTTTACTTGTCTTGACTTTAATCATGACAGACCAGCGGATGCAGAATTCATTTGAGTGTTTAGCTAATATTGCGAATATGGTCGGTTATTAACCATTTCAGTCTGGCTTTGTAGATTCTTGGCATGCTTACCGGTTCACTAGTTTTTGTTTTTTCAATATGGCATCCACACCTTAAATCGATGTAAATGGATAAATCATGAAGTGTTTCTCTTTTTGTGATTCATTCTTTTCAATAATTTAAGAATATCTTCATTCTTCCAGCCGGGTGTCATAAGCCAAGATTTGCAAAGTTTATCAAATTTTGCTACGCGTTAACTATTTATTTATGCCACTGTAAAGCAATGATAGCCATTGTAAGATGAGTGATAGCTGCTTGCGACAGTGGCATACAAAACTTTTTCTACGACCTTGAAATAAATTCAGATAAAAGTTAAAAATGACGCAAAAATAGTGCGGCGCGCGCAATGTTGTTTTGTTGTTATAATCCCACAAACGAAAGGCAAAGGCAGTTCATCCATACAGCCTAATAACATGCGATGTTTAGTCGTGACGCAAATACGCGCGCTTTTTGTCATAGTCATATGTTGAATTTTGATGCCATATCTATATAAAAAAATTAAAAAGTTGCCTTTGTAGTACGGTTTACCCGTGTGGAAATGTAACACGACTTGGGTGGAATGAGTACTATTGAGATATGGCTATGTATTAAGCAAATTACCAAATGGTCGTAGAAAAATATCATAGTGCACACGCACAATGGTCCACTGGGACTGAGTGCGGAAACCAAACCAGTAACATAGAACATATCATAGTGCAACTAAAGTTTAAAAATAGTCATCAACACTTACTGTTTATCAAAAGACTATCATCATGGTTCCTCGTGAACCTAGGATGGTGGGTGATGATGTTATTTTTGTGATACCAGACAGTACGAGGTGGCGGCACTCCCACACACTGACACACCAGAAGCAGGGAACTGCCCACTCCAACTGATATGGTGCCGCCTAAAGAGGCTACGCCGGCCACGACTGAAAGGAGAAAGGTAAGGAAGTGATATTGTATTCATCATCATCATCAGCCTCTACTCGTCCACTGCTGGACATAGGCCTCCTTCATGGCACGGCAATAAGCGCCAAAGTATTCATAAAAATGTATTAAAATTAATGAAAACTATTTATATCCTGTGTCACTGCATGGTCAAATTAATTTGATTCTACTTTTTCTTCTTCAGCTTGTAGCAGAGGCCAGAGCAGAAGTCCACTGCTAAAAAAAGGCCACCCCAAAGGCTTTCCACGAAGATCGGTCTTGTGCTGCATCCATCGGCTTCCCACGACCTTCACCAGGTCATCGGTCCTCCTTGTTGGGGGCCTCCCTACGCTGCATCTTCCGGTACGTGACCGCCACTCCAGAACCTTACTGCCCCATCGGCCATCGGTTCTACGAACAATGTGCCCTGCCCATTGCCACTTCCAATCAGTCTTTATTTAGTTTAGTTAAGAACATTGCAATTTCTTTTCTCCTTATGTTTTCTTTACCTACTACCGTTCTGCAAAATTGACACTCCATTTCAAAGCACATAATTAAAACAAAAGGTTGTAGTTACCTCTTTGTGTAGGCGTCTGCGATACCCTTCTGGTGGCAGTTCCCTCTCCAGCCGGAGTGCTGGCAGTGAGCCAGACCTCATACGTCCTGCCGGAGACCAGCTCTTTGGCCTCAGCCGAGGTACGACCGAGCGCGTCAATGCGGAATGTCTGTGGCGGACCGTTGCTGCGGTAAAGTTGAAGAAGAAGCTGAAGATATTGAACTAAATGTTTAGGGAAGATTCTGGGTAAGTCAGAAGACTGAGCATTTTTACTGCCTATCTTCAGAGTCAAGGTTGTTTATGTGTGTTTTTTTTATAATTATAAACTAGTGCTTGCCCGCAATCCCGCCTGATGGTAAGCAGTGATGTAATCGTTGATGGTAAAGCCCGCTAATTTATTTAGAGGCTATTCACTCTCCCTTGAAGACACTTAAATTGTAGTCGGGCATACAGTTCCAGTGCCTCGATGTACGCTTTATAAAAGACGAGACGAAACACTTCTTCCGGATCGTAGTGGTGTCAATAACGTAAGGATACTCGCCGTACGACGGGTTGTCCGATGATGGAACGGAGATGGAGGAATGAAGTCATGCAATTCACTCACACAATCTCCAAAATGTTTCTGGGATAGCTGCTACAAGCAATATTGCCTTAAACTGAACTAGTTATTCCTAGCAATTTTGCCTTTTTTTCATTTTTATAAGATTTTTGTTATTTGTGTCTGATCGAGTAGTACCTGTGTGTATATTTTTTCTCTGAATCATATTCGGTAGTAGAACCAATCAATGATTTTTTGGTTATAATATAAGAAAATTGGACACTTTACTAAAAATATGATGACAAACTGTAATTCATGCAATCAGAAAAAATATTGTTATCTATACGAATATATAAAGCTAAAGAGTTTGTTTGAACGCGCTAATCTCAGGAACTACAGGCTTGATTTGAATAATTATTTTTGCGTTGAATAGCCCATTAGTCCAGAATGGCGTTAGCCTATGTAACATCACGCTACGACCAATAGGAGCCGAGCATAACTAACTCTACGCGAACGAAGTCGCTGGCGGCCGCTAGTTTGATATAAAAAGCAATGCATACTGACCTGGATGTAGGCTTTACATAGACAGTGTAGTACAACAGTTCTCCGTTAGGATGGAGAGGTTTCTTCCAACTGACGAGGAGTGATGATGATGATAACACCAGGACTTTGATGTCTTCTGGTGGTCCGGGCACTGGCGAAGAAAATAATGGCAATAAGTATACAAGGCTGAACCTGTCATTATATATATACATTTATTTTTTGTCATCTTTTTTACCCATGTTTGCAAAATAAAATTATCTTTATCTTTATCTTATCTTTATCTTTAAAAAAGGTAAGCATGGCTTCTTCTTCTTCTTCAGCCTATATATGTCCACTGCTGGACAAAGGCCCCCCCAAGGCTTTCCTCGATGACCGGTCTTGTGCTGCCCGCATCCATCGGCTTCCCGCGACCTTCACCAGCTCATCGGTCCACCTTGTTGGGGGCCTCCCTACGCTGTGTCTTCCGGTACGTGGCCGCCACTCCAGAACCTTACTGCCCTATCGGCCATCGGTTCTACGAGCAATGTGCCCCGCCCACTGCCACTTAATTTTAGCGACTAGAAGAAAACATGGCATGAAATATCTTAAATAAATGGATTGAGTTCATCTTGTTCGCGATTATGTGTCCCACAGTTTACAAATTTAAAAGAGGCTGTAATAAGAAATACAGACTTATACTAATTTTACCACTGAAATTAAGTTCTTCTCTGCATTTAGGGAAATTTCTAGTGTGGATCAAAGTTTTTGTATCGTGGCAAGCCTGTCTACTCCAACTCTTTGATGTGTTATTACATTTTCAAACAAAAAAGTGTGTGCCAGCTCCGACGCACGACTGGAGTTTACTCCTTAAGTACGAGTATCTAACTAAACGCAAAAAGAGTTTAATAAATTAAAAATTATTATTTATATTAATAAAATAATAATAATAATAAAATTAATTAATAATAATTTATTATTATTTTTAATTAATAATTAATTAAAAAAAATAATTATTAATTTTAATAATTATTTTTTTAATTAATTATCATTTTTTTATTTATTATTATTTTTTTATTAATTTTTTAATTTTTTTTTATTAAATAAGTTTTTATTTTTTAATTATTATTTTATTATTATTATTTTTTTTATTTATCATTCAATTATTTTCATTAAATCTTTTAATCAAGCCCAATAACATATAGTATAAGCCCCGCACGATGATATTGCGATTGGCGGCCATCTTGGTGACGTAGTCGAACTCGGACCGTCGGTACCGTTCGCAAGTTCAGTCCGCGCTTACCCACTTACGCACATCGAATATTTTTGTTAGCTTTTTGTTTTTGTTATCCTGTTTTATTGTTGTTCTTGAGTTTTGTTGTTTAGTTTTGTTAACTGTTACTCGTTAAAATGAGTAAGAAATTAATTAATAGTCGTGCTCGTGAAATTATAATTAAAGTGGACAATTACTTTGTTAAAGAGAAAGAGGATTGTAAGTTAGTTCTTGAAAGTATAAACCGTGCTTTAAAAAGTGCTTCGGACATTTTAATACCGAAGCAACTGCTTACAGTTATTAAAAATATTTTGCAAAATTCTATCAAAGTCACGGAGTGTGTGGCATGTGCCACAGGCGTTGCAAAAAATACTGTGACGAAATTGAGACGAGAGCATGAGCCAGCAACAGCCAGTGGCAGCAAAATGAGAACTCCTACTAAAGGAAAAAGACAAAAGAAGAAATATTTCGACGGGTTTTCCTTAACAGCTTTAAGAAATATTATAGATTCAATGTGTACGGTGAGGAGAGAAATACCCACAATGCGCAAAATCTTGGCGGCTTCAAAAGTAGACCTTAATTATACTGGTAGTGAAACTACATTAAGAAAAATAATTAAATGTGATTTAGGCTACCAATTTAAACGATGCTACAAAAAAGACTGGCCCTAATTCAAAGACCCCAAATTCAAGCGCGGAGGGCTAAATATTTACGACGTATGAAAGAAAATGACTCGCTTGGTAATAACAAAAGACCCGTTATTTATCTCGACGAAACGTGGATACATGCACACTAAACGGTAGAAAATGTTGGCAAACAGCAACCGATGGAGTGAGACGGAACGACAGCCCCGGCCGCCGATGGATAATAGTTCACGCGGGAAGTTAAAGCGGTTTTGTTGACAATGCCCTTTTAATGTTTAAAGCAGACACCAAAACGGGGGATTACTATGATCAAATGAATGCTGAGTATTTCACCAAGTGGCTTACAGACAAAATAGTACCCAACATACCACGCAACTCCAAAATTGTGATGGACAACGCCCCTTATCACAGTAGGGATGAGAATAGGCCACCAAGTATGAACAATAAAAAACAGTTGATTGTTGAGACTTTCCCAACGACAGTACAAAACCTGAACTGTATTTATTAATTAAACGGCACAGACCGCCGAAAAATTATAAAACTGACAATTTATTAGCTGGCAATGGCCATGAAGTCGTTAGATTACCACCTTACAACTGCGACCTCAACCCCATTGAGTACATCTGGAATCTGGTAAAGATGAGGGTGTCAGAAAAGAATGTGGAGCAGTTGGAAAGTCGCATTGAAGCTCTGACGTTGGAGTCGTTGGCGTCAATAACTCCAGATGACTGGCGAAATGAAGTCAATCATGTTAAACGGCTTGAAGAGGAATACCTATTGGAATAAAGATCGAATAATTGACGAGTTATTTGTCATAAATACGGCGACGACAGTGAATCGGAAACGACAGACACAGAAAGCAGTTATGATTCGGAAGACTATATACATTTTTTTACATATTATCCTGGTTTTATTTATAAGCTGATAGATGTAGGTAGTAATTAAAACATGACTACTACACAGTGGACTCTGGTTCAATTCCCGCTCGCAAATTAACAGAAATGTAGTTAGAAAAACATAGTATACATGTAAGAAAGATATACGAATAGGTAAGTATATTTGTCAGAATATGGGTGAGTAAGTATACCTATGAAAGAATGTTAAATGCAAAATTAATATTAATTGTATTATACATACACTCTTTATAAAGAGTGTAATAAAATTATAAAATACAAATAAACCCTTAACCCTAATATTAATTTTGCATTTAACATTCTTTTGCTAGCTGTCCTTTTGTGTGACAGATGACGTCACAACGCTGTTATTGTGACAAGGTTCCATCGCAATATCATCGTGCGGGGCTAGTATATAGGTATAGTCGCCTATACAGCATACCCTATGTACGTCTTAATACACTCACAGCCAGATTAGAAAGTTGCGCACCAAAGGTGCGCACTAAAATAGTAACGCTTAAAATTCGTTACTCGTTAGTAGGTTTTACCCCTCGGATTTTTCTCATACCGGGCGCCTTATATATGAAAATCGATTCTTAAGGAGTAAACTCCAAAAATACTCACCATCTTGCAGCGTAGCACACACAATAGGGTATGAGTAAGGTCCAGCTCCGAAGTTGGAGAACCCAGCGACCTTCACTGTATAGTTAGTGTACTTCAGTAGACCTTGCAGGTAAAGTTCCGAGTGTAACGATGTCTGGTTCTGCCAGGCCGCTTCTGAAATATGTAAGGAAATTAATTTGTCAATAAAAGTCAATAACTAATAATGAAGCTGTAAAGTTTTTTTGTCGGAGCTAATCATTTACAGATAATATTGACAAGACGGACACATTCATCATCATCATCATCTCAGCCACACGAAGTACACTGCTGAACATAGGCCTCCCCCAAGGATTTCTTAAAAGAACGGTTGGACGCGGCCGATTTTGGTCACATCATCCGACCACCTATTGGGTGGGCGTTCGACGCTGCGCTTGCTGATTCGTGGTTGCCATTAAAGAGCGTTTCTGCTCTATCGGCCATCGGCTCTACGAGGCACTGCAACTTCAGAGAGCTAATCTGCTGGGCTATGTCGGCGACTGTAGTTCTTCTACAGAATCTCCTCATTCCTGATTCAATCACGTAGAGAAGCACCTAGTATAGCCCTCTCCATAGCTCTCTAGGCGACCTTGAGCTTACCCACATTGGCTTAAGAATATCACTTACCATCAGTAGCAAACAGCACAGTGTATCCTACGAGCGAGCTACCCTGTCCAGGTAGTGCGATGGGCTGCCAACCGATACGAAGAGATGTGGAGGATACTGCTGTGCATTCTACTGATGATGGGGCTTCCTCTGGAGCTGAAGATAGTTATGGATTAAGATACAATGCAATGAAGCTATGAGGGCTAATGGTTAAAAATTTATACTTTCAGACAAAGACATTAAAATTATATTTCAGATAATAAAAATGAAGTAGAAAATATATACAAGTACAATTTCTAACTCTAGTTTGAAAAAAATATTAGCGATTATGTTGTCCGTTTGTAAAGAAAAATAACTATGGAATAGTAAAGAAGATTTTTCTCGGTCGTAGGCCATAACACCGGCTACCGGCAGAAACCCACCAGACAAAGTATTGCCGCCAAGCGATTCGTTGTGTTCCGGCATGATATCTGCCCCCTAATCTGCGAACACATTTTTGTCAAATGATTGCGACTAGTTGGGATCGTTTGGACCGAACGGACCAATGGGCGGTGTCATATATGTAATAACGTGGGTACCCTTCAATCTTGTGGAATATTCTTTAATAAAAATATACGCTAAGTCGAGGGTAGGTTGACGTTACACACATTGTTTGTACTGTGCTATGCTACTCAGCTCGATAAACGGATTTACTTAAATCTCGGAGTTTTAATGGACATAACAGTGGCGACGAGTGTAAATTGTGAACTATGGAGCGTAAATTAGTGAAATTTCATGAGTTCAATGTGAAAACAGACAATTGGGACAGTTACATAACTCGACTCAATTATTGCTTTGAAGCCAGTGGAATCGTCCTCGATTCGGTTAAAAAAGCTAACTTTTTTACGATATGTGGTGCTCAGACTTTCGATACTGTTCTTGCGTTAATTACTCCAAAAAAATCAAGTGAAGTGACTTTTCCGGAAGTTATAGATGTTTTGACCAAACATTATAGCCCTAAACCAAATGAAATATCAATGTCATACAAATTTTACCATCGTGATCAAACAAAGGACGAGACAGCAATGGATTATATCGCTCAATTAAGAAAAATCAGTACCAACTGTAATTTTCCAAATCTTGAACGCATGCTGCGGGACAGATTAGTGTGTGGCATGAGCGATAGCAAACTGCAGTACGAGCTGTTGAAGAAAGACAATCTAGTGTATAAGGACGTCGTTGACGCCGAGGTGTCCGCTGAGTCCGCGGGGAGGGACGCGCGCATGATGCGGCACGCCGAGCACGCGACCACGCCGACACATGCCGATACCGCCGCGCCGTGTGCGCCGCCCCCGCCTGAGCCGATGGACGTCAACGCGTTGAAAACCAAAACAAATGTTCGTCTTTGCTACAGATGCGGAGATCGTCACGGTGGTGAATGCCGTTTTATTAATTCGGTTTGTCATTTTTGCAAGAAAAAGGGTCATATCGAAAAAATCTGCACTGCTAAAAAGAAAAGTACCTCTAGAACGTTAAACCACGCTGAAGTTGTGCAGTCTGACGAGCAGCTAAATGGGGTTTACAACGTAGAGAGCGCGAACTCGCGCGTGCCTGCCTACAAGCTACGAGTGTTGCTGAATGACGTGCCTGTTGACATGGAAGTGGACTCGGGCGCCGCCTTCTCACTGGTCAACGAGCGCACGTGGGCACGCCTAAAGCCGCGCGTCGCCGCGCCGCGTCCCATGAACACTCGGCTGCGCACCTGGAACGACTCGCAGGTTTCGATCATTGGACAAGCGACAGTCTCGGTTATGTATAAGGACATTAAAACTTATTTAAACGTAATAGTGGCTAGAGGTTCAGGGCCAAATTTAATTGGACGCGATTGGTTTGAGCCTCTCGAAATTTCTATAAAGTTTAATAACATTTTAGATATTGAATTGTCAGCAACGAATGCATTATTAACCAAGTATGGGGAGGTTTTCAAGGACGAACTCGGTACTTACCCAGGAGACCCCGTAGCGATTCATTTGAAACCGAATGCAACACCTAAGTTTTTGAAAGCTAGGGCGGTACCGTTCGCTATTAAAGCTAGGGTTGAACAAGAGATAGATCGATTGGTAGGCGAAAATGTTTTGCGACCCGTATCTTATTCAGAATGGGCCACCCCGGTAGTCCCAATAATAAAGAAGAACGGTGCAGTCCGTCTTTGTGGCGATTATCGTAGTACGGTGAATCAGGCTACTGAAACCGATACTTACCCAATGCCTACAGCTAGTGAAATTTTCGCAATTATATCTGGGGGAAAATTTTATACGACATTAGACCTGGATCGCGCGTATACACAAGTGGTCGTTACAGACGACACGTCTCGCCTTTTAACATTAAACACGTGCAAAGGTCTGTACACTGTACATAGGCTAGCATTCGGCGTGAAAGCGTGCCCCGGCATTTTTCAACGGCTGATGACAGCGTTGCTGGCGGGGGTACCTGGTGTGGTTGTGCTGATTGATGACGTCATCGTCAGCGGCCGTACCATGGCGGAGATGACGCAGCGTCTAGATATTGTATTAGGACGTATTGAGAAAGCGGGTTTACGTCTCAATAAGGACAAGTGCAAGTTCGCGAAGGAGCGAGTGGAATTTTTGGGTTTTGTTATCGATGCTGACGGGATTCACCCAGCGTCGAGTAAAGTCGAGTCCATACTCAATACTCCAGAACCTAAAAATGTCCAACAGTTACAAGCATTTCTGGGTTTGTACAACTTTTATGAGAGGTTCGTAGCTCATAAGGCCACGATATTAGAACCTTTACATAGATTGCTCGACAAATCGCAGAAATGGGTGTGGACTGACCGAGAGCAGACCAGTTTCGATACTGCGAAGCGTTTACTATCTTCTGAACTGACACTTGTACATTATGACCTGAACAAGCCGCTGGTCCTTACCTGCGACAGTTCAGAGTACGGAGCGGGAGCTGTCTTGTCCCACATCATGGAGGACGGACATGAGCGTCCTATTGCCATGGGATCTAGGACATTACATACGCACGAGCGTCGTTACTCGCAACTTGACAAAGAAGCGACCGCTATAATGTTTGGCATAAATAAATTTCAGAATTACTTGATGGGTAGGTCTTTTACGATAGTCACTGATCATAAACCATTGTTAGGAATTTTTGACCCCAAAAGGCCCATACCTCATGTTTTATCACCTCGTTTGACACGAATAGCTTTGATATTAACTTCGTATAGTTATGACGTTATATATAAACCAGGAACTCAGATAGGTCATGCTGATGGACTGAGTCGCTGGCCACAGCCGGTTCCTGAACAAGCTGAACCACAGCTCTGTGACATACTGCTGATGGCAGAGGCCCCTGATGACTTTCCGATCAATGTAGACAAAATAGCACACGCTACAAAACAGGATAATGTCCTTAATCGAGTTAGTCATCACATTCTATGCGGTTGGCCGGCCAAAGTATCAGATGATCAGCTACGTCCATACTGCTTACATCGGGCTGAGTTGTCGTTGCATGAGGATTGCGTCCTCCTAGGCTGCCGCGTAGTAGTGCCGCCGACACTTCGTGAAGCAGTTCTACGTGCTCTTCACAAGACGCACAGTGGTATTGTTCAAACTAAATCACTCGCCAGAAGTTATGTTTGGTGGCCACGGTTAAATGACGACATTGAGGCTTTAGTACAAACTTGTAGTCAATGTTCTGAAAACCGGCATATGCCACCAAAAACTAGGTACGAGTGGGTGACGCCAGTGAAGCCTTGGTCTAGATTGAATATGGATTTTGCTGGACCTTTCCAAAATAAAACTTTTTTTATTATAGTCGACGCATATTCGAAATGGCCGGAAGTGTTCATTGTCAATAATATGACTTCAGCCACCGTCATTAAGCACTTAAGAATGATTTTCTCCATCCATGGACTGTGTGAGACACTAGTATCGGATAACGGTACTCCTTTTGTTTCTTCTGAGATGAAGGCATTTCTAGAAGCTAACAAGATTAAACACATTACGTCTGCACCTTTTCACCCATCCACTAATGGCTTGGCAGAACGTATGGTACAGACAGTTAAAGATAAACTTCGTAAAATGGACGGTATGTCCTGGGATATTAAAATTCCAACCATGCTTTTAGGACTTAGGGCAACTCCATGTGCGGCTACTAACAAAAGTCCAGCAGAGCTTTTGTTTAACAGACGGATCCGCACATTACTAGACACTATTAATCCACATGATCAAACGCGTAAAAATAGGGAAAGTCAAATCTTAAGAAATAGTCAAAAGAAAAATAGACAGACAGACGTAGGGCACAAGGTTATGTACAGGAATTTTAGCAATGGACCTCGCTGGTTACCAGGTACTGTAGTAAGCAAAGATGGTCCAGCCAGTTATCGAGTTGAAACGGGAGATGGAATGGTAGTCAGTAGGCATATAGATCAGTTAGTCAAACAACATAGTGCACCAGATTCAGAAAGACAGATTACTACTGAAGAATTAGGACAGACTGAAGAAAGGGAAATGGTAGAACAAAGTTATGGGGAAGGACAAGATCAGGAAAGGAATCAGTTTGAATCTGATCTAACGGAGAGTGAGGAAATGATAGAAATACCCAGTGCAGACAAATGGGCTGAAATGTTAGGTATTCCATTAGAGTCAGAACCTAGTTTTGCAGGTGGTAAAATTAGAAATAAACTTGCGGTCCATGGAAAAACTCCCTATACCAGATCAGCTCCAAATTGTGACTTTATGTTGTAAGTAGTTAAAATAAATAATTTGGAACCTATAAAATAAATACTTTTTTCATATTGCCATTGTTATAATATTAAGATTAAATTGATATATATAAGTTAAGTAATATGTGGTGAAGGGTTACAATAAATAATTTCAATTTTGTACTATATTAGTCAGTTTATATGTTTTCATATTATTGTTATGTTTTACATACTTGGGGGAAAGGTATGTCATATATGTAATAACGTGGGTACCCTTCAATCTTGTGGAATATTCTTTAATAAAAATATACGCTAAGTCGAGGGTAGGTTGACGTTACACACATTGTTTGTACTGTGCTATGCTACTCAGCTCGATAAACGGATTTACTTAAATCTCGGAGTTTTAATGGACATAACAGGCGGTCTGGTGAAGCCAGGACGGTTACGAGTACCGAGGACGGATCTGAACAGTTGTGTTGCGGTGTGGGCTGGATACGATGCACCAAATGTTGTTGTTTCGGGAGTATGGTCGTGGAGGGTCTCCAGATTAATCTCCCTCTGGCGCAGCATTGTTGTCCGTATTGTTGGGTTTAATATTGGGTTAACAGCCGATGTGCTTCCTTTTCACTTAGTTGTTTTAGTGAATAGGCTCTTAATAAAATAACGTGCTTTACCGTCAACGACTGCATCACTGCTTATCATCAGGCGGGATTGCGGTCAAGGACTAGTTTATAAAAATGAAATTGGTTTTTCCAACATTCTTACCTCCTTCTCTTGTATCTTGGAATACTGGCAGTGAGAATGGTCCCGAACCGGCGTTGGTGAAGGCAGATACTGACACAGCATACCTAGAAAATTCATACTTATATAATATTTTTGACGTGAAATCTTCAGCAACGTTGAGCTCTTACGTTGCATCATCATCATCATCAGCCTCTACTCGTCCACTGCTGGACATAGGCCTTCTTCATGGCACGCCAACAAGTTCGATTCTGAGCAGTTCTCCGCCAGCCACTACCAGCCACCTTTTTGATGTCGTCGCTCCATCTCGCCCAAGGTCGTCCTACGCTACGTTTGCTGAGACGCGGTCTCCACTCGAGGATGGCATTGGATGGGAAAAGGCATTGAGTTCACGCGAGCGTGACCGACCCGACACTGTAATAGATTTTTCTTTTTGTATCATCATCATCATCTTTAACCCTTTTATCGTCCCACTGCTGGGCACAGGTCTCCTCTCATACAGAGAAGGATTGAGCGTAATCACCACGCTTGGTCAATGCGGGTTGGCGATTTCAGTCTTAAAGTCCAGGTTTCCTGGAGATGGTTTCCTTCACCTTTTAATCAGCCATTGGTATCCAAGATATATTAAGAAGGTACATATGACTTAGAAAAGTTAAGGTAACTTCAATGCATCTTTTTCTTTCTATTTTATTAATTAAGAAAAGGATAGAAGATAACCTGTCAGTTTAGACCTGTCAAATTAGTCTGCTCCTGACGTAAATTGATGTATTTTTGTGTCTTAATGATTTTTATTGCGTCTAAACTGTCTATGGATTTTTTTTTTTATTTATTTAGAAACATACAATTATAGCACTATTACAGAGCATTCCAATTCAGTGCTATAAGTAAGAATAAATTATACAAAACAAAAAAAAAACATTACATACATAAAGTCAGAATAATTAGTAAAGAAACATTTATAATATATTTACATTATATACTTAGACTATAATAAACAGGAACAATACCTATATCATTAATTATTATTTGCTATGAATCTATACCTTGTTCTATTAGGTTCTGTGCTGCTTGTAAGAACTTAGGAAGTTTTTGGCCAAACAAGTCTTCCGTACGCGCAATCACATTAATCAGACGTATAGCTCGAGACATAGGGGCAAACTTTAGTAGGTTAGTCCTAGCCGTGGGGACATCTAAAAGGCTGGGGCGACGACGTGCACTTACGTACCCATTCGGCGCGCGCAGGCGCAGCTCTTCAAGTACCTCTGGATGTTGAAGCACTCCTAATAATATAGAGATAACATACTTCACCAGCGCAACGTCCCTTCTTACAGCCAGCTTGGTGTACCCGACCATGCCTAATACAAACAGGCTCGGGTACATCAAAGGATAAAAAGGATAAAAAAGGATAAGAGGAATGTTTTTTTTTGGCGGGAATGTCAAGACGAGTGTCACGCTCATTTTTCATTGGACTTTTAAAATTATTTATAGTGTCGTTTACTAAATAAAAACGCGTGATTTATGTAGTGAAAAGTGCATTCAGTGAATAATTCAAAAAGAACAGTGAAATATTGTAGCATAGTGGCCTCATCATGTCTTTACGCTAAACCGCTCCTTATCGTCCAAACGCGGGAAACGAAAGGAGTTAGTTTAGGTTAAGTTATGCTAGGATAAGTTAGGATAAGTTAGGATAGATATTTAATGAAGAAAAAAAATTACTGAAGACTTGGCTGTATGGCGTACTATGCCTTTGCCTTTTCCATTCGCCCGAACGGAAAGAAATGAACTAAAAAAAAAAATGTCTATGGAATATCTTGATTTAACAGGATTGAACTAAAATGTAATCTTCTATCCTTTTCTTAATGAAAGAAAAAGTTGCACTTTACTTAAAATTAGTTTAGTTTGTGAACTAGAGAATCGGCGTCATCTATCTATACTAATATATAAAGCTGAAGAGTTTGTTTGTTTGTTTGAACGCGCTAATCTCAGGAACCCTGACCCTGACCCTGATCTAACTCGAGTTGGTCTCCAAAGCCTAGAGCACAGGCGTAGAGTAGCCAGCCTTTCGGTGTTCTATAGGATGCATTTCGGGGAGTGTGCGAGGGAATTGCATGATTTAATTCCCCCATCTCCGTTCCACCAGCGGACGACCCGTTGTACGGTTGGTTTGCACCCTTACTTTGTTAACACCACTACGATCCGGACGAAGCGTTTCGCCTCCTCCTTTATACCGCGTACAGCGAGGGACTGGAACAATTTGCCCGCGGCGGTGTTTCCGTCGGACTACAATTTGAGTGTCTTCAAGGCTAGAGTGAATAGGCTCTTAATAAACTAGTGCGCTTTACCATCAACGATTGCGTCACTGCTTACCATCAGGCAGGATTGCGGTCAAGCGCTGGTTTATAATATGTAAAAAAAAAAAACTACTAGTTCGATTTGAAAAATTCTTTTTGCGTTAGATAGCCCATTAATCCAGGAAGGCTTTAGCAGGCTATAACATCACGCTGCGACTAATAGGAGCGGAGCATATAAAAAAATATATCGAAACCCACTCTTAAAGTCTTAAATATTTAGTCTAAAAAATTGGTTGCCTGTAAAGTCGGTATACGGGCGAAAGTTTTACGTGACAACGACTTTGAGTGGTAAAATAATTTTAATGTGAATATTCATTCGTATAGTAGGAAGAAGGATGAAATAATAGTAACAATTTAAAACATTTATTTATACAAAGAATTATATTTAAAACATTAATTTATACAAAGAATCTCGCACTGAATTTCATATTAACAAAATTTTATTTTTACACGAAACTACCTTCACATTATCCTTAGTCATTTATTTCATCATGTTATATTATCAGTCTGAAATTATTTACCTTTGCTGTTTGAATTGCTGCGATGGACGAAACTACCTTCACATTATCACTACACAATTGTTTTACAATTAACTGGCAACGTGTAAACTTGTATGCAGGCGCCTAAGCGAAATAGAAGCGCAAGATATGAACCGGTGTGTATGCCTATCTCTCTCACTCTCTCTCTCTCGCTCTGTCTCTCTCGCTCTTAGGCGGGCTAACTGTGCTCGAGTGGAAGGGACGTGTGCCTTTCACTTTTTATTTATGTCTGTCTCTCTCGCTCTTAGGCGGGCTAACCATGCCCGATTGGAAGGGACGCATGCCTCTCACTCGCTCTCATTGTGAACGCATAACGTGAGCGGAGCGTAACGCAGTTTCTTGAAGTGTCACCCGGCAAACTAATTTATAAGACGTTGTCACGTCAAAATAAATTTTTGCTGAGCTGTTTGTCATTGAATCTAATGGTGGCTTCAAAATGTGCAAAAATACTACATAATTATACAACGTGTAACATAAAGGGTATATACATAACAAAGGCATGGCATCTTTACATGATATCAAACGATATTGGAAGGGTTTTTTAATCCTATCTCTTTATGTTAGGAAGTTACGAAGAAAAACACCGCCTGTGATAGGCTACTATCATACTAGTCGCACAGAGATATTGAAGACATTTATCGGATTTTGGCAAATAACGTGACGGGTAACGAGTAGTTATTAACGTATGTAGTGTGGGGCCACGTTTGTTATGATTTTATTTTAAGAAACACACGAATCCGAAAATTTGGTACCAATTTTTTGAGTATTTTATTTTGAGTTGAAACCCTTCCGATATCGTTTGATATCATCTAAAGATGCCATGCGCTTGGAATGTATATACCCTTTTTGTTACACGTTGTATAAGTAATCCATATTTAAGAACAGGTTGTATTATTTCACTACAGTACCTGGTGTTCTTCATGAGGCCGCTCAACAAAGCTTCCTGCTTGCCTGACAGCTGCGATACTTTTAAAGTCCGCGTATCAACTTCATCTGAAACTGAATAATGGAGTCAAATAACTTTCAACAACTGTTGGAGCCGAAGTGTATTTGGGGAAGTTTATGTTATGCGAAAATG